>CM061747.1:148769233-149103343 GCA_030979885.1 Lolium multiflorum
ATGAATTGCTCTCAGTGTCTCGTTTTGTCACGGGGAAATCCAACTTCCCGGGAAAAACCGGAATTTATCGGAAGGCCACTATTTTTGAATATTCACGAACCCGAAGGAGGGCAAGCAGGTGGGGGCACGGGGCCCCACACACTGGGCCGGCGGCCCGGGGAGGGGGCCGCGGGCGCCTGGCTGTGGCCCTCGGCTGGCCCCCGGCAGCCCTCCTTGAAGACTCGCATCGCTCTCGACCTAAACGCACGGAGAGGAAGTCGAAGTGTGAAACCCTCCGAGCCGCCACATCGCGAAACTCCGTCTCGGGAGCAGGAGAGTCTCGCAGTTACGGCACTCCGCAGGACGGGGGAGTGGAAGGAGATCTTCACGCCATCACCACCAACGTCTACTCTTGGGCCAGCCATGTTTCCATGTGTGAGTAATTCTCCCGCTGTAGGCTGAAGGGGATGGTAGGGATTGGATGAGATTGGTCATGTAATAGTCATAAGATTGTTAGGGCATAGTGCCTAGTATCCGTAGATGTCACTTTTATGATATTGTTGCAACTTGTTATGCTTAATGCTTGTCACTAGGGCCCGAGTGCCATGATCTCAGATCTGAACATGTTATTGATTCATGAAGATATTCGTTGTTTATGATCTTACCTGCAAGTTGTATACACATGTCACTGTCCGGAACCAATGGCCCCGACAGAAATCGGGACAACCGGAGGGGGTGGTAGTGATGTGAGGATCACATGTGTTCACGGAGTGTTAATGCTTTGCTCCGGTACTCTATTAAAAGGAGTACCTTAATTTCAGTAGTTTCCCTAGAGGCCCAGCTGCCACCGGCTGGTAGGACAAAAGATGTTGTGCAAGTTTCTCATTGCGAGCACGTACGACTATATATGGAACACATGCCTATTGATTGATTAGTACTTGGATACCGTTTTATTATTATCTGCAAATGCCCCTGCTTTGATTGTTATATGAGTTTCTCTCATCCATGCAACGCTGAATTAATCCGTCCACAGTGCCTACGGTATTTTAATCACGCTGTTTACTATAATCCCTCTTTTGTTTGTCTTTATTTCACCGGCTATTTTGTTATTTCACTATTCCTACTACTATAAAACTGTTACTACTGATAAACTCTTGCGAGCAAGTCTGTTTCCAGGTGCAGCTGAATTGACAACTCCGTTGTTAAGGCTTACAAGTATTCTTTGTCTCCCCTTGTGTCGAATCAATAAATTGGGTAATACTTCCCTCGAAGACTGTTGCGATCGAACCTGCTGGCTCATGAGACCCGCATGTCATCCTCTATGTACATTCAAGTTTCTTTTCTTGGATTATTTTGGCTCCTGATGTTTGGTCACTTGCCTTTTTCTTCAGATCTCATACACGTTTGAGCGTTGAGGGAGCCTGCTTATAAATCAGGACCCACATGTCATCTCATGTGTTATAAAAGTTTATTTTCTTGGATTTTTTTCACCTCTCGATTTTGGCTATTTCCTTTTCTTTTGATCCCACTACCTTGGAAACGTTAAGGTAAGCTTGCTGGCTCATGGACTTCGCATGTCATCCTCTATGTCCATCAACTTATTCTTTTCTTGGATTTTTTTGAGCCCCTAATTTCTAGCTACTTTCTTTTTCTTTTGATCTCAAACGACGCATTTGAAACATTGAGACCGCTGTGCTGCAAAATGGGACCCGCATGTCATCCTCATGTACAATAAATCTTGGATTATTTTTGGCTCTGATATTTGGTCACTTGCCTTTTCTTTTGATCACACCGCCTTTTGAAACGTTGGGATTCTCTTGGCTCATGGGTCCCATATCAGCTCTATGAACAATAAAGTTTCTTTTCTTGGATTATCTTTTGTTCATATTTTGTCACTTGCCTTTTTTCTTTCGATCTCATGCCGCCTTTGAAACGTTGAGTAACCTGCTGGCTCATGGGTCACGCATGTCATCCTCTACGAACAATAAAAGTTTCCTTTCTTGGAGTTATTTTTTACCCTATTTCTGGATATTTGCCTTTTTCTTTTGATCCCTGCCCCTTTGAAACGATGAGGACGTTGTTGGCGAATTAGGTCCCATCATCCTCTATGAACAATAAAAGTTTCCTTTGGTGGATTTATTTTTTGACCCCTAATTAATTTACAGCTACTTTCCTTTCTCTTGTGATCCTGCCTTCTCAAGCGGTGATACGTGATGCTAAATGGGACCATGTCATCCTACATGTGTATAAACTTTCTTTTCTTGAATTTTTTGGCTCTGATATTTCGTTGCACCTTTTTCTTTAGATCCCCTTGCCTCTCAAAGCAGTGATACGCACTGCTGCTAAATGGGACCATGTCATCCTCTATGTACTATAAAACTTTCTTTTCTTAGTTTTTTTGGCACCTCATATTTGGTCTTGCCTTTTCTTTCAATGCTTTGCCGCCTCTCAAACGTTGAGACCGCTGCTGTAAAATGGGACCCGCATGTCATCCTCTATGTACAATAAAGTTTCTTTTCTTGGATTATCTTTGGCTCCTGATATTTGGTCACTTGCCTTTTTCTTTCGATTGACGACGCTGCTGGCTCATGGGTCCCGCATGTCATCCTCTATGAACAATAAAAGTTTCCTTTGTTGGATTTATTTTTTACCCTACTTAATTTCTGGCTATTTCCTTTTTCTTTTGATCCCCTGCCGCCTTGGAATAGTTGAGGATGCTGCTGCCTCATGGGTCCCGCATGTCATCCCCTCAGAAAGGTAAATGTTTCTTTTCTTGGTTTTGTTTACCAACTGATTTTTGGCTTATTTTTTCTTTCGATCTCCTGCCGCCTTTAAAACGTTGACGACGCTGCTGGCTCATGGGTCCCCAATGTCAGCCTCCCCGTACTGCAAATCCTCTTTATGCAAAGGTTGAGGATGCTGCTGCCTCAAGGGTCCCATGTCATCCTCTTAGAACGATAAATGTTTATTTTCTTGGATTTTTACCAACCAGATTTTTGGTTTATTTTTTCTTTCGACCCCCTGCCGCCTTTAAAACGTTGACGATAAGCTGCTGGCTCATGGGTCCACGATGTCAGCCTCCCCGTACAAGAAACATTTGATATCTTGATTTTTTGCAGACAATAAACAGTGTATTTCGCTCTGAGCTATTGCAAAGGGATAAATTAAATCTTTGTTTTTACATAAACAAACTTATATGTTGAATCTCCTTGTTTTTTGTTTTTGCCAAGCATAGGACTTTCCTGTTTTGGAGTGGGCTTAAATTGTACGAGTCAAAAGGCTTCCAGCACGATAGTTCGAAGGCCCAGATGTCCAGATGCAGCCCAATTGAAATCTTTCTTTTCATGGATTTTTTGACACCCTGATTTCTGGCTACTTCCTTTTTCTTTTGATCCTGTGCCGCCTGGAAACTATGAGACCGCTATTGCAAAATGGGACCCACATGTCATCCTCTATGTACAATAAAAGTTTCTTTTCGTGGATTATTTTTGGCTCCTGATATTTGGTCACTTGCCTTTTTTCTTTCGATCCCGTGCAAAATGGGACCCGCATGTCGTCCTCTATTTACAAAAGAAGTTTCCTTTCTTGGAGTTATTTTTTACCCTAATTTGTGGCTACTTCATTTTTTTTTGATTCCCTGCCGCCTTTGAAACGTTGAGGACTCTGCTGGCTCATGGGCCCCACATGTCAGCCTCTGTGAACAATAAACCTTTCCTCTGTGAACACTAGCATTGACGAACTGAATGTGAACATGCGTTACAGGCTTTTTTTAGTAAATTTTGTCAACCAATTGCTAGCTTCTGTATATATCACTAGTAGTACATACATCGCGAAAGCATTAGAATATTAGACCATGTTCACAAGAATAACATCAAGTCTGAACTACATTAACAGAGTGATAAAATATATTGTTCAGACCAGTACAAAATATAGGGAGTTAAACTAACACTATGCAGAAATTGGCCCATCTCTTGCATATATCCCTCTAGCAAAGGGATCAGCCACTGACAAGTCATGTACCAACCAGCTAAGAACACCGTCCGAGCTGAACTTATCTAAGGATGGTAAATATCCAAACTGAAAATCAACATCTCTATAAGCGGTGTTCTTCAGGTCTAGCTGCTTGAACTGGGTATCCCACCAGATCTTCTTGTGATGATATCTTACACCAAAATTCATTACTTTGAGCATTCTAGTGTTCTGTATAAAGAACCTGGAGACAATAACATCATTTCTCCTTCCTCGGTAGTCAGAAATCGAAATTTCTTTGAGGTGGAGATCAAGGCATTCAATGGGACAGGCTGGCTCATTATGCAGCACATGAACCTTATTGCCGGTTCTATAAAACTGCAAAGAAGTCAAATTAAGTAGTCAGTACAATAACAAAGTACTTCATAGCTATCAACTAATGAATATCTCAGGTGAGTTGAATCATGTGTTAATTGAGGACCGTGGAACAACATAATCCCCTGACACGTTCCAATTTGATAGATGCACTTTTTTACATCTGTTATTGTCATTGTAAAGTTGGGGAAAGGTTACCAACATGGGAAACTCCAATCCGCAACTAGTTGCGGGTGCACCCCATTTTTCTTTTGACACTTCCAAGTTTCCAAAAAAAATGTAAACTAAAAGTCTGGACATACATTGTGTTCTATCATGTGCTTCTGTGAAGTTTCATCCAAAAATATGATAATATGTGATCTACACAAAAAAAGAACAAATGATGTGTAAATAGTAAGTCACACTATTTACATATGTCTTCTCTTTTTTACACAGATCACATATTATCATGTGTTTATATGAAACTTCACAGATGCACAAGATACAACACATTGTATGACAAGAAGTTTAGTTTTGAACCAACATAATATAACTCCATTGTGGATGTTCTTCTAGTACAATTGTTCAACTGATCTAGGCTAATAACAGGTTAACTCCATGTAACTCTACAGTTTTTGCTCATAGTGGTAAACAGTTAACAACAACGAATTTACCTGGATATATAGCTTCTCCGTGCAGGGAAAGCATCTAAGAAATGCAAGTAGTTGATCCAGACGAGGGCCGTCAGATTTTAGAACCAAGTTCTTCACTGTGCACAGAGAATTTTCCAAGCTTATGGGCATCATCCTCTACAGGACAATGGTACATATGTCAAAAAAATAACAAAAATGTGAGTTAATTCAACAAGAAGAAGGCTGTTCTACCAAAAAGTTTATGCGTCCAATAACAAGTTGGCAGCCAGGGTACGACGCAAAGCCCAACACCATCAACTTTGGTGCGTTGGCGACCTGGATTAGTAGTGGAACATCATCAACGCATATGACCAATCTCTCGAGGCAAGATGCATCCATAATTTGCACCGTGTCTAACTGAATAAGTTCGGTGGTGTTGCGTTTCCAATAGCTAGCCACACTAATTGTACGAAGATTTGGCATTTGAATGTTGAGTTGGGTGAACCCGTGGACCCCCTCAAGGTGAAGTGCCTCGAGCACAATACAGCGGGTGAACAGGCGGTCGATGTTCGTCGCCTTACAGATGTAGACGTCATAGAGCAAGAGCCTTTTGAGTTGGGGGAAAAGAAGCATGGAGTTGGCATGAATCTCGGGCAAATAGCAAGTAGAATGGGCCTGCCAAAGATGGTACCCGGGGTTTAATCAAAGCCCAAGACTCGAAGAATAAGAAGACTTGGAAGCCCATTTAGTGTTAAGGAAAGATAGTTTGTATTAGGAAGATAGAGATTTGTAATCTACGGGTTGGAGTCTGAAACCTCCTAGAACTCCCAACTGTGCACTACGAAACCCTGGAGAAGCTCCTTCCTCCTATAAGGGGGAGCCAGAGGAGACGAAGAAAAAATCCAGATCTCATCAACATAACCTTAGTTTTCCTGTAATCGTCAGTGCACTTTTCTTTGAGCAACCAAGAGATCTACTTGCCCTCTACTTCTAGCAAAACCCTAGTCTACAATCTTAGGCATTGACAAATTAATCCTTTGTCAATTGGCGCCGTCACAATGAAATTAGAGGTTGCAAGGCTGATCTAAATGGCACGTTCAAGATAAATCCGACTTATGGTGGCAAGCAATACGATGGTCAGGTAACAAAAGGGAAACAGTCTAGTCAATTTTATTATCCGCCCCTCCGTGTGGATGCATGGCCTGCTCTGGAGCCATCATCATGACGTTCGGAGAATTCCGATTTGGCGTCAACAAGGAGAGGGATCTCTGCCGTCTCAAGGTTCAGATCTCGTGGGATTTCGGTGATTCTAGCTTTTCGTAGAATGAGAGTTACGTCGCCCACGCTTCGTCGGCAATAAAGCTGTGGAAACTGCTTCAGATCTTCGGCAACACATCCTTGGAATTCCGTGCGGACTCCTTTATAGCGGCGACTCACGATGACGTGGCAACTAACCTTGAGCAATCTCTTTGCCATCGGAAGGTCTTCACACTCCTATATGATGGTGTCACCAATCTGAACCGTAGAATGCAAATATCCTTCGGTTATGCGATGAGAGAGCAGTGATCGAGCCGAAGCAGTGGGCTTTCAGTGTTGGGAAATCCATGTGATCCCGCTGATCTCAGAGAAAAGGCTAGGCACTAAATCGTCGGGTCTTCACCTCGAAGAGTACAACTCCACAGAAAGCGTGGGATAGGCTGCAAGAGCATGGATGGTTAAGAACCTGTGACCACCACCTTGCTGTACAAGAACTTCCAACATATCAATATAGACTTGCTGGATGGCGAAGTTGGAAGCAGACGACGTCATGAATAGGAGAAAGAGCGGCTTGGCATCAATGAGCCACAGAAACAGGGAGATTGATCGGCAATGGGGAACTTCGAGAGCAGTCTGTGAAGAAGCTCGGAGGAGAGCAATGTCGGTTGCAAAACATACCAGCGAAAGAAGAGGAAGCATAAATTAAAATCTGAGGCATATTAACATGTCGATTGATGAAAGGAAATATCATCCCAACGCGAGAAGCAGGTGCATGGCAACACAAACACATCCGGCGTCGGACCACCTCTGGGGACGAGAAAGATTCATTGTTCAATATAAGTGGCGGAGTGAGTGAGACAGCGTTTGCAACAGCCTCCCCAGAAAATCCTACGACAAAATAATACGACCGCAGCGATTCAAAGACACCCCAGAACAAATTGGAGCAGAACCACGACAGTCCAAGTAAGGGTGGACGGACGCGACAAGAAGAAGGAAGCGTGTTGACCACTCACGAAGTTGCCAGCGAGAATGTGTGGCTCCCGACTTTTACGGAAAGAGTTCAATTTCCCGGAGTGCAAGGGTTCAAGCCTACCAAAGAATTTCAGAAATTGACGGCCTGCAAGATCCAGGATTGGCTCGTGGATTATCTCGGAATGGTGAGAAAATTTGGTAGGAGGGAACCAGAGCAACAACTATACAAAGTATCCCAGTTATGACGGTGTGAGATCTTGGATAAAAACTCCCCAAGTTCATCAACCAGTGGGATAACTTTGAGGATATCTTGGTAAAGAATTCGATCCTGAAACACACGTCATTCGGAAGGTTGAGCGTCATAAACCAGCCAAAACTCATAGCGGACAGTAGAAATATAGCGAGGTGGAACATTACAAAAGCAGAGATAGTACTTGTGACGGCTTATGCGTCGTTCGTGGCAGGGTCGCGAGGGAGCTTCCAGTGAGACAGGAGACTAACCTAAATATGTGTTCTGAGAGATGTAATAGATGACAGATGGGACATAGAATGTCGCAGCCACGATGCTGGAAGAGGGATCAGTGGTGAAATTATAAAAATGAGCGAATTTTCATGATTCTACAACGCAATCCTCTAGCCATATCTCCAGCGCATTAGAAATCCTGGAAACTTGATCAGATGACTATCAAAGAATGCAAACATGGACATCATGAAGGCGATTCTAAAGCACATGAGACGGAACAGTGTTGGGTTCCAAGAACCACCTGTATCCCCAGAGATATTGAGCAATTAAATTCCAAATATTTTACTCTGACAGCCTTGAAAGAAGCGTTGAGCATCAGAAAGATTGCAAGTGCAGGCAATGTTGCAGAGCCATGAGATAGCAAATACCCCAATAGACAAAGCCCTAGGGACCAGACGGGGATCCACCTTCCCTCCTCCATGATGGGGTAATGGCACCACCTAGAATATGGCCCCACACCTCCATATGGCGGTCCAATTCCCACGGTCAGTCAAGCCAATCCAAAACTGAAGCCATCCGCCAGAAGCGGAAGGTATCTCAAAGCCATTGTTCACTTGCCGTGAAGATGCCTCCACCATGATCCAGTGCCATTGAGTGAGCCAGAACATGACTTCCCAATATGACCATCCACTCAAGTTCCTAGAACCAGAACCGTCAGCCTCCTTTACCATGACCCAGCCGGCACAGTTTGGCGTGCCGAGTTTTCATAGATGGCGTATGGCTAAGCCCTCATATAGATGCGAGCTGAGGAAGATGAGCATATCCACACTTACTTCAGCTCTCACTTGCTTCCATTCCAGGACCAAACAAATTTGCGTTGGCCGATCAACCTAAACGTTGATTTGAACCAGAAAACTGGATCAGAGAATTGCGGAGTTCAGTTGTGATTTCCATTCGCAATATCATGCTTTGTTGGGACGACCAGCATATGCCAGGTTCATGGCGGTACCACATTACACGTACCTATTGTGGAGGTTGCCTGGGCCCAGGGACTATCACAATCAAGGAAGTTTAGCGATTATCGATAATCGACAAGGATTTTCATGACTTCTCGAAGCTTTGGAATACAACGAGAATATCTGGCGCGAGTTCACCGATTGTGATGTGCTGCGAGGAGGTAGGAGATCTTCCAAGGAGCCAACTTTCAGCACAGCAAGGATTCAAAAGTGGATCACGACGATCCAACTTGACATCATTGCCATAAACATAGATGATAGCATGGGCCCTAATCGAGTTCCTCAAAGTGACTCTTCGGAAAATCTTGGCGTAGTGTCCAGGTGACATGCGGTACCAGGGGAACTTGCGAGCACCACCTCAGTGGATCCTCTTGCAAGACCCGATAAAGCAACATGCGGCGATTTTCGGAACTAACAGCAAAGCCATGTTATCAAAATAGATCGACTCAAAGAATCTTTGGTTTCCATCGGAGAAATATCTACCGAAGCCACGTGGGTAGCTAACAGTGATGGTGCCGAAAAAACACACAACAGTCCTTCGCATGTGCGTCGACTTCACGTGTCTCAATAAACATTGTCCAAAGGATCACTTTCCCCTCCCAAGGATCGATCAAATCATCGACTCCACGGCAGGATGCGAACGTCTTTCCTTTTTGGACGCATACTCTGGTTATAACCAGATCAGATTAAAAGAAGAAGATGAAGCCAAGACAGCGTTCATCACACCTTACGGCGTGTTTTGCTACAAAACAATGCCCTTTGGTTTAAAAAACGCGGGAGCAACATATCAGCGGATGCAGAAGTGCCTAGCAACACAGATTGGAAAAAATGTACAAGTCTACATTGACGATGTCGTAATAACATCAAAGAAGGGGTCGACTCTGATCGAAGATTTGAAGGAAACCTTCGACAACCTCGATAAGTTCTGCCTCAAGCTGAACCCGACAAAGTGCTCTTTTGGAGTTCCTGCAGGAGAACTTCTCGGGTTCTTAGTATCAGCAAGGGGGATTGAAGCCAACCCTGAAAAAATCCAGGCCATCGTGACTATGAGAAAGCCAACAAAGTTGAAAGAAGTACAACAGCTAACGGGACGAGTCGCAGCTTTAAGCAGATTCGTCGCCAGGCTAGGAGAAAAGGCATTGCCGTTCTACGCATTGATCAAACAGGGCGAAAAATTTCAATGGAACGAGGAAGCAGATAGGGCCTTCGAGAACCTCAAGCGGGCAATTTCGACACCACCAATCCTGGTGGCGCCTAAAGAGAAAGAACCTCTCCTCTTATACATTGCAGCCACACCACAGGTGGTCAGCACAGCCCTAGTAGTCGAGAGAGAAGAAGAAGGCAAGCTTCATGGAGTTCAGAGGCCAGTATATTTCATCAGCGAAGTACTGTCGCCTTCAAAACAGCGGTACCCGCAATATCAGAAACTGGCATATGGAGTATTCACGACAGCAAGAAAATTGCGACACTATTTTTCGCGCACCCGATAATAGTGGTCAATGAAGCTCCTCTGTCAAATATACTGAACAACCCAGAAGCTACGGGTCGTGTCTCCCTTTGGGGAATAGAACTTTCTCCTCGGGACATCACGTATGAAAAAAGAAAAGCAATAAAATCGCAGGTTTTACCAGATTTCATTGCAGAGTGGATGGAGCTACAAAACACGGGGCCTCCAGATTTATCGAGAACTTGGACCATGAACTTCGACGGGTCCAAAAGGTTGGAAGGTGCTGGAGCAGGCGTGATATTGGTATCACCCGAAGGCGACAAGTTGAAATATGTCTTAAGGATGACGTTTCCAAATGCGTCTAACAATGAAGCAGAATATGAAGCTCTCATACACGGGATGAAGATGGCGAAAGCTTGTGGTGCAACCCGATTGAAAATCTTTGGCGACTCACAATTGGTGGCACAACAAGTTATGAACCAATGTGATGCAGTCAACGAAAGTATGATAGCATACAAAGAAGTGTACAATGAGCTGGAGAAATTATTTGATGGATGCGAGGTAAACCACATCAGCAGGATGAGTAACGATGAAGCCGACGTTCTTGCAAACATCGGGTCACAGTGTCTCGCGATTCCTCCAGGCGTGTTTTGGGAAGAGATAAGCGAGAGATCAACAAAGCCAGCGAAAACAAAGAAGGAGAAGAAAGAGAAACCCTCGAGTATCACCAACGACACAGTAGAAGAAGAAGAGGAGCAGGAGCTAGTCATGATGGTGCAAATTCCATGGATGCAGGCTTACATATCATACATCCTAAGGAAAACGATACCCGACGATCCAGTTGAAGCAAGGCGAATAATTAGGAGATCAAAAGCTTTTACTGTGGTAAAAGGGGAGTTGTACAAACGAAGCATTTCGGGCGTGCTACAGAGATGCGTTACACCCGAAGAAGGAAGAATCATCCTGAAAGATGTGCACGAAGGGATATGCGGGCACCACGCGAGTAGCCGAGCTATCGCGGCTAAGGTTTTCAGAGCAGGATTTTATTGGTTAACAGCAATCGAGGACGCGAAGGAAATAGTGAGAACTTGCGACGCGTGCCAAAGGTTTGCCGCCAAACCTCACTCTCCCGCAGCAGAACTTATGCCAATCCCATTGTCTTGGCCCTTTGCTCAATGGGGTCTCGACATGGTGGGAAAATTACACAAAGCTTCGCCAGGAGGTTATGAGTATATGCTTGTCGCTGTCGACAAATTTACAAAGTGGATAGAAGCAAAGCCGATAAATTCACCGGACGTGATACAGCGATTAAGTTCGTAAAAAGCATCGTCTTTAGATTTGGAGTCCCTCATAGCATTGTCACGCAACGGCAGTAATTTTACGTCCAAGGAGTTCAAAGCATACTGCGCAGAAGTGGGCATCAAATTGAGTTTTGCGTCTGTTGCACATCCACAGACCAACGGTCAAGTCGAGAAGGCCAATGGCATCATCTGCAATGGTATCAAGAAGCGCCTGCTAGGACCATTGGAAAAAGCTCGGCATACTTGGCCAGATGAGCTGCCAAGTGTGTTGTGGAGTATCCGAACAACACCAAATACGGCGACGCAGGAGACGCCGTTTTTTCTGGTCCATGGAGCCGAAGCAGTCCTGCCGATAGAAATAGAGCATGATTCTCCAAGAGTCACAGAATATGATGAAGAAACCTCGAGAAAAGCTTTGGAGGACGACGTCGATGCACTTGACGAAGCTCGAGACGAAGTCCTGTCACGAGTCGCTAAATATCAACAGGACCTGAAGAATTACCACAGTCGACGATTGCGGCCAAGATCTTTTCAAGTTGGTGATTTAGTTTTGCGACTCAACCAAAAAAGTCATGAAAAACTCGAGTCACCATGGCTTGGACCCTACATCGTCACAGAAGTAATCGAAGGAGGAGCATACAGAATCAAGGACAAGAAGACGGGGAACGTTGAGCCAAATCCTTGGAACGTGGCGCAGCTCAGGCGTTTTTACGCTTAGATGCCAAAATATAGTCTCCTCTGTAAACATACAATGTACTGAAACGCCCGCGAGTTTTCAGACGCACTCTTTTCCTTTTTCGGGGCACCGAGTGGGGCCGGAGAAGGTTTTTAATGAGGCGGGCTCGCGGTGCTGCAATATAATAAAGATAGTGGAATTATATATCTTTTCTCGACAGGCTCGGGGGCTTCCCCCTAAATGATACAATATATCTATATATACACAGTGTCGATACGCAAAAGAAGCATCTTGCCTTGGTATAAAACACCTCGCCAAAATAAAGAGATATCGACAAATAGTGATCAACAAAAAGCTCGGGGCTTGCACCCGCAAAAAAATAGTACAGTATATATTATTTTGCCTTGGACAACCTCGCATTATAACAAACAAAATATGCAATCAAAACGCCCGGGGGCTTGGCGATAAAAATAAAAATATAATGACTTTACAATATAGGTCATATACACAAGATACAATCTTCGGAACAAGTTTATCTTCAAGGATTTCCCAATATATTGTCTATGGTTAAGCGCTCATTATTTACAGCACGAGTGCTATGCTCAGCGTAGCTGCCCTTCACGAAGAATTCGGCATCCATCCGAAGAAGTTCATCCATCATGTCTTCGGCAACAGGAGTAACAATATCATCATATTTGCCGAAGTTTCTTTTCCTCTTCGACATCTTCTCCAAGCACTTTGGAACAATTTGCCCCACGTCTAACTTCGGGTAGCAGATTTTTATCATGATCATCGCAAACCTTGCGCCAGCAGCTAGTTGGGCTCGTACAAAGCCATGGATGCGAGGAGCATCTCGAAATTTATCCATCAACGCAGAAGGTTTCTGGCATCTTATTGCGAGGAAACATGGTACCATAGACCAGAGATAAAGTCCTCGTGACAGTCAAGATACTCGCGAACCTGGGCGCGATCTTGAAATCGCGATTGTGAGTCCGCCAGCGTGCCCCAAAAGTCGAGCCATGCTCACGTGCAAGCGAAGAAGAACAGAGCGAGCTCGACACGTTCATCTTCAGGCAGCATCTAAAGCACCTATTGTCTCTTAAAACAAGTCAGTGAGTAATAAGGAGATAAGCAACAAAGAAAAAGAAGAAGCACGACAAAGATAATGAAACATACCTGCCATATCCAAGCTAGCATCTATCAGCAGCTGGAGCATAGAATTTTCTCGAGACGTAGCTGCAGCAGCTTCAGCAACAGCAGAGTCCTTCTCAGCGATGGCAGCTTGAGCTTGTTGGAGTGCAATTTTTTCCCTTTCAGAAGATTCTCGAGATTGTTCCATGAGCATAAGCGATTGCTTCTTCACGGACTGGAGTTGTCCTCGAAGTTCTTTCAATTCTTCTGTCAGATCCTTACTCGCAGAATCATCAACAAAATTAACAGGGACAGAGGACTTCTTCAAGGGACGAAGGAAAAACTTCGGAAGGACCAGGAATTGACGTATAGTTGTCAAAAATTAACTGAAAAAATAGAAAAACGTCGACATCAATCATTGAGACAAAGATAGATTTCCATTCATTCTCATAATATATACATGTCTATTACAAAAGAAGGACCTCTAGAAGACCTAATCATCGCCAGGAGCACTATGGCGACAGTACCAAAAGGAGGAGGTAAACTAAAAACAAAGCAAAAGAGCATTAAACTAGACCTCCGGCCTTGATGAGCTGGGAGTCGAAGATGGCTTGATCCCGAGATAGGCCAGGATTTTCTTCGTATTCAGCTTTGCCGCCTTGATCAATGATCGCCATTTTGTTTGCTCTATCTTCCGTGTTGCCCACTTTCGCCCAGTCAATGGTCTGTTGACTATCAGCAACCAAGGCAACAGTGCTTTCAACGGCAACCTTCATATTTTCATGGCGCATCTTCAGCCCAAGATCTTCGGGAGGATTAAAGCACTTGGCAAGAGCAAGGAAAGTTGCGGGTTCCTCTTTCTTCGGGAAGAAGTAGGGGAAAAGCCTCGACAACCCTGCCCTGGCTTCATCAATGCCCTCACGCGCTTCCGTCCATGAAATTCAAGGAACGAAACGGCGTCAAGAAGAGGATCATTGTCGGGATCTTCAAGTTCAAATTCTTGAGAGGTCTTATCTGTCAAAATAAAAATAAAAAAATAAAAACCGATCAGCAAAAGAGTGCAGAAAAGAAAAATCCAAAGGATATGAGTGGTTCAGATACTTACTGACAAAGCGACGATTTTGCGTCCTTATACGTTTAGTAATCGCTTCTTCACGAGCGATTTGTGCATGTGATCGCTTAGCGAAGTCTCGGCATCATGCAGACGTTTCCGAGATCTTCGACACCAGCAGCATCAGCCTTGGCTTTGTCAGCTTCTTGCCTAGCTTCAACGGCATCTGACTCGGCCTTCTTACGAGCCTCTTCACTTTGCTCTAATTTTTGAGCAAGTGTATTGGCACGCTCGTTGACCTCCGCCAGTTTTTCTGTCAAGAAAGTTAAAAACGTCGACAACAAGAGAGCAAGAAAGCAGCAAAAAAGAAGTAACGAAGCATTACCTTCAGTTTTGCTGGCATAATCACGGTACCCAATGAATTGAGCACCAATGCGAAGAAGCTCTTTGATCATAGGCTATCAAGGAAGGACAAAGAAAGAAAATGTCGGTATGGGAAAAATGATGGCACGTAGAAGCAAATGGAGAAAATATAGACATGACAAGCAAATTAAGAACTTACATCATCCAAGAGAGGGTTAGAGGAGCTACTCAATTGAAGAGTAGGCTCCGGGATTGTTTCAACCCTTGCCCTTTTTGGTGAAGGGACAAGGGGGCTTGAAGGAGGAGTAGGCGACATTTTGTTGAGGAGGCGAAGTTTCTTCTCCTTCAACTGGCGTCTCCGAGGCGACTAATGTATGTGACGTACTCGTTCGAGCAGCCACATCAGCAGTTGGTACTTCTTCTTCATCATCACTACGAGTAAATGTCGACAACATAAAAAGCAAGATAGACAAAAATCTTCAAGTGCAATTAAATAGAGAGAAGGTACTTACGAACTGATGAGGGTCTCGAGGTATGGATCATAAGCTGCCTTCTGGCGTGAAGGAACAGCTTCTTCGGGCTTGGAGGTGCCGGAATCTTCGGCATCATTCCTTTTCCTTTTGTTCTTTGGAGAAACAGCAGGAGGAGGAGATTGTGCCGACGCAGTGGCTTCAGAGGCATCCTCCTTTTCGTCAGATCCCGCAGATTTTCGAGATTCTGCGGGTTCATTTGCAAAAGAGGGGGCATCTTGGTTATCATCGGAGATAACGGTCCTTTCTTCGACTTCTCCACCTTCAGGAAGAGGAGGAGCGAAACAAGATTTGGATGGTCCTGTATAAAAATAAGGAAGGATGAAAGGAGTAACAACACAAATAGCAAGGCAATAACAAATTAAGCGACAATGTTTACCTTAGGAAGCGCATTGGTGGCGCTGTATGGTTTTACGCGATAAGTGGAAGGGATAGGATCTTTCTTCTTGAGAGATGAAATTTTTCGGATAAGCCTATCCAAATCCTTGACTTCCAGACTCGTCGACAAACGATCTGTGTCTTCATCGCCAGCATAATTCCAGAAAGGGTTTTTGCGAGCCTGAAGAGGCTGCACTCTAGTCCTAAGGAAATACGCCGTAATTTGG
Source organism: Lolium multiflorum (assembly GCA_030979885.1). Lineage (NCBI taxonomy): Eukaryota > Viridiplantae > Streptophyta > Magnoliopsida > Poales > Poaceae > Lolium > Lolium multiflorum. The sequence goes on from CM061747.1 coordinate 148,784,980, forward strand.
ATGCCTGATAATTCTTTTCCACGAGTATTCTGCAACTCATGGATGCGAGTCATCAGGGCCTCCGTCGAAGTTCTTTCTTCCTCGGTAGCTTCTGCGTCCCAAGAACGGCGGCGAAGGATTTTCTCGGCACCGTCAAAAGGAGGAATATTGTCTTCAGCGCATCCATGGTTTTCTTCCCGAATATATAACCACTTCTTGCGCCACCCTTGAACGGAGTCAGGGAGTTTGACGTCGAAGTAGTTGACAGAGGAGCGAACAGAAATAACAACGCCGCCTATATTATAGGCGACATTGGCAGAGCCATTACGGCGACAAAAGAAAATGCGCTTCCATAATGCCCAGTTAGGCTGGACACCAAGGAAGGCTTCGCAGAGGGTGATGAAGATGGAAATATGAAGGATAGAGTTGGGCGTGAGGTGGTGAAGTTGGAGACCATAAACAAAAAGCAATCCCCGAAGAAAAGGGTGAATGGGGGCGGAAAGACCGCGGATGAGGTGATCAACAAAACTTACCCGATACCCCATTGGAGGGGTTGGGTAGCTTTCTTCACTGGGGAAGCAAACCGCTTTGGGTTTCTTGCTAATCCCCAGCTTCTTCAAGAGATTCAGGTCCTGGTTCGTGATCTTGGACCTTTCCCACTCCGCGGCTCCTAGATCCGCGGCAGCCATCGATGAATCTGGCGTGCTGTGCCTGGTCAAGCGACGCGGTGGCATCAACAATGGCGGAGGAATGCAGCTGCGAAGAGATGAGCTCTGAGAGTTGTGGGGCGCAGGAGGAAGTTTTGCAGGTAGAAGCAGGGAACGGCGCGAGCGGAAGTGCTCGAGGTAGAAGAAGGAGACCTTATATAGAGGTGCGGTGAAGCGGCGGACCGTTGGATGGAAAAAGTATGCGGGAGATGATAACCACGTGGAGACGAGGGTAAAAAAGTATTTTAACATTGACGAGGTTATGGAACGTGTGCCAGAAAAAGGGGAGAACATGTGTCCCCCACTTGCACGACGTGTCCGTGGATGAGGAATTTGGACCCACAAGGCAGTGAGAGAAGCGGTAATGGCATGTTTCCAAAACAGAAATCGTGGCTATCATCAGCAACGACGTCATCAAGGTGAAAGAAAAGCTCGACTATGAAGCTTCAAAGTTTATCGACAACGCAAGATTATTTCGAGAGCCTTTGATCAAATACAAGTTTTTGCCCAAATGCTCGGGGGCTACTCGGAGAAGAGAAAATTTTGAGTATGACAAGATGGAAATGGTAAGAGCCTATGATCAAATACAAGTATTTGTTCATAGCCTCGGGGGCTACTCCCATCAGGGTCGCGCACCCGATAAATATAAAAATATCGAGAAGGATTATAAATATAGCGGCAATGGATACTAATCTGGAGCCTACACCAAGTACAAGTCCTTGTTAGCCTCGGAGGCTACTCCCATCGGGAACGTTGTTTGCCCGATGGTTAAAAGAAAGAAGTACGAGTGAGTATATTTCGAGTTACAGTTAACTCTACATATACTCCCATCGGGAAGACAAAATAAGTCATCTTAATGACTCGATAAAATGTGCTATTCCAGCAGCCGAAAAGCACTCGACAAAATATTCTCAGAGCGCTAAAAGTCGCGAATAAATCTCTGAATGCCGCAAAACTTTGCGAAGGTAAGACCCCAGATCCGTTCTGAGCGGCGTGGCACCGTCTCTGACGGCGGATTGCTACTATTTTCCGTATCAACAGATACGAAGAAAAATCCTAACGGACGCGTTAGGTACCCGATAAAATATGACTGGGACTCGACAGAATGGTAAGACCTTAAGCGGCACCTGTCGAAGTTTACACCAGTATCCCGAGATCATGTCCAGGGACGTGATCTTGAAGTAGGTTTTTGCGGATTGCCACTAGAGCAGTTAACTAGTACCTGATCCGTCAGATGAACTAGCCCCAACTACCGTTATCCCTGTACAAAATAGTGTTTGCATATCGAAAGATTATGTAATGAGTAAAATTGGAGATTTTCCCTGATTCTTCGATTCAAGAAAAATCTCGGGGGCTACTGACATAGGCATCCCCAATGGGCCTGCCAAAGATGGTACCCGGGGTTTACTCAAAGCCCAAGACTCGAAGAATAAGAAGACTTGGGGAGCCCATTTAGTGTTAAGGAAAGATAGTTTGTATTAGGAAAGATAGAGATTTGTAATCTTACGGGTTGGGTACGAAACCCTCCCGAACTCTGTAACTTGTGTACTACGAAACCCTCGGCTCCGCCTCCTATATAAGGGGGAGTCGAGGGACGAAGAAAGGATCGAATCTACTGTCAACATAACCCTAGTTTTCATAATCGTCGAGTACTTTTCGACCCTTCAGATCTAGCCCTCACTAGAGCAAGAGCCTTTTGAGTTGGGGGAAAAGAAGCATGGAGTTGGCATGAATCTCGGGCAAATAGCAAGTAGAAATGCTGACAATGCGCAGCGTGGGCGCGCAGCGGAACGCGGACAGCGGGAAGGAGCGCATCACTGTTCCAGCATCGAATCTGAGGTTCTCGACGCAAGATAGGGTGCTGGACCGGAACCAGCTGTCGAGCGTGGTGTCGACCTTGCAAGTGGTTCTGAAGGGGTCGATTGACACGCTTCTGGCGGGGCCAGGGTGAGCGGCGAGGATACTGGAGACCGCGGCGATGCGTTTGTGGTTTTGCTTGGCGAGTTCGTCGTCGATCTCGAGGTTAAGTGGGACGGAGTGCCAGAGGTGGCGCCACCGTTTGGAGACCAAGGTTGTGCTTACAGCGGATACAGTGGGCAGGTGGGAGATGATGATGTGGAGAATCTGGTCCGGTAGGCGGCTGATGAGGTCGTTGTCGCCGACGAGGAGGTTAAGTGGGACGGAGCGCCAGAGGTGGCGCCACCGTTTGGAGAGCAATGTTGTCCTTACAGCGGATATCATGGGCAGGAGGGAGATGATGATGTGCAGCATCTCGTCGGGGAGGCGGCTGATGAGGTCGAGGCTCGACGGAGGCTCTTCCCGATCTGGCTCGACCCGCCTTCGGGAGTTGAGCGGCTCCGCCTCCATCTGACACGGCGGCGACACACGCAACGCCGCAGTCGTCTGCTCGAAGTGTGTAGCAGGTAGCGGAGCGGATCTGCTGGACAGGGGAATAGGCGCAGCGGCGGTGGTGAGGACAGAAAGGTACTCGGCGGTGGATTTAGGTGGATGGCGGATGCAAGTGCGCTGGGGGTTTTTGGAGGAGACGGCAAGCGCTATGCAAGGAACTATTGCGGCGGGCGGCCAGCCGGGGTGCCTGAGGAGAGAAAGGTATACTACTGTACTACTAATGATGCGGTGCGGCGTTTGCGTCTCCCTTCCCCACGCGTGCAGCCTTCACATTTCACAAGACGTGCGAGTTTTTCAACAGAGATTATCAAGTGGAGAGACTTTCCCAATGCAATTGTCTCTCCACTTGATAATCACTCTTGAAAACACCGAGAAGATGGCGGTGAAGAAGACGGAGAGGCAAGGAAAAAAACAATATGAATTGAAATCAAATATAATACGGGCGTTCCTTCTCTCTCTGGTCTCTGCTGCACTTACTGCACCTGTGGTGCAGGCGTGTGACCCGAGAAGAAGCTAATGTACTGTATAGCCGTCCCTTGCACGCCGTGTAGCTGTATTTTGTCTCGTCAAATCAGCTCGGGACAGTTTCAGCAGAGAAAACATCATTTTTTCTTGCCATCATCATAATAGGCGAACATTACCACGGGCACACGGTAGTGCACATCCAACTTCTACTACTCAATCCTCCATATGCTGCACAAACCACCACTTTAACTTTTTCTTCGCAGTTTTCATGATTTTTAGCAGTTTCCACCATGTGGTGGTCTAATCTGTTGCAATTTTTACCACTTGGTCATCTGATCAGTTATTTTGTCATGTCGATAGCAAAATCAACAAGTGGATGCCAACTTTTTTGAAGGGCTACTCTCTAAAACACAGTTTGCATTATGGCATGTTTGGTATTTTCCCTAGGTAGTACATCCAAAAAATTTGACTACATGCTTTTATTTGCCTATTTTAAGCACCTTTTACCATGATTTCAAATTTAGGTCAAACTCACGGGGGCCATAGGATGCACGGCATTTATTTGGCAATTGTTTCAGTATGGCCAACTAGTTAGGCCTCCTTTGGTTCATAGGAAATGGAAAGTATAGGAAAAGGAAAATCATAGAATTGGGATGTCATGTCTACTTGAATCCTATGGGAATCGTGCTCCTTTGATTCATATGATTGTCATAGGAATTATGTTGGATTTGGTTCTTATGGGAAAAATTCCTATACAAGTCATTTGATTCATAGGAACTATTCATATAGGAATCTTGTAGTGCAAATCTTATAGGAAAAAACCATTAGCTAATACCTCATGGAAAAGTTCCTTTGCCACAATCAAAGACACATCATGTTCCTATAGGATTCAACTTGGCATAACATTCCAATCATGCACCTTTCATATTCCTACGCCCTCCATATTCCTTTGAATCAAAGGAGCCCGAAGTTTATTTGATTGTAGCAAAGGAATTTTCCATGTATCGACAGTTTGACATGGTATTTTAATAACCAATCAAGAAGGCATGCAAACGTACTTAAAAACACACATGGTGCCAAAATCGGTGAAAGGGAATATTCTCAAGAACATAGGTAGGTCATGTTTGGCATTGTTCCTAGGTATTTCATCACAAATGATGAATCCATGATAAATTACTAACATTCGGAAGTTTGCCATGGTTCTAGCATTAACCAACTCACCTCTCACTTCGGAAGAGAGCCATGCGAACTCCAAGATGGATTCTGTCAAAAAAAAACTCCAACATGCATGGTGCCAAAATCTGGTAAGTTCTTCTAAAAAATATTTTGGTGTGCCATGTTTGGTATTTTGATATATATGTAGATTACTTACATCACAAACAACTACTCAATGCTTTCGTTTGCCATATGGGTGTTACGTACTTGGATGCAACGCATATGTTTGGTCATTTTTTGGGGGGTACCACACATTTAGTGCACATCACGTATATATAGTTTCCCCTTTTTTAATTGTACTTCGTGTACTTCGCGTTGAAATTTCAAATTAAATGGAAATGAGCCCAGAACTAATTTAATATATGGTCACAAACCGAAATAATTCGTGAAATTTTGGAAATGTCCATCCTACCATATCAACCACATGAAAAAATTGCATTGGCGGCAATCTGCCACTACAAATTTTAACCATTTCACGCAAAACACTCATGTAGTAATTTGTTCCCTTCTAGCACTTCATAAATCTCCCCGGTCTTGTTTGAAAAGGAGCCCCCGTCCGAAGAGTCCCTGTTTATAACTAAAACTAATTATTTCAGTACCGCATAAATCGCAATTACCATTAGATAAACAAGATTAAGATAGAGCATGTACCACCTGTCAATTACCGGTTCGCAATCTCCATATGCTCGCAATGACCGGTTCCACATTATACTTGGTCGAATTCAATTAAACATACAAGTACATCATGCCGAAGTTTTGTTCTAGGACATGGACACGTTCAAACTAATCACGGTAATAGATGATACAACATCGCACACATAAATAGACGACATGTCTAAAATCATACATTTTTTGAACACAGAAATGTCCCGAAGGACCTCGCGACACTGCTTTTATATTATGATGACGGTGGGATTACAGACTGCAAGCTAGGAGGACCCTCCAAGTAAAAGGAAACTACAGACAAGACATCCAAAAGTACAAAAAGAACTCTAGTTCTAGAAAAGGAAACTCCATCCGGTCCTTCTCCACCGAGCTCAGATTAGCCTCAAAGCGCGATCATCTTCTCCATCGAGACCGGCAAGATCAACCACCTACCGTCTCGTTGGCGCATGCGGGCACGTCGCCTCATGTTGAAAGTATTCGAGCAAGTCGCCGCTCATGTCGCAACCATCGTTGCTGCAATCCACCTTAAACAAGGAGGCAAATCTACTTAAATCCTCATCCTCTTCGTAGATGCCGTCGCAGTTCGGGCACACGAGACTGGGCAGGTTTCTTAAGCAGCTTCCGCATGCAATGTGATGTCCCTCCCCCATGCGAATGCACTGCTTAATACAAGGAAATTTACATGACTGTTGGCCCAAAGAAAAATACAGTTGGGTGGAACCTAGTGAAGAAAGTACTAACCCGTTATAGTGGACGTCGTGCGATTTGAGAGCACAAACCGCAGATGAACGTTCTTCTCACCACATTCTTTTCCATAACACATTCACGGGAAAAGTCCATGCTTTCAGATGGAGGACTTTCACCTTGGAAGACGCCCTGGCATCCCGGGCACGCGCCACCGGGCAGGTTCCTAGCGCAGCTGTCGCATGCAACCTTCTTGCACGAACAGCACTGCTTAATACAAGGAAATTAACACGACTGTTAGCCCAAATTAAAATACATCTTGATGAACCTAGTGAAGAAAGTACTAACCCGCCAAAATGGAGGTTGTGCGGATTGAGAGCACAAACCGCAGGTGAGCAGTCTTCTCAATTTAGCATCGTCGACAAAAGCTCTAAAGCTACCAGGGGGAACCTCCATGCCCAACGATTCTAAATGGGAATATGAATTTAGAGGATGTGAAGGAGATAGGGATAGAGGGTCGTAGTCTTCGACTTGTATAGTATATATAGGCGAGGGAATTGCAGATTCCACCAAGGAACGAGATCCAGTGACTTCACTGGCGACTTGTACGTGAGTCATTCGATCAAGATCCAACGCACATGGTTGATCCAAATTTTAAACTTAAAATTAAACTCAATTTTCAAATGAAGTAAAACTTTACCAGAATACTTAAGAAAGATATATATCTTACTGTAATGTTTTCGATTTTTTTCGAGCAACTTAAAATGTGACTACAAATTCTGGATCAACTGTGTCCGTTGGATCTTGATCCGATGGCTCATGTACGTAAAGTTGCATTTTGGAGTAAGTAAAGTCACTGGCCTCAAGTTCCACCACCTCATACTTCGTATGTTGCACAAAAACACCATTTGGAAGGATATTTTGCGGTTTCCACCATGTACTGCTCCAATCTGTTGTGATTTCACCACTTAATCTTCTAATCAACCAATTATACTGGTAAATATTCTCTTACTTTGCATCTCAAACATTTCCCTGACTTTGAGTCCCTGAGGCTAGTGCTAGTATCATAGGTAGTATCAGCATCTTAGGCCCACAAAAAGGATGTGGCATCTGATTAATGAGGAGAGATAAGATTAGAGTAACATAGCTGGATACTGATCATAATGTACGTTACGAGAAAAGCTAATGCTAAATAGATCTTGTACACATATTTTGTATTGAGATTCTACAAAACAATAAATTTAGAAGATTATGATACTACTCTATAATACCACCCGGCTCCCGGGTGCGTATGATCCCTCTACCATAAAAACATATTTCCAAGTGTTAAAAAATTTTGACAAATTTTTACATGTACATCTCCATAATATATGTGTATTCGTCAAGTTTCACGAAAAAATGATATTTTTTGTAGTCTAAGCGAAAAAGAGAAAATTTATCTTGTGACAAGTCTTTGTTTCAGCACCGAATTTTGTCTTTTTTACACACGCCACATGACATGTCGATTTTTCATGAAACGACTTTGCGAGCGCATAGCTGATGTCTACGGGTGCTTCTATTCTTGTAGACAGTGTTGGGCCTCCAAGAGCAGAGGTTTGTAGAACAGCAACAAGTTTCCCTTAAGTGGATCACCCAAGGTTTATCGAACTCAGGGAGGAAGAGGTCAAAGATATCCTCTCAAGCAACCCTGCAACCACAAAGCAAGAAGTCTCTTGTGTCCCCAACACACCTAATACACTTGTCGATGTATAGGTGCACTAGTTCGGCGAAGAGATAGTAAAACACAAGTGGTATAGATGGTGGTAATATTGCAGAAAGTAAAGATGCAGTAAAACAGTAAACAAGCGGCGCCAGAAAATAGCTTGCTGGCGTGGAAAGCAATTCTTTGTGGTGGAAACAAGGCCTAGGGATCATACTTTCACTAGTGGACACTCTCAACATTGATCACATAATAAATAAGTTCTCTTTCCTTTGTGCTACATATACTCTTGTTGGATGATGAACACCACTAATTGTGTAGGATTACACGAACCCTCAATGCCGGAGTTAACAAGCGCCACAACATTCGATATTCATGTTTAAGTAACCTTAGAGTATAATAGATCTTTGCAAAATAGACCAAGTACTAACATAGCATGCACACTGTCACCATCACACTACGAAGGAGGCATAGATCACATCAATACTATCATAGCGATAATCAACTCCATAACCTACAAGAGATTATGATCATAATCTATGACAAGAACTACACGATGCACACACTGTCACCATTACACCATGCAGGAGGAATAGACTACTTTAATAACATCACATGAGTAGCACATAAATAAATAGTGATACAAAACACATTGCAATCATAAAGGGATATAAATAAGCACTTCACTACGCCATTCATAACAGTGAATAAGTATTCTGTGAAATATAGCCTAAGAGACCCACACGGTGCACACACTGTCACCTTTACACACGTGGGACAAGGAGTCTCCGGAGATCACATAAGTAAAACCCACTTGACTAGCATAATGACATCTAGATTACAAGCATCATCATATGAATCTCAATCATGTAAGGCAGCTCATGAGATTATTGTATTGAAGTACATAGGAGAGAGATGAACCACATAGCTATCGGTACAGCCCCGAGCCTCAATGGAGAACTACTCCCTCCTCATGGAGCAGCAGCGGTGATGAAGATGGCGGTGGAGATGGCAGCGGTGTCGATGGAGAAGCCTTCGGGGGCACTTCCCCGTCCGGCAACAGACTCCTGTCCCCCGATCTTGGCTTCGCGATGGCGGCGGCTCGGAAGGTTTCACGACCGTGGCTTATTCGTCTGGGTTTAGGTCGGGACCTTATATAGGCGAAGGGCAAGGTCGAGGGGGTCTGGGGCCACTGACACTAGGGCGGCACGCCCCCCTCTGGGCCGCGCCGCCACCATGTGTGGGCCCCCTGTGGCCCCTCTCGACGATTCTCGGGTGTTCGGAAGCTCCCGGGGATTCTAAGATCTTCGGTGTTGATTTCGTCCGATTCCGAGAATATTTCCTTACTAGGATTTCTCAAACCAAAACAGCAAAAACAGAACGGCACTTCGGCATCTCGTCAATAGGTTAGTTCCGAAAACGCATAAATATGACATAAAGTATGCATAAAACATGTAGATATCATCAATAAAGTGGCATGGAACATAAGAAATTATAGATACGTTGGAGACGTATCAATAGCACATGAATATGCGTGCGAAATTTTGTTTCAATTTTTTGACATTTTAAAATGTGTCTAACATGTATTTCAAAATAAAGGGAGCATATGCTCCCATGTGCCAATCTATAATACCACCCACTATAGTAATAGTATCATAGACAAGTATCATATGCATGATATTACAATATGATACTATGCACTATAACCAACAACGCGCTAGTACACTCAATAAAGACAGAGAGACGCTGAGGAGGACTTTGAGTTCTAGTACCTCACCTGCCCGAAATAAGTACGCTGGCAGCCTGACCTGCCCTAAGTACGTCCGGTCAAATCGATGCCTTGCCTTGCACGCCGTCTGCGCGCATCCATGTCTTCCCGATGGCTGGCCATAGTGCTAGTATCATAAAATGCATCTTAGGCCCAAAAAATAATTCGGCTATTGGGCGGATATGCTACCTCGACCCAAAAAAACATATTTTTAATTTTCAAAAAATTCTAACAAAAAAATCCGCATGTACTTCTCGATAATCTATGTGTGTTCGTGTAGTTTCGTGAAAAGCCGATATTTTTTGTGGTTGATGTAAGAAGACAAAAGCAAGTACTCCGTATTACAAACAGCTTTATTTTTAGCAATAAATTTTATCTTTTTTACATAGCCCAAACGACAATTTAGTTTTTTATGGAAAGACTTTATGCGCTCTTAGCATGTGAAGATGAAAAGATTAATTTTTTGTTTGGAATTTTTTTACATTTCAAAATATATAGATGTTGCAGTTCAAACTAAAGGGAGCATACGCAACCAGGAGCCAAAACATCCTCCCCCAAAAAATATGATTTGTTTTCTATTTGCGACGCTTCCGCGATGCCTATCACATGTCTGTATAGCCGCAGCTAGCACCATCGAGCACGCCCCAATGCTCTGTGTATTGTCTTGTCAATTCAATGGTCAAGGTAATCTGACCAAAAGATACGTCTTGGAGTACGCGTGCGCCTTATTCCTTGAAATGGAGGTAGTACTTTATATTTGGCCCAAATGCGAAAAGTGTTACTCCTCCTATTCTAGTATACCATACTACGTATTACTCAAAACAAGTTAGAAGTTATGTCAAGTATGACTAGTGCAAATAAACCCTCTGGCATTAAGAGTATGTTAGAAGTTCGGATCATGATGAACAAGTTAAATGTAATCTTCAAAACGTACAGCTATGTCAAGTATGACTAGTGCAAATAAACCCTCTGGCATTAAGAGAAACATCAAATAGTACAAAACACCTGAACAAAAACGAAATTACAACAAAATCCTTGAGATGCCCTTCGTCTTCAACCTCCAGACCGTGTCGACAGCACCATGGCCGACACTAATCCAACCCAGGAAGCCAGAATCCTAGGATAAGCAAGCTCGGAAGGTAGGTGGCCACGGAAGCTCTAGCACGTACCAATTCAGCACGCGCGAGGGCCCGCCCAGCATCTCAATCGGCACGGTGTGAAGCCAGTCCTCGTCTCGAGCTCTCTCGAAGCGTGAGAGCTCGCCGGATTCTCTGTCGAGAGCAAGAATGAAGTTTCCGAGCCCACCGAACACGTACCACTGGAAGAAACGGGCGTTGCACCCCACAAAGAGGATATCCGACCGGCCTGTGTGCGTGGCGTGGAGAGGCACGATGGCGCCGGAGGAGGTCCAAGCGTGGCCACCAGGGCCAGGCGAGAACACGCAGGTCTTGCAGATGCCGTCATGATAGATCAGGCACGTCACCCTGTAATTTGACAGACTGATGCGCGCCGCAGCGTCCTCGCCATGGAGGGCGGCGCCCAGGAACAAGCTTACGAATGTTGTGTGCGAAACAGCAGGGGGTGGAGGGACCGTCACGTACTGACCTGCCAGGGGATCGCAGACGACGAGACGTGAAGGCTGCTCGAAAGGCTTTCCGTGTTCGGTGTGGTCGAAGTCCGCAAGGAGTAGGAGGCCGCCCCGAGAGTCGGCGAGCTCCAAACTGAGGTCGCCGTTTGGCGCCCGTGGGAGGAAGTCGAGCGCGAGATTATTTGCGGCGACCCCGGCCCAACATGACGAGGAAGAGGGAACGAAGTGGGGCAGCAAGCCAGACGGCCGATAGTGACAATGGGAGAAGCTGATGTGGTAGTGGCCGGCGACTATGGAGGATGGCGCGCCGTGGCGAGCGGAGAGGACACGGAAGTCCTCCGCCGCGATGACCTTGCGCCAGCTCCTGCAGGCGAACGCGGCGCGGACGAGATCCAGAGGCGAGGTGAGGCGCAGGAACACCAGCCCGAGAAGTTCATCCGGGATGGCGTCACCCTTGTCCTCCTGCCCGGACTTCCTCTGAGCATTCTTCCAGCGGGGGCGGCTGTGCCCCATCTCCGGCTGGACCTAGCTCGCGTACGGGGGCGAGGTGTGCTGTAGGGAGGAAGCTAGGGAAGTAGCGAGGCGGCCGGCTTGGTAGAGACTAGAGGAGTTAAGGAGGAGACTTATGTACTGAAAAAGTTCCGTGGAATCAAATTCCTATATTGGTTAATTACATGCAAGGATGAGCAGAGTAGTTGGTTGTGTAATTGAAACGAGATTACGAGCTTGATCCCCACACACGAACCACATCGTAAAGCTTCATGAAAGAAAAATAGGAAAACAACAAAATTGTGTGGCACAACAGTTGCTTTCTCCAAGTTCCTATAGAGGGAGTACTATGAACATATTCAAACTAGACAAATCATGTATCTACCCCCTAACCCCTAAAACTCAGTCTTATGAAATCTAGCATAAAGAGATCGAAGTCGTTTTGGGTTTCAAACATGGAAATTTCAAGAACATCCCAAAAGCTTCATTTTAGAGTGACTAAGAAGGATCCATGCTTACCTTTTCATTTTCATGTTTTAAACTTGTTTAAATCATGGTCAAACCTAGGATTTGACCAAGATTCAAATGGGCCTAAAAATTCAGAAAAAATCAAAAGAATGAAAAACCAAAGCACATATATAGCATTCTTATGTCATATATATAGTAAGCATTCAAGTTGATAAACAAGGTCTAGACATATATATTCAAACCAGAAAAATCATGTATATATCTACCCCTAAAACCCTAAACTTTGTCTTATGAAGTCAATCATGAAGAGAAGTGGTTTTGGGTTTCAAACATGGAAATTTCAAGAACCTCCCGAAAGCTTCATTTTAGAGTGACTAAGAAGGATCCAGGCTTATCTTTTCATTTCATGTTTTAAACTTGTTTAAATCTGGTCAAACCTAGGATTTGATGAAGATACAAATGGGTAAAAATTCAAAAAAAATCAAAAGAATGCAAAACCAAAGCACATAGCATTCTTATGTCATATATATAGTAAGCATTCATGTTCATAAACAAGGTCTAGACATATATATTCAAACCAGAAAAATGTATATATCTACCCAAAATGGAAATTTCAAAAACCTCCCAAAAACTTCATTTTAGAGTGACTAGAAGGTTACATGCTTCCCTTTTCATTTTCATGTTTTAAACTTGTTTAAATCTATCTTGGTGATCAAACCTAGGATTTGACAAGATATGATTCAAATGCGCAGAAAATTAAAAAAAATCAGAAAAATGAAAAACCAAAGTACATAGTCTTCTTATGTCATATAGTAAGCATAAATAAACAAGGTTTGGACATATTCAAACCATACAAATAATGTATCTATACCCCCTAAAACCCTAAACTTTGTCTTATGAAGTCAAGCATGAAGAGAAGTGGTTTTGGGTTTCAAACATGGAAATTTCAAAAACCTCCCAAAACTTCATTTTAGAGTGACTGAGAAGGTTACATGCTTCCCTTTTCATTTTCATGTTTTAAACTTGTTTAAATTATCTTGGTCAAACCTAGGATTTCATGAAGATACAAATGGGTGGGCACAATATTCAAAAAATCAGAAAAATGAAAAACCAAATCACATTGTCTTCTTATGTCATATCGTAAGCATTCAAGTTGATAAACAAAGTCTAGATATATCCAAACCAGACAAATCATGTATCTACCCCCTCGATCTTATCTAGTGAAGGGAAGTCATTTTGGTTTCAAACATGGAAATTTCAAGAACATCCCAAAAGCTTACATTTTAGAGTGACTAAGAAGGATACGGTTTCCCTTTTCATTTTCATGTTTTAAACTTGTTTAAATCCTTGTCAAACCAAAGATTTGACCAAGATTCAAATGGGCCTAAAAATTTAGAAAAAAATCAAAAGAGAATGAAAAACCAAAGCACACATAGTTTTATGTAATATGTAAATCAAGATAAGGTGGTTGGACAAAAATCAAAATTGTAAATCAACCCATGAAACCCTAAACTTGTATGAAGTCAATCATGAAGAGAAGTGGTTTTGGGTTTAAACATGGAAATTTCAAGAACCTCCCAAAAGATTTAATTTAGAGTGACTAAGAAGGATCCATGCTTACCTTTTCATTTTCATAATTTAAACGTGTTTAAATCTTTGTCAAACCTAGGATTTGACCAAGATTCAAATATATGGGCATAAAAAAATCATAAAAATGAAAAACAAAAGCATATAGTCTTCTTATGTCATATAGTAAGCATTCAAGTTGATAAATTAACAAGGTTTGGACATATTCAAACCATACAAATCATGTATCTACCCCTAACCCTAAACTCGGTCGATCTTATGAAGTCTAGCATGAAGAGAGGTCTTTTGGTTTCAAACATGGAAATTTCAAGAACCTCCCAAAAGCTTCATTTTAGAGTGACTAAGAAGGATCCAGGCTTACTTATTCGTTTTCACGTGTTAAACTTGTCTAAATCTTGGTCAAACCTAGGATTTGACCAAGATTCAAATGCGCAGAAAATTAAAAAAATCAGAAAAATGAAAACCAAAGTACATAGTCTTCTTATGTCATATAGTAAGCATATTCAAGTTGATAAACAAGGTTTGAACCTTGATCTGTAGTACTGGGCAAAACCCTAGTTTAACCTATTTAATTATAGATTCGTAGGTTGATTTTTCTACCTTTTTATTATTACTATGCAGCACATGTGTGTTTGCCCGTCGAGTGAAACTCGGAGGAAGAGGGATCACTCGGAAGGAGAGAAGAAGGGAGAGCATTATGGTGTCTCCCCTTTTGGGTGATGATGTTAACTTTTGTGGGGTTTGTCAGTGAGCAGGAGGTGCGAGCGAGCGAGCGAGAGAGTCGAGCGAGGCCGAGAATGAGAGAGATTTGTTTTTTTGTGAGAGGGACAACCGAAGGATCCAGAAGGACCCACACTTCCAATACGCATCCTGATGCGTCTTCTCTTGACAAAGAAGATGGCTGGGAGTTTGCGTACCTATTGCACGTGACTTGTGCTCACTGAAGTGTGGGACCTCACGCGTGGGCACCACACGTAAGTGACAGACCTGTTGGTGTAAAAACTCGGTTGATTATTATAGTGCATTAGAACAAAGTTTCCTATGGATTCAAGGGTAGGAAATCCAAGTTAACTCATTTACATGACATTTTTTTATGTCATATAGTGAGCATTAAAGTTGATAAACAATGTCTAGACATATTCAAACCAGACAAATCATGTATCTATACCCCTAACCCCTAAACTCTGTCTTATGAAGTCAAGCATGTGAAGAGATGTGGTTTTGGGTTTCAAACATGGAAATTTCAAAAAGCTCCCAAAAGCTTCATTTTAGAGTGCCTAAGAAGGATACATGCTTCCCTTTTCATTTTCATGTTTTAAACTTGTTTTAATTATCTTGGTCAAACCTAGGATTTGACGAAGATACAAATGGGTGGGCACAAAATTAAAAAAATCAGAAAAATGGAAAACCAAATCACATAGTCTTCTTATGTCATATCGTAAGCAATCAAGTTGATAAACAAGGTCTAGATATATCCAAACCAGACAAATCATGTATCTACCCCCTGTCGATCTTATGAAGTCTAGCATGAAGGGAAGTCGTTTTGGGTTTCAAACATTGAAATTTCAAGAACATCCCAAAAGCTTCATTTTAGAGTGACTAAGAAGGATACAGACTTCCCTTTTCATTTTCATGTTTTAAACTTGTTTAAATCTTGGTCAAACCAAGGATTTGACCAAGATTCAAATGGCCCTAAAAATTCAGAAAAAAATCAAAATGAAAAACCAAAGCACATAGCATTCTTATGTCATATGTATAGTAAGCATTCAAGTTGATAAACAAGGTCTAGACATATATATTCAAACCAGAAAAATCATGTATATATCTACCCCTAAAACCTAATTAAACTCAGTCAATCATGAAGAGAAGTGGTTTTGGGTTTCAAACATGGAAATTTCAAGAACCTCCCAAAAGCTTCATTTTAGAGTGACTAAGAAGGATCCAGGCTTACTTATTCGTTTTCACGTGTTAAACTTGTCTAAATCTTGGTCAAACCTAGGATTTGACCAAGATATGATTCAAATGCGCAGAAAATTAAAAAAAATTAGAAAAATGAAAAACCAAAGTACATAGTCTTCTTATGTCATATAGTAAGCATATTCAAGTTGATAAACAAGGTTTGGACATATTCAAACCATACAAATCATGTATCTATACCCCCTAACCCTAAACTTTGTCTTATGAAGTCAAGCATGAAGAGAAGTGGTTTTGGGTTTCAAACATGGAAATTTCAAAAACCTCCCAAAAACTTCATTTTAGAGTGACTGAGAAGGTTACATGCTTCCCTTTTCATTTTCATGTTTTAAACTTGTTTAAATTATCTTGGTCAAACCTAGGATTTCATGAAGATACAAATGGGTGGGCACAATATTCAAAAAATCAGAAAAATGAAAAACCAAATCACATTGTCTTCTTATGTCACATCGTAAGCATTCATGTTGATAAACAAGGTCTAGACATATATATTCAAACCAGAAAAATCATGTATATATCTACCCCTAAAACCCTAATTATACTCAATCAATCATGAAGAGAAGTGGTTTTGGGTTTCAAACATGGAAATTTCAAGAACCTCCCAAAAGCTTCATTTTAGAGTGACTAAGAAGGATCCATGCTTACTTATTCGTTTTCACGTGTTAAACTTGTCTAAATCTTGGTCAAACCTAGGATTTGACCAAGATATGATTCAAATGCGCAGAAAATTAAAAAAATCAGAAAAATGAAAACCAAAGTACATAGTCTTCTTATGTCATATAGTAAGCATATTCAAGTTGATAAACAAGGTTTGGACATATTCAAACCATACAAATCATGTATCTATACCCCCTAACCCTAAACTTTGTCTTATGAAGTCAAACATGAAGAGAAGTGGTTTTGGGTTTCAAACATGGAAATTTCAAAAACCTCCCAAAAACTTCATTTTAGAGTGACTGAGAAGGTTACATGCTTCCCTTTTCATTTTCATGTTTTAAACTTGTTTAAATCTTGGTGATCAAACCTAGGATTTGACAAGATTCAAATGGGCATAAAATAAAAAAAAAAAAAAAACCAAGCAATGGTTTTCTTATGTCATATAGTAAGCATTAAAGTTGATAAACAAGGTCTAGACATATTCAAACCAGACAAATCATGTATATATCTACCCCTAAAACCCTAAACTCTGTCTTATGAAGTCAAGCATGAAGAGAAGTGGTTTTGGGTTTCAAACATGGAAATTTCAAGAACCTCCCAAAAGCTTAATTTTAGAGTGACTAAGAAGGATCCAGGCTTCCTTTTCATTTTCATGTTTTAAACTTGTTTAAATTATCTTGGTCAAACCTAGGATTTCATGAAGATACAAATGGGTGGGCACAATATTCAAAAAAATCAGAAAAATGAAAAACCAAATCACATAGTCTTCTTATGTCATATCGTAAGCATTCAAGTTGATAAACAGGGTCTAGATATATCCAAACCAGACAAATCATGTATCTATACCCCCTAACCCTATAGTTTGAGGCCATTTGGATGAGGTCGAAAAAATTCTTGGATTAGAATCGTGTTGTTCGAACCCCGTAGTTGGATTTTTTTGAACCTTGATCTGTAGTACTGGGCAAAACCCTAGTTTAACCTATTTAATTATAGATTCGTATATCGATTTTTCTACCTAGGATTTGACCAAGATTTATGGGCATAAAATTCAAAAAAATCAGAAAAATGAAAAACCAAAGCACATAGTCTTCTTATGTCATATAGTTAGCATTAAAGTTGTTAAACAAGGTCTAGACATATTCAAACTAGACAAACCACATGTATCTACACCCCCTGACCCCTAAACTCTATCTTATGAAGTCAGGCATGAAGAGAAGTGGTTTTGGGTTTCAAACATGGAATTTTCAAAAACCTCCCAAAAACTTCATTTTAGAGTGACTAAGAAGTATACATGCTTCCCTTTTCATATTCATGTTTTAAACTTGTTTAAATTATCTTGGTCAAACCTAGGATTTGACAAGATTCAAATGGGCATCAAAATTCAAAAAAATCAGAAAAATGAAAAACAAAAGCAAATAGTTTTCTTATGTCATATAGTAAGCATTCAAGTTGATAAACAATGTCTAGACATATTCAAACCAGAAAAATCATGTATATATCTACCCCTAACCCTAAACTAATCTGTCGATCTTATGAAGTCAATCATGAAGAGAAGTGGTTTTGGGTTTCAAACATGGAAATTTCAAGAACCTCCCAAAAGCTTCATTTTAGAGTGACTAAGAAGGATCCAGGCTTACTTATTCGTTTTCACGTGTTAAACTTGTCTAAATCTTGGTCAAATTTAGGATTTGACCAAGATTCAAATGCGCAGAAAATTAAAAAAATCAGAAAAATGAAAAACCAAAGTACATAGTCTTCTTATGTCATATAGTAAGCATATTCAAGTTGATAAACAAGGTTTGGACATATTCAAACCATACAAATCATGTATCTATACCCCTAACCCTAAACTTTGTCTTATGAAGTCAAGCATGAAGAGAAGTGGTTTTGGGTTTCAAACATGGAAATTTCAAAAACCTCCCAAAAACTTCATTTTAGAGTGACTGAGAAGGTTACATGCTTCCCTTTTCATTTTCATGTTTTAAACTTGTTTAAATTATCTTGGTCAAACCTAGGATTTCATGAAGATACAAATGGGTGGGCACAATATTCAAAAAAATCAGAAAAATGAAAAACCAAATCACATTGTCTTCTTATGTCATATCGTAAGCATTCAAGTTGATAAACAAGGTCTAGATATATCCAAACCAGACAAATCATGTATCTACCCCCTGTCGATCTTATGAAGTCTAGCATGAAGGGAAGTCGTTTTGGGTTTCAAACATGGAAATTTCAAGAACATCCCAAAAGCTTCATTTTAGATTGACTAAGAAGGATACATGCTTACCTTTTCATTTTCATAATTTAAACTTGTTTAAATCTTTGTCAAACCTAGGATTTGACCAAGATTCAAATATATGGGCATAAAATTCAAAAAAATCAGAAAAATGAAAAACAAAAGCATATAGTCTTCTTATGTCATATAGTAAGCATTCAAGTTGATAAATTAACAAGGTTTGGACATATTCAAACCATACAAATCATGTATCTACCCCTAACCCTAAACTCGGTCGATCTTATGAAGTCTAGCATGAAGAGAGGTCGTTTTGGGTTTCAAACATGGAAATTTCAAGAACATCCCAAAATGCTTCATTTTAGAGTGACTAAGAAGGATCCAGGCTTACTTATTCGTTTTCACGTGTTAAACTTGTCTAAATCTTGGTCAAACCTAGGATTTGACCAAGATTCAAATGCGCAGAAAATTAAAAAAATCAGAAAAATGAAAACCAAAGTACATAGTCTTCTTATGTCATATAGTAAGCATATTCAAGTTGATAAACAAGGTTTGAACCTTGATCTGTAGTACTGGGCAAAACCCTAGTTTAACCTATTTAATTATAGATTCGTAGGTTGATTTTTCTACCTTTTTATTATTACTATGCAGCACATGTGTGTTTGCCCGTCGAGTGAAACTCGGAGGAAGAGGGATCACTCGGAAGGAGAGAAGAAGGGAGAGCATTATGGTGTCTCCCCTTTTTCGGGTGATGATGTTGACTTTTGTGCAGGGTTTGTCAGTGAGCAGGAGGTGCGAGCGAGCGAGCGAGCGAGTCGAGCGAGGCCGAGAATGAGAGAGATTTGTTTTTTTTGTGAGAGGGACAACCGAAGGATCCAGAAGGACCCACAGACTTCCAATACGCATCCTGATGCGTCTTCTCTTGACAAAGAAGATGGCTGGGAGTTTGCGTACCTATTGCACGTGACTTGTGCTCACTGAAGTGTGGGACCTCACGCGTGGGCACCACACGTAAGTGACAGACCTGTTGGTGTAAAAACTCGGTTGATTATTATAGTGCATTAGAACAAAGTTTCCTATGGATTCAAGGGTAGGAAATCCAAGTTAACTCATTTACATGACATTATTTTTCTTATGTCATATAGTAAGCATTAAAGTTGATAAACAATGGACATATTCAAACCATACAAATCATGTATCTATACCCCTAACCCTAAACTTTGTCTTATGAAGTCAAGCATGAAGAGAAGTGGTTTTGGGTTTCAAACATGGAAATTTCAAAAACCTCCCAAAAACTTCATTTTAAAGTGACTGAGAAGGTTACATGCTTCCCTTTTCATTTCCATGTTTTAAACTTGTTTAAATTATCTTGGTCAAACCTAGGATTTCATGAAGATACAAATGGGTGGGCACAATATTCAAAAAAATCAGAAAAATGAAAAACCAAATCACATTGTCTTCTTATGTCATATCGTAAGCATTCATGTTGATAAACAAGGTCTAGACATATATATTCAAACCAGAAAAATCATGTATATATCTACCCCTAAAACCCTAATTAAACTCAATCAATCATGAAGAGTGGTTTTGGGTTTCAAACATGGAAATTTCAAGAACCTCAACTGAATTGCTTGAGGACAAGAAGGATCTAAGCTTATTGATACGTCCAAAACGTATCTACTTTCCCGAACACTTTTGCTATTGTTTTGCCTCTAATTTGTGTATTTTGGATACAACTAACACGGACTAACGCTGTTTTCAGCAGAATTGCTCTGGTGTCTCGTTTTTGTGCAGAAATCCAACTTTCAGGAAAAACCTCGGAATTTATACAGAAGGCCCTATTTTCCCAGAAGACTCACGGAGCCAGAAGGGCAAGCCGGTGGGGGCACGAGGGCCACACACTAGGCCGGCGCGGCCCAGGGGGGCCCGCGCGGCCCTAGTGTGTGGCCCCCTCGGCTGGCCCCCGACGCCCTCCTTCGGACTACTTATCGCCTCGACCTAAAAACGCACGGAGAGAAGTCGAAGTCGCCAGAAACCCTCCAGAGAGCCGCCACATCGCGAAACTCCGTCTCGGGAGCCAGAAGTCTCCGTTCTGGCACTCCGCCGGGACGGGGAATTGGAGGAGATCTTCACCGCCATCACCGCCAACGCCTCTCCATCAACCAGCCATGTTTCCCCCATCCATGTGTGAGTAATTCCCCCGCTGTAGGCTGAAGGGGATGGTAGGGATTGGATGAGATTGGTCATGTAATAGTCATAAGATTGTTAGGGCATAGTGCCTAGTATCCGTAGATGTCACTTTTATGATATTGTTGCAACTTGTTATGCTTAATGCTTGTCACTAGGGCCCGAGTGCCATGATCTCAGATCTGAACATGTTATTGATTCATGAAGATATTCGTTGTTTATGATCTTACCTGCAAGTTGTATACACATGTCGCTGTCCGGAACCAATGGCCCCGAAGTGACAGAAATTGGGACAACCGGAGGGGATGGTAGTGATGTGAGGATCACATGTGTTCACGGAGTGTTAATGCTTTGCTCCGGTACTCTATTAAAAGGAGTACCTTAATTTCCAGTAGTTTCCCTAGAGGCCCGGCTGCCACCGGCTGGTAGGACAAAAGATGTTGTGCAAGTTTCTCATTGCGAGCACGTACGACTAAATATGGAACACATGCCTATTGATTGATTAGTACTTGGATACCGTTTTATTATTATCTGCAAATGCCCCTGCTTTGATTGTTATATGAGTTTCTCTCATCCATGCAACGCCCGTTAATCCGTCCCTGTGCCTACAGTATTTTAATCCTGCTGTTTACTATAATCACTACTGCTGTCTTTATTTCACCGCTGCTGTTATTTTACTATTCCTACTGCTATAAAACTGTTACTACTGATAAACTCTTGCGAGCAAGTCTGTTTCCAGGTGCAGCTGAATTGACAACTCCGCTGTTAAGGCTTACAAGTATTCTTTGTCTCCCCTTGTGTCGAATCAATAAATTGGGTAATACTTCCCTCGAAGACTGTTGCGATCCCCTATACTTGTGGGTCATCAAGACTATTTTCTGGCGCCGTTGCCGGGGAGCATAGCTTTATTTGGAAGTTCACTTGGATTGATATTGTTCGCTGCAATTCTCCATCATGGGTAAACCTCGCGATACTAAGATCGCCATATTACCATCCACTACAAGAAAAGGTACAACTCTTAGTACCTCTGCTGCTCTTGATTCACCATCTGTGATAAGTAAACTTGTTTCACCACCACAAGCTTCAAATGCTGGTACTTCTGCTGAATCTGAAAATTCCTCTCATAATTGTGATGATGCTTCTGCTGTGCTTGATAATGATGGTTCGTTAGGATCTTTTCTAGATGCTACAATTGCTAAGTCTAGACAAATTGAAAATACTGAAACTCCTAATGAAAATGCTGCTACACCTGTTAATTCACCTGAGTCTGTTGAATATTCTAGTGATGATCTTGATGAAGATTATGTGGAACTTGATGATGATTTTATTGAAAAATGCAATGCTACTACTGATGCAAGAAAAATTAAAAAGTTGCTTGCAGAACATGCTGTTAGATATAAACTATCTCCTGATCCTAAATTTGCCACATCTCCTATAAACATTAGGGATAAAGATTATGATTTTTCTCTTGATCTATCTCATATAGCTATTGTTGAGAAAACACCCTTTTGTGGTACTGAAAAAGAAAGTGTTGTTGAACACATGATTGAGTTATCTACTCTGAGTAGCTTGTTTTCTGATGATGTCAAGATGCGTACTTATTTTGTCGCTAAAATTTTTCCTTTCTCATTAAAGGATGATGCTAAAACTTGGTATAATAATTTGCCTCCTGGTTCTATTAAAAGTCCAATTGACTTGCGTGATGTTTTCTTTCGAAAATACTTTCCTGCTAGTGCTCAACACGCTGCTTTGCAGAGAATTTATAATTTTGACCAGGAAGATGGAGAGAAATTGCCTGAGGCTTGGGCGAGATTTTGCTCTCTTATTAGAGCTCAGCGCTGATGCACACGTCCGTTGGGAACCCCAAGTGGAAGGTATGATGCGTATAGAAGCAAGTTTCCCTCAGTATGAAACCAAGGTTTAATCGAACCAGTAGGAGCCAAGAAGCACGTTGAAGGTTGATGGTCGCGAAATGTGATGCGGCGCAACACCAGGGATTCCGGCGCCAACGTGGAATCTGCACAACAAAACCAAAGTACTTTGCCCCAACGAAACAGTGAGGTTGTCAATCTCACCGGCTTGCTGTAACAAAGGATTAAACGTATCGAGTGGAAGATGTTTGCAAAGAAAACAGTAAAACAATTGCAGTAGATTGTATGCTATGTAAAGAATAGGACCGGGGTCCACAGTTCACTAGAGGTGTCTCTCCCATAAGATAAAAGCATGTTGGGTGAACAAATTACAGTCGGGCAATTGACAAATAGAGAAAGGCATAACAATGCATATACATGATATGATAAATATAGTGAGATTTAATTGGGCATTACGACAAAGTACATAGACCGCCATCCAACTGCATCTATGCCTAAAAAGTCCACCTTCAGGTTATCATCCGAACCCCATTCAGTATTAAGTTGCTAAGCAACAGACAATTGCATTAAGTATGGTGCGTAATGTAATCAACAACTACATCCTTAGACATAGAATCAATGTTTTATCCCTAGTGGCAACAGCACATCACAACCTTAGAACTTTCTGTCACTGTCCCAGGTGTCAATGAAGGCATGAACCCACTATCGAGCATAAATACTCCCTCTTGGAGTTAAGAGTACAAACTTGGCCAGAGCCTCTACTAATAACGGAGAGCATGCAAGATCATAAACAACACATAAACAATAGATTGATAATCACCATAATCATAGTACTCTCTATCCATCGGATCCCGACAAACACAACATATAGAATTACATATAGATGATCTTGATCATGTTAGGCAGCTCACAAGATCCAACAATGAAGCACAACAAGGAGAAGACGACCATCTAGCTACTGCTATGGACCCATGGTCCAGGGGTGAACTACTCACTCATCACTCCGGAGGCGATCATGGCGATGAAGAGTCCTCCGGGAGATGAATCCCCTCTCCGGCAGGGTGCCGGAGGCGATCTCCTGAATCCCCCGAGATGGGATTCGCGGCGGCATCTCTGGAAGGTTTTCCGTATCGTGGCTCTCGGTACTGGGGGTTTCGCGACGGAGGCTTTAAGTAGGCGGAAGGTCAACGCGGGGGCCACACGAGGTGCCCAGGGGCAGGCCGGCGCGGCCAGGGCCGGGCCGCCCTAGCCCCTGGCTGCCTCGTGGCCCCACTTCGTTATCTCTTCGGTCTTCTGGAAGCTTCGTGCAAAAATAGGACCCTGGGCGAAAGTTTCGTCCAATTCCGAGAATATTTCCTTACTAGGATTTCTGAAACCAAAAACAGCAGAAAACAGCAACTGGCTCTTCGGCATCTTGTTAATAGGTTAGTTCCAGAAAATGCATAAATATGACATATAATGTGCATAAAACATGTAGGTATCATCAATAAAGTAGCATGGAACATAAGAAATTATCGATACGTTGGAGACGTATCAGCATCCCCAAGCTTAGTTCTGCTCGTCCCGAGCAGGTAAAACGATAACAAAGATAATTTCTGAAGTGACATGCCATCATAATCTTGATCATACTATTTGTAAACATATGTAATGAATGCAGCGATCAAAACAAAGGTAATGACATGAGTAAACAAGTGAATCATATAGCAAAGACTTTTCATGAATAGTACTTCAAGACAAGCATCAATAAGTCTTGCATAAGAGTTAACTCATAAAGCAATAAATCAAAGTAAAGGTGTTGAAGCAACACAAAGGAAGATGAAGTTTCAGCAGTTGCTTTCAACTTATAACATGTATATCTCATGGATATTGTCAACATAAAGTAATATAACAAGTGCAATATGCAAGTATGTAGGAATCAATGCACAGTTCACACAAGTGTTTGCTTCTTAAGGTGGAGGGAGATAGGTAAACTGACTCAACAATAAAAGTAAAAGAAAGGTCCTTCAAAGAGGAAAGCATCGATTGCTGTATTTGTGCTAGAGCTTTTATTTTGAAAACATGAAACAATTTTGTCAACGGTAGTAATAAAGCATATGAGTTATGTAAATTATATCTTACAAGTTGCAAGCCTCATGCATAGTATACTAATAGTGCCCGCACCTCGTCCTACTTAGCTTGGACTACCGGATCTTCGCATGCCATGTTTCAACCAAGTGTCACAAAGGGGTACCTCCATGCCGCCTGTACAAAGGTCTAAGGAGAAAGCTCGCATTTTGGATTTCTCGCTTTTGATTATTCTCAACTTAGACATCCATACCGGGACAACATGGACAACAGATAATGGACTCCTCTTAAATGCATAAGCATGTAGCAATGATTATTATTCTCATATGAGATTGAGGATATATGTCCAAAACTGAAACTTCAACCATGATTCATGGCTTTAGTTAGCGGCCCAATGTTCTTCTCTAACAATTTTGCATGCTCCAACCACTAAAATGATAGATCCTTCAGACAAGACGGACATGCATAGCAACTCACATGATATTCAACAATAGTTGATGGCGTTCCCCAGAAGCATGGTTATCGCACAACAAGCAACTTAATAAAAGATAAAGTGCATAAGTACATATTCAATACTACGATAGTTTTTAAGGCTATTTTGTCCCATGAGCTATATATTGCAAAGGTGAATGATGGAATTTTAAAGGTAGCACTCAAGCAATTTACTTTGGAATGGCGGAGAAATACCATGTAGTAGGTAGGTATGGTGGACACAAATGGCATAGTAGTTGGCTCAAGGATTTTGGATGCATGAGAAGTATTCCCTCTCGATACAAGGTTTAGGCTAGCAAGGTTATTTGAAGCAAACTCAAGGATGAACAGGTGCAGCAAAACTCACATAAAAGACATATTGTAAACATTATAAGACTCTACACCGTCTTCCTTGTTGTTCAAAACTCAATACTAGATATTATCTAGACCTTAGAGAGACCAAATATGCAAATCAAATTTTAGCAAGCTCTATGTATTTCTTCATTAATGGGTGCAAAGCATATGATGCAAGAGCTTAAACATGAGCACAACAATTGCCAAGTATCACATTATCCAAGACATTTTAGAATTACTACATGTAGCATTTTCCAATTCCAACCATATAACAAATTAACGAAGAAGAAACTTCGCCTTGAACATTATGAGTAAAGCCTAAGGACATATGTGTCCATATGCAACAGCGGAGCGTGTCTCTCTCCCACAAAGTGAATGCTAGGATCCATCTTATTCAAACAAAAACAAAAACAAAAACAAACCGACGCTCCAAGTAAAGAACATAAGATGTGATTGAATAAAAATATAGTTTCAGGGGAGGAACCTGATGATGTTGTCGATGAAGAAGGGGATGCCTTGGGCATCCCCAAGCTTAGACGCTTGAGTCTTCTTAGAATATGCAGGGGTGAACCACGGGGGCATCCCCAAGCTTAGAGCTTTCACTCCTCTTGATCATAGTATATCATTCTCCTCTCTTGACCCTTGAAAACTTCCTTCACACCAAACTTCAAGCAAACTCATTAGAGGGTTAGTGCACAATTAATAATTCACTCATTCAGAGGTGACACAATCATTATTTTCACTTCTGGACATTGCATAATGCTACTGGACATTAATGGATCAAAGAAATAAATCCAACATAGCAAAAGAGGCAATGCGAAATAAAAGGCAGAATCTGTCAAAAACAGAACAGTCCGTAAAGACGAATTTAAAACTGGCACCAGACTTGCTCAAATGGAAAAACTCAAAACTAATGAAAGTTGCGTACATATCTGAGGATCACGCTCGTAAATTGGCAGATTTTTTCGAATTTTCTACAGAGGACTGTGCCCAGATTCGTGACAGACAGCAATGCTGTTTCTGCGCAGCGATCCCAAATATAACATCAACTTTGACATAGAAACTTTACTTGGCACAAAAACATGATAAGGAGAGGTTGCTACAGTAGTAAACAACTTCCAAGACTCAACAAAACAAAAAATTGCTGTAGGTAAAAACATGGGTTGTCTCCCATAAGCGCTTTTCTTTAACGCCTTTCAGCTAGGCGCAGAAAGTGCAAATCAAGTAACATCGAGAGTAGAAGCATCAACATCATAGCTTGTTCTAATAATAGAATCAAAAGGCAACTTCATTCTCTTTCTAGGGAAGTGTTCCATACCTTTCTTGAGAGGAAATTGATATTTAATATTACCTTCCCTCATATCAATAACAGCACCAACGGTTCGAAGAAAAGGTCTTCCCAACACAATAGGACAAGATGCATTGCATTCGATATCCAAGACAACAAAATCAACGGGGACAAGGTTATTGTTAACCGTAATATGCACATTATCAATCCTCCCCAAAGGTTTCTTTTTAACATTATCGGCAAGATTAACATCCAAATAACAATTCTTCAATGGTGGCAAGTCAAGCATATCATAAATCTTTTTAGGCATAACAGAAATACTTGCACCAAGATCACATAAAGCATTACATTCAAAGTCATTGAATTTCATTTTAATGATGGGCTCCCAACCATCTTCTAGCTTTCTAGGAATAGAAGTTTCAAGTTTTAGTTTCTCTTCTCTAGCTTTTATGAGAGCATTTGTAATATGTTTTGTAAAGGCTAAATTTATAGCACTAGCATTAGGACTTTTAGCAAGTTTTTGTAAGAACTTTATAACTTCAGAGATGTGGCAATCATCAAAATCTAAATCATTATGAGCTACAGCAATGGGATCATTGTTCCCAAGGTTGGAAAAAATTTCAGCAGTTTTATCACAAGCAGTTTCAGCAGTTTTAGCAATTTCAGGCAGTTTTGTTCGCTTTGCACTAGGAGTAGAAACATTGCCAACACCAATTATTTTACCATTGATAGTAGGAGGTGCAGCAACATGTGGAGAATTAGCATTACTAGTGGTGGTAATAGTCCAAACTTTAGCTACATTATTCTCTTTAGCTAGTTTTTCATTTTCTTCTCTATCCCACCTAGCACGCAGTTCAGCCATTAATCTTATATTCTCATTAATTCTAACTTGGATGGCATTTGCTGTAGTAGTAATCTTATTATCAATATCATTATTAGGCATAACTTTCAATTTTAAAAGATTAACATCGGAGGCAAGTCTATCAACTCTAGAAGCAATAGTATCAATTTTATCAAGCTTTTCCTCAACAGATTTGTTAAAAGCAGTTTGTGTACTAATAAATTCTTTAAGCATGGCTTCAAGACCAGAGGGTACATTCCTATTATTGTTGTAAGAATTCCCATAAGAATTACCATAACCATTACCATTAGCAGAAGGATATGGCCTATAGTTATTACCAGAGTTGTTCCTATAAGCATTGTTGTTGAAATTATTATTTTTAATGAAATTCACATCAACATTTTCTTCTTGAGCAACCAATGAAGCTAAAGGAACATTATTTGGATCAACATTAGATCTACCATTCACAAGCATAGACATAATCACATCAATCTTATCACTCAAGGAAGAGGTTTCTTCAACAGAATTTACCTTCTTACCTTGTGGAGCTCTTTCCGTGTGCCATTCAGAGTAATTTATCATCATATCATCAAGAAGTTTTGTAGCCGCCCCCAATGTGATGGACATAAAGGTACCTCCAGCAGCTGAATCCAATAAATTCCGCGAAGAAAAATTTAGTCCTGCATAGAAGGTTTGGATGATCATCCAAGTAGTTAGTCCATGGGTTGGGCAATTCTTTACCAAAGTTTTCATTCTCTCCCATGCTTGAGCAACATGTTCAGTATCTAATTGCTTAAAATTCATTATGCTACTTCTCAAAGATATAATTTTAGCGGGAGGATAATATCTACCAATAAAAGCATCCTTGCATTTAGTCCATGAATCAATACTATTCTTAGGCAAAGATAGCAACCAATCTTTAGCTCTTCCTCTTAATGAGAAAGGAAACACTTTCAATTTAATAATATCACCATCTACATCTTTATACTTTTGCATTTCACAAAGTTCAACAAAATTATTGAGATGGGCAGCAGCATCATCAGAACTAGCACCAGAAAATTGATCTCTCATAACCAGATTTAGTAAAGCAGGTTTAATTTCAAAGAATTCTGCTGTAGTAGCAGGTGGAGCAATAGGTGTGCATAGGAAATCATTATTATTTGCATTTGTGAAGTCACACAACTTAGTATTTTCAGGGGTATTCATTTTAGCAACGGTAAATAAAACAAACTAGATAAAGTAAATGCAAGTAACTAATTTTTTTGTGTTTTTGATATAGAGAGCAAGACAATAAATAAAGTAAAACTAGCAACTAATTTTTTTGTGTTTTGATTTAGTGCAGCAAACAAAGTAGTAAATAAAATAAAGCAAGACAAAAACAAAGTAAAGAGATTGAGAAGTGGAGACTCCCCTTGCAGCGTGTCTTGATCTCCCCGGCAACGGCGCCAGAAATTTAGCTTGATACGCGTAGATGCACACGTCCGTTGGGAACCCCAAGTGGAAGGTATGATGCGTATAGAAGCAAGTTTCCCTCAGTATGAAACCAAGGTTTAATCGAACCAGAGGAGCCAAGAAGCACGTTGAAGGTTGATGGTCGCGAAATGTGATGCGGCGCAACACCAGGGATTCCGCGCCAACGTGGAATCTGCACAACAAAACAAAGTACTTTGCCCCAACGAAACAGTGAGGTTGTCAATCTCACCGGCTTGCTGTAACAAAGGATTAAACGTATCGAGTGGAAGATGTTTGCAAAGAAAACAGTAAAACACAATTGCAGTAGATTGTATGCTATGTAAAGAATAGGACCGGGGTCCACAGTTCACTAGAGGTGTCTCTCCCATAAGATAAAAGCATGTTGGGTGAACAAATTACAGTCGGGCAATTGACAAATAGAGAAAGGCATAACAATGCATATACATGATATGATAAATATAGTGAGATTTAATTGGGCATTACGACAAAGTACATAGACCGCCATCCAACTGCATCTATGCCTAAAAAGTCCACCTTCAGGTTATCATCCGAACCCCATTCAGTATTAAGTTGCTAAGCAACAGACAATTGCATTAAGTATGGTGCGTAATGTAATCAACAACTACATCCTTAGACATAGAATCAATGTTTTATCCCTAGTGGCAACACATCACAACCTTAGAACTTTCTGTCACTGTCCCAGGTGTCAATGAAGGCATGAACCCACTATCGAGCATAAATACTCCCTCTTGGAGTTAAGAGTACAAACTTGGCCAGAGCCTCTACTAATAACGGAGAGCATGCAAGATCATAAACAACACATAAACAATAGATTGATAATCACCATAATCATAGTACTCTCTATCCATCGGATCCCGACAAACACAACATATAGAATTACATATAGATGATCTTGATCATGTTAGGCAGCTCACAAGATCCAACAATGAAGCACAACAAGGAGAAGACGACCATCTAGCTACTGCTATGGACCCATGGTCCAGGGGTGAACTACTCACTCATCACTCCGGAGGCGATCATGGCGATGAAGAGTCCTCCGGGAGATGAATCCCCTCTCCGGCAGGGTGCCGGAGGCGATCTCCTGAATCCCCCGAGATGGATTCGCGGCGGCGTCTCTGGAAGGTTTTCCGTATCGTGGCTCTCGGTACTGGGGGTTTCGCGACGGAGACTTTAAGTAGGCGGAAGGTCAACGCGGGGGGCCACACGAGGTGCCCAGGGGGCAGGCCGCGCGGCCAGGGCCTGGGCCGCGCCGCCCTAGCCCCTGGCTGCCTCGTGGCCCCACTTCGTTATCTCTTCGGTCTTCTGGAAGCTTCGTGCAAAAATAGGACCCTGGGCGAAAGTTTCGTCCAATTCCGAGAATATTTCCTTACTAGGATTTCTGAAACCAAAAACAAAAGAATAATCTTGTTAATAGGTTAGTTCCAAAATGCATAAATATGACATATAATGTGCATAAAACATGTCAGGTATCATCAAGCATAAGAAATTATCGAATTTGGTCTCTTATTAGAGCTCAGCCTGACCATGATTTGGAAAAGCATGATTTACTTGATATATTTTATAGTGGACTAACTATTGAGTCTAGGGCATACCTGGATAGTTGTGCTGGTTGTGTTTTCAGGAAAAGAACTCCAGACGACGCTGAAGAATTATTGGCTAAAATAAGCCGGAATCATGATGATTGGTCTACACCTGAACCAACCCCGACACCGATAGTGAAGAAGAGGGGTATGATTAAATTAAATGATGAAGATATGAGGGAAGCCAAGAAGTCTCTTAAAGAGAAGGGTATTAAACCTGAAGATGTGAAGAATTTACCTCCTATAGAAGATTTATGTGAGATAACTCCCCCTTCATCCATGATTGAGGTACACTCTCTTCAACGCTTTACTAGGGAAGATATTCCGTATTCAAAACCTCCTGCTCAATGCTTAGATGAGTTTGATAATTATATTGTTAAGCAAGAAAACTTTAATATGAGAGTGGAGAATCATTTAATGGAAAATTCTCGAGCTATTAGTGAATTGCATGATATTGTGGAGAGAACCTCCAATGATGTTAAGATACTTGTTAAACATTTTCAAATGGTTCAAACTCAAATTGATCAACTTACTAAAGTGCAAAATGACTTGTTGGGAAATAATTCTAAAGAAAAACATGCTTATGAAGTAACAACTAGAGGTGGTGTTTCTACCCAGGATCCTCTATATCCTGAAGGGCATCCCAAAAGAGTTGAACAAGATTCTCAACTAACTAAAACTAGTGCTCCATCTAAGAAAAAGAAAAAGAAACATAAGAATGTTGTAGAATCCTCTGAACCTGTTAATGATCCTAATAGTATTTCTATTTCTGATGCTGAAACTGAAAGTGGTAATGAACATGATAAAGATAATGATAAGGATGATACTCCTGATAAAGAAGAGGTTGAAGAAGAACCTAAAAAGCATGCTAAAAATAAAAAGTACACTAAAGAAGATTTTATTGCTGAGAAACATGGTAATGAAAGAGAACCTTGGGTTCAAAAGCAAATGCCTTTTCCTGCTAAGAAACTAAAATCAAAGGAGGAGGAACATTATAATAAATTTTGTGATTGGATGAAACCTTTATTTTTGCAAATCCCTTTGACTGATGCTATTAAATTGCCTCCTTATTCAAAGTATATGAAAGATATTGTCTCTAACAAAAGGAAAATTCCCAATGAGGAGATTTCCACTATGCTCGCTAATTACTCCTTCAATGGTAAGATTCCAAAGAAGCTTGGAGACCCAGGTATACCGACTATTCCTTGTTCCATCAAGAATAATTATGTTAGAACTGCTCTATGTGATTTGGGAGCAGGTGTTAGTGTAATGCCTTTTTCTCTTTATAAGAGACTTGATTTAGATAAGTTAATACCAACTGATATATCTTTGCAAATGGCTGATAAATCTACCGCTATTCCTGTTGGTGTATGTGAAAATGTTCCTGTTCAAGTTACTCAACATTGCTTGATATTAACTGATTTTGTTGTGTTGGAAATGCCTGAAGATGATAATATGTCCATTATTCTTGGAAGACCCTTTCTTAATACTGCAGGGGCTGTTATTGATTGCAATAAAGGCATGGTTACTTTCAATGTTGATGATAAGGAACATACTGTCTATTTTCCCAAGAGGATTGATAAAGTATATGGAGTTAATACAATTTCTAATGTGAAAACTATCAAAGTGGGATCCATTGATTGTCCTATATATGAGCCTAAAGAAGAATATCAAACTCTTGTGATTGGATCCATATCAATTCAATATAAGGTAACATGATTGATTTGAGGTTTATTTCTTCTTATGTCATATAAAATTTATTTGGTAGCAAGACTTGATCAACCTTGTTAACAAGTATATTTTAATGCATAAGAGAGCTAAACAACATTTCTTTCTTTCTTTCTCCCTCCACTCATTTTACTTGCTGTAGCACTTTTTGTTTTGCAATATGCTTTAGTTGTTTAAGATTTTGGAAATCATTTTCCTGCGCAGTAATAATTAATTTAACACCCAGAAATGTGCATTTTTCGAAGTTCTCTAAAAATTACAAAAATTATACTGGTAGTCCTATTTTTCGAAGAGGCACCTGGGAGCACCTGGGGCTGACCAGTGGGGCACCCCAGGGTGGCACCCCACAGGCCGGCGCGGCCAGCAAGGGGGGCGCGCCACCCTGGTGTGTGGGCCCCCCTTTGCCCCACTTCAGCATCTCTTCCTCCCATGCTCTTCTCTCTCCCGAAAAAACTCGCACCAGGTTCCTCTCACTCGCGTTTCTGCTCAAGAACTCGCGATTTCTCGATCTCCTTGCTCAGCCCAGATTTCTGTCTGAAATTTGGCACATTTGCTCCTTGGTATGTGACTCCTTTGATTGTCCAATTAGAATTTTGTTTGGTTGAGTATATCTTGAATATTTTGCTGCTGTAGATAACATGTTTAGTGAGCTTGCATGCTTGTTCTAAGTGGTAGAAACTAGTTTTGATGCATGTTTAGTACTCTAGCAAGTTCCTATAGTAGTTTCCTTCAATTATATACCTTGAAATCAAATTTTATAATGATTGTTGAAAAATTTCAGAAAATGGAAGGGAGTAGGCACCAACTAAATCAACAAGAATTGGAGGTACAGCAAGTCATGAGAGTTCATCGTGAAGAGGGAGTATACCCCTCTTATTACCCATGCACGGATTTTATGCGGAATGCAGGAATCCTGCAAGATGTTCAAACACTGATTTCCAATGCAGGGTTGGAAGGTTTTACTGTTGGTGAACCTCACCAATATGCTAAACTAACGGTGTCGGTTGTGCAGGATTTCGAATTTCATCGGTCTCAAACTAACCCCATGGTCCGGTATAAGATTTATAACAAAACTATCAACTTGCCTTTCAGTGATTTTTGTACAGCAATTAGAGTGCCGCGGTGGGGATCCTGCGAGAAGGTCAGGGGAACGCCGCGGGAGCTCTCGAATCTTTATACAATGATTTGTAATGGGAGGAGCTTCTCCGATGATGGTGGTAAGATTAGTAGCATTCAACAACCAGCTATCCGCTACTTCGCTTACTTCGTTACAAAGTGTGTTCTTGCTAGAAGGAATGCGAGTAAGTTGTCTGTTCAAGATATGGCTTTCTTAGCTGCCGCTTTGCAACAGGATAGGACCTATAATTTGGGTGCTTTAATAGCTTGTAGACTTGCTACTAACCGTGAGAAAGGAGGAATTTGTGGAGGTCTTATCGCCTCTCGCTTATTAGCTATGCATGGTGTAGGACCTCACCATTTAGATATTCCGCTTTCTATAGAGAAGCTTGATGTTGTTTCCATGATTAAACATGAATTTATTTCAGATGCATCTAATTTGAACAACCTGTATTATAGGATAACTTTGTATAAGAAAAATTGGAGAATAACTAAGAAAATTGAAAAACTAGTACGATTGCCTGCACCTGCTCTGTTTAACCTTGATGCCAGGAAAGGGTGGTCGATCACAGAAAATGAGCTAAATGCATACATAGAAAGGGAAGGCCATCGTGCAAGGGAAGGCACGGAGGAGGCCGAGGAGCACCCCGACTCTTCATCCGATGCAGCGAGCTCCTCATATCAACATTATGGTCATGTGGAACCTCCACGACATTCTTCTGCGCAGGGGCCTTATTATCACTCCATGTATGATCCACCGGCGTGGAACTCCGACCCTCGTTGGGAATGAACTCCACTTAGGCCAAAAGCCTAAGCTTGGGGGAGGTATACCGGCATCACTCATTCTTTGCATATTATGGTTGCTGGATACTTGTACATACTTGTTTAGTTTCTTAGAGTGGTTTTCTAATGAGAGGGAGATGATATTTGGGGAAGTGCTGTCCAAAAACAGATTCTGGGCTGTTACCAAAAAAATTCGTACGCACAGCCAGAACGTTATTTTGAGTTGCCAATTTTTGAGCATGTGCCCCAGGTTGTTATCTAACTTTCATTAGTTGAACACTTTTTGAGCTGAGCAATGGAAGATTTTTGTTAATTTCGATTTCTGTACTGCTGTCAGGATTTGGCAGATTTCTGTCATCCTGCTTTTCTGTGTTTCTGTTAGTTTGCATTCTCTTGTTTTCACTTTGTTTCTTTCCTAAAACACAAAAAGACCAAAAATATTTCTGTTGTTTCTCTTCACCATTTGTTTATTTGGTTCTTTGCTCTTAGTTTATTTTATTTGCTATCGTTGGTTTGCTATGAGAAAACCCAAAAAGATTTTGCTTTGTTTTCTTGTTTTCTTTTGTTCTTGTTTCCAATTCGAAAACACCAAAAATATTTGCTGTTCTTCTTTGGTTTGTAAAGTTCATCATGAGTTCAATGGTCTTCGGTGGCTGGAGCGTGGTTTTCATTTCATATTATCCAAGCTACACAAGTGAAAGGCAATAATGACGATCTACAACAATTGGATTGTGGTGAGAGGCTGGTATGAACTCTATTTGTTTTCATTTTTGTACATATACTCATCCATGTGAGCATGCTTAGTTGGTTCATGTGAGGTATATGTTATTTGAGAAAGTCTAGTAGTTCATGATCTCTCATGTTTAGCTCCAATTTATTAATATGAGTAGCATGTCATGGATGTTCGCTTGCATTGTTTTATTCATAAGTAAGTATGGCATTGTGGTATCCTCCTCTGAATAATTCATTTATATCGACTTGGCACATGCTCACGCATGCATATGACTGAACAAAAAGTCAATTAAGCCTCGATGATTTATATTGCTTCAGAGTTCTTGTATCACTTTTATGCCTCCGTTAATTTATTTTGCCGCAAGCATGATTATGACAGTTACTGCTCTCTTGATTTGTCGCTCCCTAGTCTTTTGCTAGCCTTCACTTGTACTGAGCGGGAACGCCGCTCGTGCTTCCAAACACCTGAAAACCAAGTTGTTCCAAAGTGTCCACCATAAATACCTATGCATGGCATTTCAAACCATTCCAAGTAAATTCTCATGCGCTACCTTTAAAACTTTCAAAATGCTTCTCAATTTGTGTTAATGTTTCATAGCTCATGAGGAAGTATGTGGTGTTTAGCTTTCAACCTTGTCATTTACTTTTGACGGACTCTCATATGGACTAGTGGCACATCCGCTTATCCAATAATTTTGCAAAAAGAGCTGGCAATGGGATTCCCAGTCCCAAATTAATTAACTTAAATAGACACTCCTCCATGGTTTGTGATTGTTGGACGGCACCCGAAGGATTCGGTTAGCCATGGCTTGTGTAAGCAAAGGTTGGGGGAGTGTCATCATCATAATAAAACTTAAATAAAAAGGCACTCCTTCATGGTATGTGATTGTTGGCAGGCACCCGAGGATTCGGTTAGCCATGGTTTGTGTAAGAAAGGTTGGAAGGAGTGCCACATAAACATACAAATAATTCATGGGAGCCGCTCTTGGGAGTCCGGTTGATGAGGTAGTTAGTGTACCCATTACCATTCGTTGACAACAACAAGCACTTCTCAAAATAATTTTACTCCTGTTTTAAAAATGAAAAGCTCTAGCGCATGTTAATCCCTGCTTCCCTCTGCGAAGGGTCAATCTTTTACTTTTATGTTGTGTCTCCATTCTTTCTTTGAGCACTATCTTGAGAGCACAACTGTCATTCTTAGTATAATATGCTTGTCTCAAAATATGATTGATTGTGGTATAACTTTGATGCTTTTATCTTTGACAATCACTACTTCTAGTCTTTCTATGAACTCCAGAGGTGCCTCGGCATTTATGTTTTGCCGATCAAATACGGGCAAGCGAGATACCACTTTATCATATTCTCTTATGAACATTGCAATCCTGCTTATATACATGATTCATGATGCTTATTATTAATTGTTGGTACCTCTCCATGATTGACATAGCTGTTGGATGATCTTATTTGCATGTATCTCATTATGAACTGCTTAAGTATTAGCCATAGCATGAGAATATATACATCATATGAGCAAATGTGTTCGTGAAAGTTCTTTTATCGCTCAGTTGTTAACTGAATTGCTTGAGGACAAGCAATAAGCTAAGCTTGGGGGAGTTGATACGTCCAAAACGTATCTACTTTCCCGAACACTTTTGCTATTGTTTTGCCTCTAATTTGTGTATTTTGGATACAACTAACACGGACTAACGCTGTTTTCAGCAGAATTGCTCTGGTGTCTCGTTTTTGTGCAGAAATCCAACTTTCAGGAAAAACCTCGGAATTTATACAGAAGGCCCTATTTTCCCAGAAGACTCACGGAGCCAGGGCAAGCCAGGTGGGGGCACGAGGGCCCCACACACTAGGCCGGCGCGGCCCAGGGGGCCCGCGCGGCCCTAGTGTGTGGCCCTCGGCTGGCCCCCGACGCCCTCCTTCGGACTACTCGCCCTCGACCTAAAAACGCACGGAGAGAAGTCGAAGTCGCCAGAAACCCTCCAGAGAGCCGCCACATCGCGAAACTCCGTCTCGGGAGCCAGAAGTCTCCGTTCGGCACTCCGCCGGGACGGGGAATGGAGGAGATCTTCACCCATCACCGCCAACGCCTCTCCATCAACCAGCCATGTTTCCCCCATCCATGTGTGAGTAATTCCCCCGCTGTAGGCTGAAGGGGATGGTAGGGATTGGATGAGATTGGTCATGTAATAGTCATAAGATTGTTAGGGCATAGTGCCTAGTATCCGTAGATGTCACTTTTATGATATTGTTGCAACTTGTTATGCTTAATGCTTGTCACTAGGGCCCGAGTGCCATGATCTCAGATCTGAACATGTTATTGATTCATGAAGATATTCGTTGTTTATGATCTTACCTGCAAGTTGTATACACATGTCGCTGTCCGGAACCAATGGCCCCGAAGTGACAGAAATTGGGACAACCGGAGGGGATGGTAGTGATGTGAGGATCACATGTGTTCATGGAGTGTTAATGCTTTGCTCCGGTACTCTATTAAAAGGAGTACCTTAATTTCCAGTAGTTTCCCTAGAGGCCCGGCTGCCACCGGCTGGTAGGACAAAAGATGTTGTGCAAGTTTCTCATTGCGAGCACGTACGACTAAATATGGAACACATGCCTATTGATTGATTAGTACTTGGATACCGTTTTATTATTATCTGCAAATGCCCCTGCTTTGATTGTTATATGAGTTTCTCTCATCCATGCAACGCCCGTTAATCCGTCCCTGTGCCTACAGTATTTTAATCCTGCTGTTTACTATAATCACTACTGCGGTCTTTATTTCACCGCTGCTGTTATTTTACTATTCCTACTGCTATAAAACTGTTACTACTGATAAACTCTTGCGAGCAAGTCTGTTTCCAGGTGCAGCTGAATTGACAACTCCGCTGTTAAGGCTTACAAGTATTCTTTGTCTCCCCTTGTGTCGAATCAATAAATTGGGTAATACTTCCCTCGAAGACTGTTGCGATCCCCTATACTTGTGGGTCATCACTTACTTATTCGTTTTCACGTGTTAAACTTGTCTAAATCTTGGTCAAACCTAGGATTTGACCAAGATATGATTCAAATGCGCAGAAAATTAAAAAAATCAGAAAAATGAAAACCAAAGTACATAGTCTTCTTATGTCATATAGTAAGCATATTCAAGTTGATAAACAAGGTTTGGACATATTCAAACCATACAAATCATGTATCTATACCCCTAACCCTAAACTTTGTCTTATGAAGTCAAACATGAAGAGAAGTGGTTTTGGGTTTCAAAGATGGAAATTTCAAAAACCTCCCAAAAACTTCATTTTAGAGTGACTAAGAAGGTTACATGCTTCCCTTTTCATTTTCATGTTTTAAACTTGTTTAAATCTTGGTGATCAAACCTAGGATTTGACAAGATTCAAATGGGCATCAAAATTAAAAAAAATCAGAAAAAAAACCAAGCAATGGTTTTCTTATGTCATATAGTAAGCATTAAAGTTGATAAACAAGTTCTAGACATATTCAAACCAGACAAATCATGTATATATCTACCCCTAAAACCCTAAACTCTGTCTTATGAAGTCAAGCATGAAGAGAAGTGGTTTTGGGTTTCAAACATGGAAATTTCAAGAACCTCCCAAAAGCTTCATTTTAGAGTGACTAAGAAGGATCCAGGCTTGATGACCCACAAGTATAGGGGATCGCAACAGTCTTCGAGGGAAGTATTACCCAATTTATTGATTCGACACAAGGGAGACAAAGAATACTTGTAAGCCTTAACAGCGGAGTTGTCAATTCAGCTGCACCTGGAAACAGACTTGCTCACAAGAGTTTATCAGTAGTAACAGTTTTATGGCAGTGGAAATAGTGAAATAACAGCAGCGGTGAAATAAAGACAGCAGTAGTGATTATAGTAAACAGCAGGATTAAAATACTGTAGGCACAGGGACGGATTTAACGGGCGTTGCATGGATGAGAGAAACTCATGTAACAATCAAAGCATGGGCATTTGCAGATAATAATAAAACGGTATCCAAGTACTAATCAATCAATAGGCATGTGTTCCATATTTAGTCGTACGTGCTCGCAATGAGAAACTTGCACAACATCTTTTGTCCTACCAGCCGGTGGCAGCCGGGCCTCTAGGGAAACTACTGGATATTAAGGTACTCCTTTTAATAGAGTACCGGAGCAAAGCATTAACACTCCGTGAACACATGTGATCCTCACATCACTACCATCCCCTCCGGTTGTCCCGATTTCTGTCACTTCGGGGCCATTGGTTCCGGACAGCGACATGTGTATACAACTTGCAGGTAAGATCATAAACAACGAATATCTTCATGAATCAATAACATGTTCAGATCTGAGATCATGGCACTCGGGCCCTAGTGACAAGCATTAAGCATAACAAGTTGCAACAATATCATAAAAGTGACATCTACGGATACTAGGCACTATGCCCTAACAATCTTATGACTATTACATGACCAATCTCATCCAATCCCTACCATCCCCTTCAGCCTACAGCGGGGGAATTACTCACACATGGATGGGGGAAACATGGCTGGTCGATGGAGAGGCGTTGGCGGTGATGGCGGTGATGATCTCCTCCAATTCCCCGTCCCGGCGGAGTGCCAGAACGGAGACTTCTGGCTCCCGAGACGGAGTTTCGCGATGTGGCGGCTCTCTGGAGGGTTTCTGGCGACTTCGACTTCCTCCGTGCGTTTTCAGGTCGAAACCAATAAGTAGTCCGAAGGGGGGCGTCGGAGGCCGGCCGAGGGGCCACACCACATGGCCGCGCGGGCCCCCCTGGGCCGCGCCGCCATGTGGTGTGGGGCCCTCGGGCCTCCACCTCTCTTCCCCTTCTGGCTCCGTCAATATTTTGGTAAAATAGGGCCTTCTGCATAAATTCCGAGGATTTTCCCGAAAGTTGGATTTCTGCACAAAAACGAGACACCAGAGCAGTTCTGCTGAAAACAGCGTTAGTCCGTGTTAGTTGTATCCAAAATACACAAATTAGAGGCAAAACAATAGCAAAAGTGTTCGGGAAAGTAGATACGTTTTGGACGTATCAACTCCCCCAAGCTTAGCTTATTGCTTGTCCTCAAGCAATTCAGTTAACAACTGAGCGATAAAAGAACTTTCACGAACACATTTGCTCATATGATGTATATATTCTCATGCTATGGCTAATACTTAAGCAGTTCATAATGAGATACATGCAAATAAGATCATCCAACAGCTATGTCAATCATGGAGAGGTACCAACAATTAATAATAAGCACCATGAATCATGTATATAAGCAGGATTGCAATGTTCATAAGAGAATATGATAAAGTGGTATCTCGCTTGCCTGTATTTGATCGGCAAAACATAAATGCCGAGGCAC
Source organism: Lolium multiflorum (assembly GCA_030979885.1). Taxonomy (NCBI): domain Eukaryota; kingdom Viridiplantae; phylum Streptophyta; class Magnoliopsida; order Poales; family Poaceae; genus Lolium; species Lolium multiflorum. The sequence continues at coordinate 148,825,455 of CM061747.1, forward strand.
CTCTGGAGTTCATAGAAAGACTAGAAGTAGTAATTGTCAAAGATAAAAGCATCAAAGTTATACCACAATCAATCATATTTTGAGACAAGCATATTATACTAAGAATGACAGTTGTGCTCTCAAGATAGTGCTCAAAGAAAGAATGGAGACACAACATAAAAGTAAAAGATTGACCCTTCGCAGAGGGAAGCAGGGATTAACATGCGCTAGAGCTTTTTATTTGTAAAGCAGGAGTAAAATTATTTTGAGAGGTGTTTGTTGTTGTCAACGAATGGTAATGGGTACACTAACTACCTCATCAACCGGACTCACAAGAGCGGCTCCCATGAATTATTTTTGGGTGGCACTCCTTCCAACCTTTCTTTCACAAACCATGGCTAACCGAATCCTCGGGTGCCTGCCAACAATCACATACCATGGAGGAGTGTCTATTTAAGTTAATTAATTCGGGACTGGGAATCCCATTGCCAGCTCTTTTTGCAAAATTATTGGATAAGCGGATGTGCCACTAGTCCATATGAGAGTCCGTCAAAAGTAAATGACAAGGTTGAAAGCTAAACACCACATACTTCCTCATGAGCTATGAAACATTAACACAAATTGAGAAGCATTTTGAAGGTTTTAAAGGTAGCACATGAGAATTTACTTGGAATGGTTTGAAATGCCATGCATAGGTATTTATGGTGGACACTTTTGGAACAACTTGGTTTTCAGGTGTTTGGAAGCACGAGCGGCGTTCCGCTCAGTACAAGTGAAGGCTAGCAAAAGACTAGGGAGCGACAAATCAAGAGAGCAGTAACTGTCATAATCATGCTTGCGGCAAAATAAATTAACGGAGGCATAAAAGTGATACAAGAACTCTGAAGCAATATAAATCATCGAGGCTTAATTGACTTTTTGTTCAGTCATATGCATGCGTGAGCATGTGCCAAGTCGATATAAATGAATTATTCAGAGGAGGATACCACAATGCCATACTTACTTATGAATAAAACAATGCAAGCAAACATCCATGACATGCTACTCATATTAATAAATTGGAGCTAAACATGAGAGATCATGAACTACTAGATTTCTCAAATAACATATACCTCACATGAACCAACTAAGCATGCTCATATGGATGAGTATATGTACAAAAATGAAAGCAAATAGAGTTCATACCAGCCTCTCACCACAATCAGATTGTCGTAGATCGTCATTATTGCCTTTTCACTTGTGTAGCTTGGATAATATGAAATGAAAACCACGCTCCAGCCACCGAAGACCATTGAACTCATGATGAACTTTACAAACCAAAGAAGAACAGCAAATATTTTTGGTGTTTTCGAATTAGAAACAAGAACGAAAGAAAACAAGCAAACAAAGCAAAATCTTTTTGGGTTTTCTCATAGCAAACCAACGATAGCAAATAAAGTAAACTAAGAGCAAGGAACCAAATAAACAAATGGTGAAGAGAAACAACAGAAATATTTTTGGTCTTTTTGTGTTTTGGAAAGAAACAAAGCGAAAACAAAAGAATGCAAACTAACAGAAACACAGAAAAGCAGGATGACAGAAATCTGCCAAATCCTGACAGCAGTACAGAAATCGAAATTAACAAAAATCTTCCATTGCTCAGACCAAAAAGTGTTCAACTAATGAAAGTTAGATAACAACCTGGGGAACATGCTCAAAAATTGGCAACTCAAAATAACGTTCTGGCTGTGCGTACGAATTTTTTTGGTAACAGCCCAGAATCTGTTTTTGGACAGCACTTCCCCAAATATCATCTCCCTCTCATTAGAAAACCACTCTAGAGACTAAACAAGTATGTACAAGTATCCAGCAACCATAATATGCAAAGAATGAGTGATGCCGGTATACCTCCCCCCAAGCTTAGGCTTTTGGCCTAAGTGGAGTTCATTCCCAACGAGGGTCGGAGTTCCACGCCGGTGGATCATACATGGAGTGGTAATAGGGCCCCTGTGCAGAAGAATATCGTGGAGGTTCCACATGCCCATGATGTTGATATGAGGAGCTCGCTGCATCGGATGAAGAGTCGGGGTGCTCCTCGGCCTCCTCCACATCTTCCCTTGCACGACGGCTTTCCCTTTCTATGTATGCGTTTAGCTCATTTTCTGTGATCGACCACCCGTCCCTGGCATCAAGGTTAAACAAAGCAGGTGCAGGCAAGCGTACTAATTTTTCAATTTTCTTAGTTATACTCCAACTTTTCTTATACAAAGTTATCCTATAATGCAGGTTGTTCAAATTAGATGCATCTGAAATAAATTCATGTTTAATCATGGAAACAACATCAAGTTTCTCTATAGAAAGCGGAATATCTAAATGGTGAGGTCCTACACCATGCATAGCTAATAAGCGAGAGGCGATAAGACCTCCACAAATTCCTCCTTTCTCACGGTTAGTAGCAAGTCTACAAGCTATTAAAGCACCCAAATTATAAGTCCTATCCTGTTGCAAAGCAGCAGCTAAGAAAGCCAAATCTTGGACAGATAATTTACCTCCAGTCCTTCTCGCAAGAACGCACTTTGTAATGAAATAGGCAAAGTAGCGGATGGCTGGCTGTTGAATGCTACTAATCTTACCACTATCATTGGAGAAGCTCCTCCCATTACAAATCCTTGTATAAAGATTTGAGAGCTCCCGCGGTGTTCCCCTGATCTTCTCGCAAGATCCCCATCGCGGCACTCTAATTGCTGTACAAAAATCACTGAAAGGCAAGTCGATAGTTTTGTTATAAATCTTGTACCGGACCATGGGGTCAGTTTGAGACCGGTGAAATTCGAAATCCTGCACAACCGACACCGTTAGTTTAGCATATTGGTGAGGTTCACCAACAGCAAAATCTCCCAATCCTGCATTGGAAATTAGTGTTTGCACATCTTGCAGGATTCCTGCATTCCGCATAAAGTCCGTGCATGGGTAATAAGAGGGGTATACTCCCTCTTCACGATGGACTCTCATAACTTGCTGTACCTCCAACTCTTCTTGGTTAAGTTGGTGCACACTCCCTTCCATTTTCTGAAATTTTTCAACAATCATTATAAAATTTGATTTCAAGGTATGTAATTGAAGGGAACTACTATAGGAACTTGCTAGAGTACTAAACATGCATCAAAACTAGTTTCTTCCACTTAGAACAAGCATGCAAGCTCACTAAACATGTTATCTACAGCAGCAAAATATTCAAGATATACTCAACCAAATGAAATTCTAATTGGACAATCAAAGGAGTCACATACCAAGGAGTAAATGTGCCAAATTTCAAACAGAAATCTGGGCTGAGCAAGGAGATCGAAAAATCGCGAGTTCTTGAGCAGAAACACGAGTGAGAGGAACTTGGTACGAGCTTTTTCGGGAGAGAGAAGGTGCTGGGAGGAAGAGATGATGTAGTGGGGCAAGGGGTGGCCCACACCACAAGGTGGCGCGGCCCCCTTGCTGGCCGCGCCGGCCTATGGTGTGGCACCTCCTGGTGCCCCACAGGTCATCCTCTGGTGCTCCCAGGTGCCTCGTCGAAAAATAGGACCAACGGTGTAATTTTTGTAATTTTTAGAGAACTTCGAAAAATGCACATTTCTGGGTATTAAATTAATGATTACTGCGCAGGAAAATGATTTCTAAAATCTTAAATGACTAAAGCATATTGCAAAACAAAAGTGCTACAGCAAGTAAAATAGGTGGAGGGAGAAAGAAAGAAAGAAGTGTTGTTTAGCTCTTTTATGCAATAAAATATACTTGTTAACAAGGTTGATCAAGTCTTGCTACCAAATAAATTTTATATGACATAAGAAGAAATAAACCTCAAATCAATCATGTTACCTTATATTGAATTGATATGGATCCAATCACAAGAGTTTGATATTCTTCTTTAGGCTCATATATAGGACAATCAATGGATCCCACTTTGATAGTTTTCACATTAAAAATTGTATTGACTCCACATACTTTATCAATCCTCTTGGGAAAATAGACAGTGTGTTCCTTATCATCAACATTGAAAGTAACCATGCCTTTATTGCAATCAATAACAGCCCCTGCAGTATTAAGAAAGGGTCTTCCAAGAATAATGGACATATTATCATCTTCAGGCATTTCCAACACAACAAAATCAGTTAATATCAAGCAATGCTGAGTAACTTGCACAGGAACATTTTCACATAAACCAACAGGAATAGCAGTAGATTTATCAGCCATTTGCAAAGATATATCAGTTGGTATCAATTTATCTAAATCAAGTCTCTTATAAAGAGAAAAAGGCATCACACTCACACCTGCTCCCAAATCACATAGAGCAGTTCTAACATAATTATTCTTGATGGAACAAGGAATAGTCGGTATACCTGGGTCGCCCAACTTCTTTGGAATCTTACCATTGAAGGAGTAATTAGCGAGCATAGTAGAAATTTCCTCATTGGGGATTTTCCTTTTGTTAGTAACAATATCTTTCATATACTTTGAATAAGGAGGCAATTTAATAGCATCAGTCAAAGGGATTTGCAGAAATAAAGGTTTCATCCAATCACAAAATTTATTATAATGTTCCTCCTCCTTTGATTTTAGTTTCTTAGCAGGAAAAGGCATTTGCTTTTGAACCCAAGGTTCTCTTTCATTACCATGTTTCTCAGTAATAAAATCTTCTTTAGTATACTTTTTATTTTTAGCATGCTTTTCAGGTTCTTTTTCAATTTCTTCTTTATCAGGAGTATCATTCTTATCATTATCTTCCTCATGTTCATTACCACTTTCAGTTTCAGCATCAGAAATAGAAATACTATTAGGATCATTAACAGGTTCAGAGGATTCTACAACATTCTTATGTTTCTTTTTCTTTTTCTTAGATGGAGCACTAGTTTTAATTAGTTGAGAATCTTGTTCAACTCTTTTGGGATGCCCTTCAGGATATAGAGGATCCTGGGTAGAAACACCGCCTCTAGTTGTTACTTCATAAGCATGTTTTTCTTTAGAATTATTTCCCAACAAGTCATTTTGCACTTTAGTAAGTTGATCAATTTGAGTTTGAACCATTTGAAAATGTTTAACAAGTATCTTAACATCATTGGAGGTTCTCTCCACAATACCATGCAATTCACTAATAGCTCGAGAATTTTCCATTAAATGATTCTCTACTCTCATATTAAAGTTTTCTTGCTTAACAATATAATTATCAAATTCATCTAAGCATTGAGCAGGAGGTTTTGAATACGGAATATCTTCCCTAGTAAAGTGTTGAAGAGAGTGTACCTCAATCATGGATGAAGGGGGAATCGTCTCACATATATCTTCTATAGGAGGTAAATTCTTCACATCTTCAGGTTTAATACCCTTCTCTTTAAGAGACTTCTTGGCTTCCCTCATATCTTCATCATTTAATTTAATCATACCCCTCTTCTTCACTATCGGTGTCGGGGTTGGTTCAGGTGTAGACCAAACATCATGATTCCGGCCTATTGATACGTCCAAAACGTATCTACTTTCCCGAACACTTTTGCTATTGTTTTGCCTCTAATTTGTGTATTTTGGATACAACTAACACGGACTAACGCTGTTTTCAGCAGAATTGCTCTGGTGTCTCGTTTTTGTGCAGAAATCCAACTTTCGGGAAAATCCTCGGAATTTCTTCAGATGGCCCTATTTTACCAAAATATTGACGGAGCCAGAAGGGCAAAGGAGGTGGAGGCCCGAGGGCCCCACACCACATGGCGGCGCGGCCCAGGGGGGGCCCGCGCGGCCATGTGGTCTGGCCCCCTCGGCCGGCCTCCGACGCCCCCCTTTGGACTACTTATCGGGTTCGACCTAAAAACGCACGGAGAGAAGTCGACATCGCCAGAAACCCTCCAGAGAGCCGCCACATCGCGAAACTCCGTCGCGGGAGCCAGAAGTCTCCGTTCTGGCACTCCGCCGGGACGGGGAATTGGAGGAGATCTTCACCGCCATCACCGCCAACGCCTCTCCATCAACCAGCAATGTTTCCCCCATCCATGTGTGAGTAATTCCCCCGCTGTAGGCTGAAGGGGATGGTAGGGATTGGATGAGATTGGTCATGTAATAGTCATAAGATTGTTAGGGCATAGTGCCTAGTATCCGTAGATGTCACTTTTATGATATTGTTGCAACTTGTTATGCTTAATGCTTGTCACTAGGGCCCGAGTGCCATGATCTCAGATCTGAACATGTTATTTATTCATGAAGATATTCGTTGTTTATGATCTTACCTGCAAGTTGTATACACATGTCGCTGTCCGGAACCAATGGCCCCGAAGTGACAGAAATCGGGACAACCGGAGGGGATGGTAGTGATGTGAGGATCACATGTGTTCACGGAGTGTTAATGCTTTGCTCCGGTACTCTATTAAAAGGAGTACCTTAATTTCCAGTAGTTTCCCTAGAGGCCCGGCTGCCACCGGCTGGTAGGACAAAAGATGTTGTGCAAGTTTCTCATTGCGAGCACGTACGACTAAATATGGAACACATGCCTATTGATTGATTAGTACTTGGATACCGTTTTATTATTATCTGCAAATGCCCATGCTTTGATTGTTACATGAGTTTCTCTCATCCATGCAACGCCCGTTAAATCCGTCCCTGTGCCTACAGTATTTTAATCCTGCTGTTTACTATAATCACTACTGCTGTCTTTATTTCACCGCTGCTGTTATTTCACTATTCCTACTGCTATAAAACTGTTACTACTGATAAACTCTTGCGAGCAAGTCTGTTTCCAGGTGCAGCTGAATTGACAACTCCGCTGTTAAGGCTTACAAGTATTCTTTGTCTCCCCTTGTGAATCAATAAATTGGGTAATACTTCCCTCGAAGACTGTTGCGATCCCCTATACTTGTGGGTCATCAAGACTATTTTCTGGCGCCGTTGCCGGGGAGCATAGCTTTATTTGGAAGTTCACTTGGATTGATATTGTTTGCTGCAAATTCTCCATCATGGGTAAAACTCGCGATACTAAGATCGCCATATTACCATCCACTACAAGAAAAGGTACAACTCTGAGTACCTCTGCTGCTCTTGATTCACCATCTGTGATTGATAAACTTGTTTCACCGCCACATGCTTCGCGTGCTGGTACTTCTGCTGAATCTGAAAATTCTCATAATATTGATAATGTTTCTGCTGTGCTTGATGATAGTGGTTCATTGGGATCTTTTCTAGATGCTACGATTGCTAGGTCTAGACAAATTGAAAATACTGAAACTCCTAATGAAAATGCTGCTACACCTGTTAATTCACCTGAGTCTGTTGAATATTCTAGTGATGATCTTGATGAAGATTATGTAGAGCTTGATAATGATTTTATTGAAAAATGCAAGGCTACTACTGATGCAAGAAAAATTAAAAAGTTGCTTGCAGAACATGCTGTTAGATATAAACCATCTCCTGATCCTAAATTTGCCACATCTCCTATAAACATTAGAGATAAAGATTATGATTTTTCTCTTGATCTATCTCATATAGCTATTGTTGAGAAAACACCCTTTTGTGGTACTGAAAAAGAAAGTGCTGTTGAACACTTGACTGAGTTATCTACTCTTAGTGGCGTGTTTTCTGATGATGTCAAGATGCGTACTTATTTTGTCGCTAAAATTTTTCCGTTCTCATTAAAGGATGATGCTAAAACTTGGTATAATAATTTGCCTCCTGGTTCTATTAAAAGTCCAACTGACTTGCGTGATGTTTTCTTTCGAAAATACTTTCCTGCTAGTGCTCAACATGCTGCTTTGCAGAGAATTTATAATTTTGACCAGGAAGATGGAGAGAAATTGCCTGAGGCTTGGGCGAGATTTTGCTCTCTTATTAGAGCTCAGCCTGACCATGATTTGGAAAAGCATGATTTACTTGATATATTTTATAGTGGACTAACTATTGAGTCTAGGGCATACCTGGATAGTTGTGCTGGTTGTGTTTTCAGGAAAAGAACTCCAGACGACGCTGAAGAATTATTGGCTAAAATAGGCCGGAATCATGATGATTGGTCTACACCTGAACCAACCCCGACACCGATAGTGAAGAAGAGGGGTATGATTAAATTGAATGATGAAGATATGAGGGAAGCCAAGAAGTCTCTTAAGGAGAAGGGTATTAAACCTGAAGATGTGAAGAATTTACCTCCTATAGAAGATATATGTGAGACAATTCCCCCTTCATCCATGATTGAGGTACACTCGCTTCAACACTTTACTAGGGAAGATATTCCGTATTCAAAATCTCCTGCTCAATGCTTAGATGAATTTGATAATTATATTGTTAAACAAGAAAACTTTAATATGAGAGTAGAGAATCATTTAATGGAAAATTCTCGAGCTATTAGTGAATTGCATGGTATTGTGGAGAGAACCTCCAATGATGTTAAGATACTTGTTAAACATTTTCAAATGGTTCAAACTCAAATTGATCAACTTACTAAAGTGCAAAATGACTTGTTGGGAAATAATTCTAAAGAAAAACATGCTTGTGAGGTAACAACTAGAGGTGGTGCTTCTACCCAGGATCCTCTATATCCTGAAGGGCATCCCAAAAGAGTTGAACAAGATTCTCAACTAATTAAAACTAGTGCTCCATCTAAGAAAAAGAAAAAGAAACATAAGAATGTTGTAGAATCCTCTGAACCTGTTAGTGATCCTAATAGTATTTCTATTTCTGATGCTGAAACTGAAAGTGGTAATGAACATGATGAAGATAATGATAAGAATGATACTCCTGATAAAGAAGAAATTGAAAAAGAACCTGAAAAGCATGCTAAAAATAAAAAGTATACTAAAGAAGATTTTATTACAAAGAAACATGGTAATGAAAGAGAACCTTGGGTTCAAAAGCAAATGCCTTTTCCTGCTAAGAAACTAAAATCAAAGGAGGAGGAACATTATAATAAATTTTGTGATTGGATGAAACCTTTATTTCTGCAAATCCCTTTGACTGATGCTATTAAATTGCCTCCTTATTCAAAGTATATGAAAGATATTGTTACTAATAAAAGGAAAGTCCCCAATGAGGAGATTTCTACTATGCTCGCTAATTACTCCTTCAATGGTAAGATTCCAAAGAAGTTGGGCGACCCAGGTATACCGACTATTCCTTGTTCCATCAAGAATAATTATGTTAGAACTGCTCTATGTGATTTGGGAGCAGGTGTGAGTGTGATGCCTTTTTCTCTTTATAAGAGACTTGATTTAGATAAATTGATACCAACTGATATATCCTTGCAAATGGCTGATAAATCTACTGCTATTCCTGTTGGTTTATGTGAAAATGTTCCTGTTCAAGTTACTCAGCATTGCTTGATATTAACTGATTTTGTTGTGTTGGAAATGCCTGAAGATGATAATATGTCCATTATTCTTGGAAGACCCTTTCTTAATACTGCAGGGGCTGTTATTGATTGCAATAAAGGCATGGTTACTTTCAATGTTGATGATAAGGAACACACTGTCTATTTTCCCAAGAGGATTGATAAAGTGTGTGGAGTCAATACAATTTTTAATGTGAAAACTATCAAAGTGGGATCCATTGATTGTCCTATATATGAGCCTAAAGAAGAATATCAAACTCTTGTGATTGGATCCATATCAATTCAATATAAGGTAACATGATTGATTTGAGGTTTATTTCTTCTTATGTCATATAAAATTTATTTGGTAGCAAGACTTGATCAACCTTGTTAACAAGTATATTTTATTGCATAAAAGAGCTAAACAACACTTCTTTCTTTCTCTCTCCCTTCACCTATTTTACTTGCTGTAGCACTTTTGTTTTGCAATATGCTTTAGTCATTTAAGATTTTAGAAATCATTTTCCTGCGCAGTAATCATTAATTTAATACCCAGAAATGTGCATTTTTCAAAGTTCTCTAAAAATTACAAAAATTACACCGTTGGTCCTATTTTTCGACGAGGCACCTGGGAGCACCAGAGGATGACCTGTGGGGCACCAGGGGGTGCCACACCATAGGCTGGCGCGGCCAGCAAGGGGGCCGCGCCACCATGTGGTGTGGGCCACCCCTTGCCCCACTACACCATCTCTTCCTCCCAGCACCTTCTCTCTCCCGAAAAAACTCGTACCAAGTTTCTCTCACTCGTGTTTCTGCTCAAGAACTCGCGATTTTTCGATCTCCTTGCTCAGCCCAGATTTCTGTCTGAAATTTGGCACATTTACTCCTTGGTATGTGACTCCTTTGATTGTCCAATTAGAATTTCATTTGGTTGAGTATATCTTGAATATTTTGCTGCTGTAGATAACATGTTTAGTGAGCTTGCATGCTTGTTCTAAGTGGTAGAAACTAGTTTTGATGCATGTTTAGTACTCTAGCAAGTTCCTATAGTAGTTCCCTTCAATTACACACCTTGAAATCAAATTTTATAATGATTGTTGAAAATTTCAGAAGGGGAAGATGAAGAAATTCAAGTTTGGAGAGTTGTTCAAGAAAGCAACAACCAGCACCGGTAGGCCCTCAAGGGCGTCTACTCAAATTAGGCGATCCTACAATGAGGATGTCATCGCGCCTAGCTTCGCGCCCGAGGAGGACCATGGGGCTCCTAATGCTTCATCCTTCCCTTGTTATGAGTTTCTGACCAATGCAGGGATATTGGATGACTTCTTCACCCTCGTCAACAGGGCAGGCCTAGCCACCTACGTGGGAGACGAGAGGGGACAATATTACAGGCTCACCAAAATTTTCGTTGAGAGCTTCAAGTTCCACAACACGGAATATGAGCCGACAGTCGCATTCAAGATTTATGATATTCCTGTTACCATGAAATTGGAGGAATTTTGTTTTGCATTGGGTATTGCCCCTGTAGGTACAGCAAGGAGGATTGATGACAACCCTCGGGACTTGTTGGAGCTCTACCGAGGGATCACCGGGGATGATTGCCGCACCATCCAGCGAGGGAAGATAAGAAACATTCAACTCCCCGCTATTAAGTATTTCGCATATTACATTAGTACTAGCATTTTGGGTAGAGAAAATACTAGTAACATCTCTAGCTACCATCTTGCTTTCTTGAATGTTGCACTTACTGGAGAGACACCTTATCATCTTGGTTCTCTTATCGCTCGCCGCCTGTCTAGCAGGGGGCCTATTTTTGGAGGAACTATTGCATCACGCATTCTAACACATCTAGATATTCCTCTTGATTCTAATGATGTACCATTAACCCCTAGGAAGCTAGATATTGCTGCTATGAAGAGCCATCATTTTGTTACTACTAACTCCACTATAGATAATATTGTCTATAAAATGTTGTTTGCTGATGGGAATGAGAAAGAAATCCCTCTTCCCCAGCAGGGTTTGTTTAATATTGACAGGCAATCATGGTCGCTAACAAAGGAGGTGGTGGAGGAGCATATGAAGATACAAGAATTCCACCAGCAACATGACTCCGAGAACGCCGAGCCCTCCTACGACTACACCGTCACGTACCCCGACGTTTCCTCCAGCACATACATGGAACCGGGTCGTTCTTCGTCATATTACGAAGACACCACTTCATGGGGACCGTGGGAATGAACTCCACTTAGGCCAAAAGCCTAAGCTTGGGGGGAGGTATACCGGCATCACTCATTCTTTGCATATTATGATTGCTGGATACTTGTACATACTTGTTTAGTCTCCTAGAGTGGTTTTCTAATGAGAGGGAGATGATATTTGGGGAAGTGCTGTCCAAAAACAGATTCTGTGCTGTTACCAAAAAAATTCGTACGCACAGCCAGAACGTTATTTTGAGTTGCCAATTTTTGAGCATGTTCCCCAGGTTGTTATCTAACTTTCATTAGTTGAACACTTTTTGGTCTGAGCAATGGAAGATTTTTGTTAAATTCGATTTCTGTACTGCTGTCAGGATTTGGCAGATTTCTGTCATCCTGCTTTTCTGTGTTTCTGTTAGTTTGCATTCTTTTGTTTTCGCTTTGTTTCTTTCCTAAAACACAAAAAGACCAAAAATATTTCTGTTGTTTCTCTTCACCATTTGTTTATTTGGTACCTTGCTCTTAGTTTGCTTTATTTGCTATCGTTAGTTTGCTATAAGAAAACCCAAAAAGATTTTGCTTTGTTTGCTTGTTTTCTTTCGTTCTTGTTTCTAATTCGAAAACACCAAAAATATTTGCTGTTCTTCTTTGGTTTGTAAAGTTCATTATGAGTTCAATGGTCTTCGGTGGCTGGAGCGTGGTTTTCATTTCATATTATCCAAGCTACACAAGTGAAAAGGGCAATAATGACGATCTACGACAATCTGATTGTGGTGAGAGGCTGGTATGAACTCTATTTGCTTTCATTTTTGTACATATACTCATCCATATGAGCATGCTTAGTTGGTTCATGTGAGGTATATGTTATTTGAGAAAGTCTAGTAGCTCATGATCTCTCATGTTTAGTTTCAATTTATTAATATGAGTAGCATGTCATGGATGTTTGCTTGCATTGTTTTATTCATAAGTAAGTATGGCATTGTGGTATCCTCCTCTGAATAATTCATTTATATCGACTTGGCACATGCTCACGCATGCATATGACTGAACAAAAAGTCAATTAAGCCTCGATGATTTATATTGCTTCAGAGTTCTTGTATCACTTTTATGCTTCCGTTAATTTATTTTGCCGCAAGCATGATTATGACAGTTACTGCTCTCTTGATTTGTCGCTCCCTAGTCTTTTGCTAGCCTTCACTTGTACTGAGCGGTGACGCCGCTCGTGCTTCCAAACACCTGAAAACCAAGTTGTTCCAAAAGTGTCCACCATAAATACCTATGCATGGCATTTCAAACCATTCCAAGTAAATTCTCATGCGCTACCTTTAAAACCTTCAAAATGCTTCTCAATTTGTGTTAATGTTTCATAGCTCATGAGGAAGTATGTGGTGTTTAGCTTTCGACCTTGTCATTTACTTTTGACGGACTCTCATATGGACTAGTGGCACATCCGCTTATCCAATAATTTTGCAAAAAGAGCTGGCAAAGGGATTCCCAGTCCCAAATTAATTAACTTAAATAGACACTCCTCCATGGTTTGTGATTGTTGGACGGCACCCGAAGGATTCGGTTAGCCATGGCTTGTGTAAGCAAAGGTTGGGGGAGTGTCATCATCATAATAAAACTTAAATAAAAAGGCACTCCTTCATGGTATGTGATTGTTGGCAGGCACCCGAGGATTCGGTTAGCCATGGTTTGTGAAAGAAAGGTTGGAAGGAGTGCCAACCAAAAATAAATAAATGGGAGCCGCTCTTGTGAGTCCGGTTGATGAGGTAGTTAGTGTACCCATTACCATTCGTTGACAACAACAAACACTTCTCAAAATAATTTTACTCCTGCTTTACAAATGAAAAGCTCTAGCGCATGTTAATCCCTGCTTCCCTCTGCGAAGGGTCAATCTTTTACTTTTTATGTTGTGTCTCCATTCTTTCTTTGAGCACTATCTTGAGAGCACGACTGTCATTCTTAGTATAATATGCTTGTCTCAAAATATGATTAATTGTGGTATAACTTTGATGCTTTTATCTTTGACAATCACTAATTCTAGTCTTTCTATGAACTCAAGAGGTGCCTCGGCATTTATGTTTTGCCGATCAAATACAGGCAAGCGAGATACCACTTTATCATATTCTCTTATGAACATTGCAATCCTGCTTATATACATGATTCATGGTGCTTATTATTAATTGTTGGTACCTCTCCATGATTGACATAGCTGTTGGATGATCTTATTTGCATGTATCTCATTATGAACTGCTTAAGTATTAGCCATAGCATGAGAATATATACATCATATGAGCAAATGTGTTCGTGAAAGTTCTTTTATCGCTCAGTTGTTAACTGAATTGCTTGAGGACAAGCAATAAGCTAAGCTTGGGGGAGTTGATACGTCCAAAACGTATCTACTTTCCCGAACACTTTTGCTATTGTTTTGCCTCTAATTTGTGTATTTTGGATACAACTAACACGGACTAACGCTGTTTTCAGCAGAACTGCTCTGGTGTCTCGTTTTTGTGCAGAAATCCAACTTTCGGGAAAATCCTCGGAATTTCTTCAGATGGCCCTATTTTACCAAAATATTGACGGAGCCAGAAGGGCAAAGGAGGTGGAGGCCCGAGGGCCCCACACCACATGGCGGCGCGGCCCAGGGGGGGCCCGCGCGGCCATGTGGTCTGGCCCCCTCGGCCGGCCTCCGACGCCCCCCTTTGGACTACTTATCGGGTTCGACCTAAAAACGCACGGAGAGAAGTCGACATCGCCAGAAACCCTCCAGAGAGCCGCCACATCGCGAAACTCCGTCGCGGGAGCCAGAAGTCTCCGTTCTGGCACTCCGCCGGGACGGGGAATTGGAGGAGATCTTCACCGCCATCACCGCCAACGCCTCTCCATCAACCAGCAATGTTTCCCCCATCCATGTGTGAGTAATTCCCCCGCTGTAGGCTGAAGGGGATGGTAGGGATTGGATGAGATTGGTCATGTAATAGTCATAAGATTGTTAGGGCATAGTGCCTAGTATCCGTAGATGTCACTTTTATGATATTGTTGCAACTTGTTATGCTTAATGCTTGTCACTAGGGCCCGAGTGCCATGATCTCAGATCTGAACATGTTATTTATTCATGAAGATATTCGTTGTTTATGATCTTACCTGCAAGTTGTATACACATGTCGCTGTCCGGAACCAATGGCCCCGAAGTGACAGAAATCGGGACAACCGGAGGGGATGGTAGTGATGTGAGGATCACATGTGTTCACGGAGTGTTAATGCTTTGCTCCGGTACTCTATTAAAAGGAGTACCTTAATTTCCAGTAGTTTCCCTAGAGGCCCGGCTGCCACCGGCTGGTAGGACAAAAGATGTTGTGCAAGTTTCTCATTGCGAGCACGTACGACTAAATATGGAACACATGCCTATTGATTGATTAGTACTTGGATACCGTTTTATTATTATCTGCAAATGCCCATGCTTTGATTGTTACATGAGTTTCTCTCATCCATGCAACGCCCGTTAAATCCGTCCCTGTGCCTACAGTATTTTAATCCTGCTGTTTACTATAATCACTACTGCTGTCTTTATTTCACCGCTACTGTTATTTCACTATTCCTACTGCTATAAACTGTTACTACTGATAAACTCTTGCGAGCAAGTCTGTTTCCAGGTGCAGCTGAATTGACAACTCCGCTGTTAAGGCTTACAAGTATTCTTTGTCTCCCCTTGTGTCGAATCAATAAATTGGGTAATACTTCCCTCGAAGACTGTTGCGATCCCCTATACTTGTGGGTCATCACCTATTTTAGCCAATAATTCTTCAGCGTCGTCTGGAGTTCTTTTCCTGAAAACACAACCAGCACAACTATCTAGGTATGCCCTAGACTCAATGGTTAGTCCACTATAAAATATATCAAGTAAATCATGCTTTTCCAAATCATGGTCAGGCTGAGCTCTAATAAGAGAGCAAAATCTCGCCCAAGCCTCAGGCAATTTCTCTCCATCTTCCTGGTCAAAATTATAAATTCTCTGCAAAGCAGCATGTTGAGCACTAGCAGGAAAGTATTTTCGAAAGAAAACATCACGCAAGTCAATTGGACTTTTAATAGAACCAGGAGGCAAATTATTATACCAAGTTTTAGCATCATCCTTTAATGAGAACGGAAAAATTTTAGCGACAAAATAAGTACGCATCTTGACATCATCAGAAAACACGCCACTAAGAGTAGATAACTCAGTCAAGTGTTCAACAACACTTTCTTTTTCAGTACCACAAAAGGGTGTTTTCTCAACAATAGCTATATGAGATAGATCAAGAGAAAAATCATAATCTTTATCCCTAATGTTTATAGGAGATGTGGCAAATTTAGGATCAGGAGATGGTTTATATCTAACAGCATGTTCTGCAAGCAACTTTTTAATTTTTCTTGCATCAGTAGTAGCATTGCATTTTTCAATAAAATCATCATCAAGCTCTACATAATCTTCATCAGGATCATCACTAGAATAATCAAGTTCAGGTGATTTAACAGGTGTAGTAGCATTAGGAGTTTCAGTATTTTCAATTTGTCTAGACCTAGCAATCGTAGCATCTAGAAAAGATCCCAATGAACCACTATCATCAAGCACAGCAGAAACATTATCAATATTATGAGAATTTTCAGATTCAGCAGAAGTACCAGCATGTGAAGCATGTGGCGGTGAAACAAGTTTATCAATCACAGAGGGTGAATCAAGAGCAGCAGAGGTACTCAGAGTTGTACCTTTTCTTGTAGTGGATGGTAATATGGCGATCTTAGTATCGCGAGGTTTACCCATGATGGATAATTTGCAGCGAACAATATCAATCCAAGTGAACTTCCAAATAAAGCTATGCTCCCCGGCAACGGCGCCAGAAAATAGTCTTGATGACCCACAAGTATAGGGGATCGCAACAGTCTTCGAGGGAAGTATTACCCAATTTATTGATTCGACACAAGGGGAGACAAAGAATACTTGTAAGCCTTAACAGCGGAGTTGTCAATTCAGCTGCACCTGGAAACAGACTTGCTCGCAAGAGTTTATCAGTAGTAACAGTTTTATGGCAGTGGAAATAGTGAAATAACAACAGCGGTGAAATAAAGACAGCAGTAGTGATTATAGTAAACAGCAGGATTAAAATACTGTAGGCACAGGGACGGATTTAACGGGCGTTGCATGGATGAAAGAAACTCATGTAACAATCAAAGCATGGGCATTTGCAGATAATAATAAAACGGTATCCAAGTACTAATCAATCAATAGGCATGTGTTCCATATTTAGTCGTACGTGCTCGCAATGAGAAACTTGCACAACATCTTTTGTCCTACCAGCCGGTGGCAGCCGGGCCTCTAGGGAAACTACTGGATATTAAGGTACTCCTTTTAATAGAGTACCGGAGCAAAGCATTAACACTCCGTGAACACATGTGATCCTCACATCACTACCATCCCCTCCGGTTGTCCCGATTTCTGTCACTTCGGGGCCATTGGTTCCGGACAGCGACATGTGTATACAACTTGCAGGTAAGATCATAAACAACGAATATCTTCATGAATCAATAACATGTTCAGATCTGAGATCATGGCACTCGGGCCCTAGTGACAAGCATTAAGCATAACAAGTTGCAACAATATCATAAAAGTGACATCTACGGATACTAGGCACTATGCCCTAACAATCTTATGACTATTACATGACCAATCTCATCCAATCCCTACCATCCCCTTCAGCCTACAGCGGGGGAATTACTCACACATGGATGGGGGAAACATGGCTGGTCGATGGAGAGGCGTTGGCGGTGATGGCGGTGATGATCTCCTCCAATTCCCCGTCCCGGAGTGCCGGAGACTTCTGGCTCCCGAGACGGAGTTTCGCGATGTGGCGGCTCTCTGGAGGGTTTCTGCGACTTCGACTTCCTCCGTGCGTTTTCAGGTCGAAACCAATAAGTAGTCCGAAGGGGGCGTTGGAGGCCGGCCGAGGGCCACACCACATGGCCGCGCGGGCCCCGGGCCGCGCCATGTGGTGTGGGGCCCTCGGGCCTCCACCTCTCTTCCCCTTCTGGCTCCGTCAATATTCTGGTAAAATAGGGCCTTCTGCATAAATTCTGAGGATTTTCCCGAAAGTTGGATTTCTGCACAAAAACGAGACACCAGAGCAGTTCTGCTGAAAACAGCGTTAGTCCGTGTTAGTTGTATCCAAAATACACAAATTAGAGGCAAAACAATAGCAAAAGTGTTCGGGAAAGTAGATACGTTTTGGACGTATCACCCTTTTCATTTTCATGTTTTAAACTTGTTTAAATTATC
The DNA here is from genome assembly GCA_030979885.1 of Lolium multiflorum. NCBI lineage: Eukaryota > Viridiplantae > Streptophyta > Magnoliopsida > Poales > Poaceae > Lolium > Lolium multiflorum. Next base: position 148,843,243 of record CM061747.1, read on the forward strand.
TTGGTCAAACCTAGGATTTCATGAAGATACAAATGGGTGGGCACAATATTCAAAAAAATCAGAAAAATGAAAAACCAAATCACATAGTCTTCTTATGTCATATCGTAAGCATTCAAGTTGATAAACAGGGTCTAGATATATCCAAACCAGACAAATCATGTATCTATACCCCCTAACCCTATAGTTTGAGGCCATTTGGATGAGGTCGAAAAAATTCTTGGATTAGAATCGTGTTGTTCGAACCCCGTAGTTGGATTTTTTTGAACCTTGATCTGTAGTACAGGGCAAAACCCTAGTTTAACCTATTTAATTATAGATTCGTATATCGATTTTTCTACCTAGGATTTGACCAAGATTTATGGGCATAAAATTCAAAAAAATCAGAAAAATGAAAAACCAAAGCACATAGTCTTCTTATGTCATATAGTTAGCATTAAAGTTGTTAAACAAGGTCTAGACATATTCAAACTAGACAAACCACATGTATCTACACCCCCTGACCCCTAAACTCTATCTTATGAAGTCAGGCATGAAGAGAAGTGGTTTTGGGTTTCAAACATGGAATTTTCAAAAACCTCCCAAAAACTTCATTTTAGAGTGACTAAGAAGTATACATGCTTCCCTTTTCATATTCATGTTTTAAATTTGTTTAAATTATCTTGGTCAAACCTAGGATTTGATAAGATTCAAATGGGCATCAAAATTCAAAAAAATCAGAAAAATGAAAAACAAAAGCAAATAGTTTTCTTATGTCATATAGTAAGCATTCAAGTTGATAAACAATGTCTAGACATATTCAAACCAGAAAAATCATGTATATATCTACCCCTAACCCTAAACTAATCTGTCGATCTTATGAAGTCAATCATGAAGAGAAGTGGTTTTGGGTTTCAAACATGGAAATTTCAAGAACCTCCCAAAAGCTTCATTTTAGAGTGACTAAGAAGGATCCAGGCTTACTTATTCGTTTTCACGTGTTAAACTTGTCTAAATCTTGGTCAAATTTAGGATTTGACCAAGATTCAAATGCGCAGAAAATTAAAAAAATCAGAAAAATGAAAAACCAAAGTACATAGTCTTCTTATGTCATATAGTAAGCATATTCAAGTTGATAAACAAGGTCTAGACATATTCAAAGTTTCAAACTAGACAAACCATGTATCTACCCCCTAACCCCTAAACTCTGTCTTATGAAGTCAAGCATGAAGAGAAGTGGTTTTGGGTTTCAGACATGGAAATTTCAAAAACCTCCCAAAAACTTCATTTTAGAGTGACTAAGAAGGATACATGCTTCCCTTTTCATTTCCATGTTTTAAACTTGTTTAAATTATCTTGGTCAAACCTAGGATTTGACAAGATTCAAATGGGCATCAAAATTCAAAAAAATCAGAAAAATGAAAAACCAAAGCAAATAGTTTTCTTATGTCATATAGTAAGAATTAAAGTTGATAAACAAGGTCTAGACATATTCAAACCAAACAAATCATGTATATATCTACCCCTAACCCTAAACTCTGTCTTATGAAGTCAAGCATGGAAATTTCAAGAACATCCCAAAAGCTTCATTTTAGAGTGACTAAGAAGGATCCATGCTTACCTTTTCATATATTTTAAACTTGTTTAAATCTTTGTCAAACCTAGGATTTGACCAAAAGATTCAAATGGGCATAAAATTCAAAAAAATCAGAAAAATGAAAAACACTACGAACAGTGAACAATACTGTTTCGCGTCCCTACAGTACACCATGGACAGTGTTGCGAGTGACCTGTGTCCTTCACGGATAGAGATCAGGTGACATGCACCTTTCGCATGTCACCTGGTGACATGCGGCTTAAATCTAAATTTAAATATTGCGAAAAAATCATGTCCCAACCTATAGCCCTCTCGATTTATAGGCCCCTGCCGCCTCTCCCCATTCACTTCACTTCTCGCTACCTCACTCCTCTCGATTTATAGGCCCCTGCCGCCTCTCCCCATTCATCTTCAAAATCCTATAGCCCCAACCTGTACAGTGCTCGTCGGCGGCTGTACCATCCACAACCTCTGTATTAGCGCCTCCCTGCACCCCCATCTTCCGGCGATGAATCCCACGAGTGGACAAGGGGGCCTGTTAGGTGTGCGGCCCACCGTCGTAATCCCCCAGCAGCAACTACAGGACCTCGCCGCCAACTCGCACGCCCCCCTACAGCTGCTGCAGCAGGCGCATGGCGGCCTCGCCGTTGAGTCTGATGTGCCCACCAAGCGGCAGCGGATCAACGACCTCTCCGTGGGCTCAGACGTGACAGTCCTGCTGCAGCTGCAAGACAACCTCGCCGTCGCCGGGGAGTCGGTCCTCTCCAAGGAGGAGAGCTTCGAGGTCAGTGGTTAATGTAGTTTAATCATTGGTTTAAAACTAGTTAGCCCCCTACTGAGTATTATTCGGAGGGGATTTGATGCAAAATACTTCATTCACCATGTTTTGGCGTGAGTATTTGCGGCAGATCAGGACAACCTGAGAGATAGCCTGTCCTGGGGCATTATTAGTTTTTTTTTGAGGGGTTCCTCGGGCCTTATTAGTGAAGCGTCCAATTTCTATTCACGTAATCCATGCCAGCAGGCCTCAGGACTTGTAATTTTGCATTGGAATCAATCCCTCAGCCTGATCCATGCTAGAACGGGGTGGATGCCTGGAAGGAGAAGCAGCAATCGGAGCACGTATGTGGAACGACCAGAAACGCGAGAGCATAGAGGTGTTGCGGTTCCACGTCCACCCGACGTGCGCGGAAGTGTTTCCTGAGGATCCCCGCGACTCTGATCCTGTCCAATACTCTTCTGCCAAACAGATAAAATGTGTTCTTATTAAGAAAGACCCAGATATTACTCACTGAACCATGTGAAAACACGTCAACCAAACAAGGCACAAGGGATTTCTACTGCACTAATACTAGCTGCATTACCACTTTCGAACTTCAATGCAAACTTGAAACTTCACTGCAGTCTTTTTCCCCCTTTCGAACTTGAGATCCAGCCTCTCCATCGATTGATGCATAGGGCAAACTTTATTAGTTCATGTTTCGTTCTTAGTTTGAAACTTTATTACTCCAAGCTCCGGAGTACTCATATTACTACAGTATTGCAATTGAAATTTATACATATTACAATTACTATTGAAGTTAGTCTTGTACATATTACTATGAGTATTGAAGTTTAAGTCCTGCAAACTTTCGGAGTACTATATTTTTACTATTGAAGTTACACTCTTGCACTTTATTAGTATAATATCATGTGTCACACAGGGTCGCTCTGTGAATCTACCATCTAATGAAGGACGACAACATGAAGCGTCTCTGCAAGTAATCCGGCGGTCGCTCCTGGATGAGTCGCGCGAGTTGATTGACCATGCGTCCAAGCTCCGAGATGTGAACGCACATCTGGTAAACCGTGCTATGAAGCTATGGAATGAGTATGCCGTACTCTTGAATGAGCACTCATCTCTATCAAAGGAGAACTCATCTCTATCGAAGGAGAACCTCTCCATGGTAAATCAGAACGGGTCTCTAACGAAGGAGAACATCTCCATCCTAAAAGAGAACTCATCTCTGAAAAAGGAGAACATCTCCATCCTAAAAGAGAATTCATCTCTGAAAAAGGAGCACACCTACTACAAGTGGCGGAGCATGACAGGAAACAAGTAATCTTCTTCGGGTGTGAAGAAGTTGTACCCATATGTGCATGTAGAGAGGTGGAGACGGTTGCCGATGAGACAAGTGAGTAGATTGAGGAGGGCAGCCACAACCCACAACGTTTGTAGTTACAAATCTTCTATCATAAAAGTAGTAGTATCGAAATTAATATGTATCCCTTAATATATGTGGTGTTTGGCAATATATAGTTTAACATGCAAGGACTCTGCAATGTAATTTGTATCAGTTTGATTGGCTTTCTACCCAAGTGAGCATGTGTCATATTTGTCCAAGGTTTGATTTTTGCATCTTATCATATTTTGTTGAATACCATACTAAAAAATTCCATGTGCATCATTTTGATGCAGAGGCTGGGGGTCTCAACTTCCATTACGAAAAGGATTTGTCAAGACATGAAACATTGGATAAAATCCTTGACTGTACCCTGCAAGTGTGGCACCTAGAAACAATGATTAAAATTCAAAGCTGCATCTCCTACCAATACAAATGGTATATCAGACAATTTTGAAACAAATTGAATCCAACCCGAAATAAATTAAATTATATTTGGAAGAAGATATGTAGAAGTACCCCTGTACAGTAGGACGCTATGTGCAATGCACGACATATTGGCAAAAAATTACCCGCATGTACCAAAGGCATGGGCACCAAGATCTGATGCAAATTTGAATTCGGCCAAAGGAGGGTACTAGCAAAGATTTCGATCGTGTCAGCGATCCAGACATTCTTATGAAGTAAAGGGAATTTGATCATCTTGGTCTTGCAAGTAATGAAATGTGGGGACTCCTAAGATCGACGCCTTCAACACTGATGTTTCTTTTTCATCAGAAGCTAGTGGCTGACAACTTTGATTCCTATTCGGCTGATGCAGATATCCATGAGATCATCAAGAGGATCTTGGAACATGTTGAAGCACGTGTCGACATTCTGCTCTCGTGCTTGAAGGCAGATGATTTTGATAGGGTGATGCAAAAGCCGCCATATGGTCAATAGATTGTTATTATATACAAGGATGTTGTTTCTTGGGTCATCATCTAGATCTTTTGTTTTCTTATGTGTTAGCAGTACTTTATGGAAACTATGTTAGTATTGTCTTATACTGAATTGTTGCTATATCTGGACACCGGATGCTTATGTTCTATGACATTATGGAATGTATGGAAAAAAGATGACACCTTTTTAGCTATTCAGAAAAGGCAAAAAAACAACAACAATTTGTTTCCCACAATAAAATGAAATCTTATTGCACCTTTCCCCAAAATGGTAATGCACATTTTACCTTGGGCATTTTCGTTAAGACCCATGGTTTTTTATATAAAATGGTAGGCCATATTTTGAAGCTAGTTTTTTTTAAAAAAAACATATCAAAATTCAAGCTTATCATTTTATAGCCACAAGTTCACTTTTTTTTCTTCATTTTTTCTGAAACAGGGTGGGAATCGACTGCATGCCATTCCTTGCAAACATTGGCGAATGTCGGAAATAATCTTAGATAGGGCGAACTCTAAAAGAAGAGGTAAATACCGAAATAGTCCCGAGACATTGTGATGCATGTAATTCTAACGCAATCCCAATAAACCAAAACATATTTTATTATAAGTAGAACCTATATACATACCAATTATGTGATCAATGGCAAAACTTTAGTTCTTTTGAAAATCATTTTGTAATTCGATCGATCAAGAATTTTTTCAATATCTTTTGCTCGATGCACAACTCGGAATTTATGATCTTTGTTGTCGAGCCATTTCAGGAGTCCTTTAAGTCATAGGATAGGAAAAACGTATGTACATCTTGTCTATTTGAATCCTATGGGAATATGAGTTTCTTTGATTGTACCAAAGGGATTTTTCCATGAGGGATGACCTAATGTTTTGTTCATATAGGATTTGTAGTACAAGATTCATATGGGATATGTTCCCTATGAATATAACCAATAGTGTAGAATAATTCCCGTAGGATCTAAATCCTATAAATCAAAGGAGCCTCAGTTGTTTTCGTCACCACATATAAAATCAGCGCCAACTCAATGAGATGATAAATGTTGTCGGATGAAACATGGCGTTTCTTTCAAATATAAAGAAATATCTGAAGTCTTCAATTCTACGCGTATGATAATGAATAGCTCAAGGTTATTTTACATATACTAAGATCCATGATACATCAATCTTTTTAATGCGGAGAACGAGTCTATATATGTTTTTTGGTACCTAGTCCATGTTTTGTTTTCGAAATCGGCTCCACGCAGTGTTCACTAAAATAGGCGCAACTTTGTCATATGAAGTCCGTTTTAAGTACTCAAATGTTCAGAAAAAAACACATATATATGAATGGATATTCACTAAAAATCAAGGTAGGATGGCTGCCGTACCGCCCATGCTTACAAATGAGACCTTGATGGGGTCGGACCGCGTCCATTTTTTTTCGCGCATCCACCAAACCATTTCAACGAAGCGCCAAAACACCGGCGAAAATAGCTCGGGTTGCCGCCTCCAATTTTCAAATGTTCGAATTTCCCATCTTATCCTTTCATCAAAAACGTCCCCAGCGGTTCTTCTCTTATTCGGGCCAAGGCCAATCTCACCCCAGCCATTAAAACATACCACCGGCACAGGCGCCGAATCCCACATCTCTCACGCGTCACCCACCGAATCGGAGCATCTCGCCCGACGACGGCAGTGCACCACCGTCCCACCTCGCCACCACAGCCTCCTGACCAGACGCTGTAGTGTCCGAGAAGACGTTGTCAAGCAAGCCGGAGCCGCTTCCCCGACGAAGGCGCACACCGCACCATTTGTGCTCCACCGTAGCCGACGCCCACCGCGCCGGATCCTGCTCAGGGACGCCGTCCACCTCCGCCGCTGCGTCGGATCTGCTTCCCGACTCCCTGGTCTACCGCACGGTGAAATGGGTAGACCCCGCGCCCAACCGGTCCACCGCGCGAAACCAAAGCGTAAAGCCGTCCACTCCCCATGCGAAGGTTGGTGTTTAGCCGCTTCCGTTATGCATTTCATTTCCGAACATCAGTTTCGTGCGATCTGTTTTAGGGCTTGTTTGGTACTAGAGTTTTACTGGGATTAGCAGGGATAATCCGCTCCAAACTTTAAATCCCCACTTATCCCCAATGCATGTTTGGTGCTAGAGTATGAGCGAGTTTAATCCCCACTTATCCCTACTTTTCCGCAAAATTTAGTGTATTTTTTCAATCCCCAATACTCTACCCCTACCTAGTGGATTGGGGATGGGGTTTTGTGGGTATTGGGTGAATTCTGCTGTCACCCAATACTCTAGAGTATTATCCCCACTAATCCCCACTAAAACACTAGTACCAAACAAGGCCTTAGGGGTTTCAAGTTTACTTTTCCTACAATCTGTTTGGTGCTATCTGGTATGACTGTAGTAGAAGTCAAGCCTGCAGAGTGATTAGTCGACATTATTAAACTGCATGTTTATAAATCTTGTAATCATCAATTGGCATGCACAGGGAAATCATTTATTTTTGATCTACGCTTTATTCCTTTTTGAGCTATCATCTACTTGCTACTACTAATTTGCCCTTCTACTGCTCTACTCAAAGTTCCATGATAAATCTCGTTAGCATTTTTTTCTAATGCATGCTAAAGATACTGTAGTAGAGTACAAAGAGGGCCGGAGAGAAAATATAGGCATCACCAGTGAACAATCAAACACCTCTCCTGTCTCCATCGATAACAATCAATTTTCTTATTCAGAACTTGATCCTACTGAACAAGAGTCTGAGGGAGACCTGAGTAAAGAGGATGCCCTTGTCAAGCACCCTACTCCACCCCCCAAGGTGATTGCTCGCTCTTTTCATTGGCATTATTGTTGCATCTTCAATAACTGTGATGTATCTGTCCAACCCAGCCCAAGTTATAGCATTATCATCTGCTCAGTTAACACATAATAATAACATATGTTTCATCATGTCTTGGCTTGCTGTTCTTATGTTCCATAATCGTATCAAGCATGTATATGATTTTGTTGATTGAAGTACCGTTTATCTCTGGCAGGCATCAGGGACTTCACGTAAGGACGTTTCAAATACCAACAAGGTGAAGAACATAGTTCAACAGGAAGATCAATATCTGACAGCTCACCTAAAAATAAAAAGGGTTCAAGCTGGTCATGTCAGATCACAAACAAATGCAGTGAACAGAGTAAAAACAAGGTCTCAGACTCAGAGTCACTCTAATCTAGTTGAAAATGATGACCAGGCAAAAAAATATTGTAATGCGAAACACCAACATAAAAAGCTTCGACCTAACCCCACATCGGTTGGTCTAAAAGCTGTAGACGGAGCAAATACCAAACCACATGTTCCCCAGCCACCTGTTGCCAATCCAGTTACCCAAGAACAATTCACAGCAGACCCAGTTTCAACAGCAGGTTCTCAACACCTAACTAATCACGATCGCCCGCTGACATTTAGTCCTGCCAGAGACAACTTCTTCCTTAAAGATGATGGTGGGGCCGAATTAGGTACGTGTTCCCTTACATGCTCCGTTACATAAATACCTTGATAGCTTGATGTAATGCTTAAATTTGCAGTTCCACCACGACCAAGAAAACGAAGGGGGCCAACGACTTTGAAATCACTTAAAAATAAGATTGCCCGAATGGGAACAAGATTTCCCATCACATCAGTTATAGCAGGTATCAGAAGGCCACTGGATCCACAAGAATCATCTAATATAGCATCGATCACAGGCGTTTTTGTCAGGACTCAAATTCCTATCTTTCCATCATGGAAACAACACGTAAACACCCCTTCCCATTTTGAAGGTTTACTGCACATGTTACATGTAAGTCATTTTCGTAAACAATACCATGTTGCTCGTTCACATTCCCTCTAGCTTTCTGTTGGCTAGCTATCTAACACATGAACGGTTCCCATTGTTGTAAACAGACATGTCTTGAGTTTGATGATGACATGAAGAATGTAATCACTGTTATCAGGAGCATATTCTCTTCAGCGTTGCGCCAGGAGCGCCATAGGCTAAAGATGAGATACTTTGCTGGGAGGACTCCTAGCGATATTCCAACAACCTCTCCTATACTACAGATGACTGATGATCAATGGTGTGATCTTGTTGAGTATTGGTCTGCTCAAAAGAATTTGGTATGTTCTGTGAAGACAGTGAGACAAGATCACATTACTGATTCCTTTTTAAGCATGTGTCTCACAAGTCTTCATTTGTAGTTCATCGCTCGAAGTAACATGCGTGCTCGTAATAATGTACGTTTACAACAGCGTACAGGATCTCGTAGCTTGATTGGACACCTCTACTGTATGGTAAGGAATGTTATCTGTACAACTATATTTAAATTAGTAAATCATTTAGAATTTATAGATGCACAATATACATCGTAAATTGATGTCTCTGTTTTATTTATATTTTTTTTGAAAACTTTCAATTGTCGCATGTCGGCATGTGACGTGGTTGTGAAACTAATTTATATTTTCTCTTGCGAAAATATCAGAAGGCAAGGCAAGCATACTGTGAGAGTACAGACAGAGAGATGAGTCTACTTGAGCAATTCAAGGTGTGCCAGACGAGCAGAAATGGTTTGACTGGACATTTTGCACAGAGTGTTATTGTAAGTATTCTCTACTAATGTCAGTTATGGTTTTCAATTGTATGCAGAAATATCTTGTCATATTTGTCAAGCTTCATGCACTAGCCAACACAACCAAATGTCCGAACTGGTGGAAAGGGCTAGTACAATTCACTTATATACTTCTCAGCAATATCATGCACATTACGAATTCTACACATGGATCCATGCATATTTTTATAGTCCTGCTATTACGTGTTAGCAATAGAAGACATGTCAATATGATGTAACATGCTCTTACTAAAATGTATATGCGGTAATCAGCCATGCCAGTTTGTAGGATTATTAGAGGTAGTTCATACACATGTCTTCACATTATAATCTCTTCTCTTACACATGTGTAACAACTGAAAACTCCTCAGTCTGACATGAAAGTGGAGCTGGCAAAACCAAAGAAAGATGGTATAGAAAAAACCCAGGAAGAATGTCTGAATTCATTTTCCAAGGTACTACAATGTCATGGTATAGCCAACAACACATTCCTGCGTAATGCTGGGTTCACAACTAATTTGTCGAGGTCCAAGTCCAAGTCAAAGCCCAAGCGCAGGTTGAGGTCCAAGTCATTGTCTTTTTATGTTCTCGAGGAACTACTCAAAGAGGAACGAGCAATAGTGGCTGCACAAAGAGTAGTCATCCACCGTATAACTGCAGGATTAGAAGCAAGTCAAGCCCACCTGGGCAACATCCTGAGAAAGTGTGGGAGATGCTGAATACCACAGTGAACACTGACAGTCAAAGGTGTCCCTTGGTTGTGTGAAAGGGTTTGTGATGCTGAACTATTTTGTTGGTGCTTCTATCTGCACTTGTTATGTACCTGGTGGTTGTTTCCTTGGTGATGTGGATTAAATGAAAACTGAATGGATTGGATGCACCAATATTTAATCAAGGTTTAATCTGATTTGTAGTATTTTTTATATTGCGCTGCATGGGAAAAGTATAACTATTAGTTGGCCCATTGGTGACCATTTTCATACATTATTTTAGTTGATGGGTCCTTGTCCTTGTATCCCTGAAAGGAGGCAGTACTACAGTAAGCTACCAATTTTTCTAGTACAGTATTTTTTTAGCGCCAGCTAAATTGAAAATATCTGTCAAGCGCTACAATCTCCCGCCAATAAAATCCAAAATATTCGCTACGCGTTTTTAAATTTAAGTTTTTTTAGGAGATAGTACATGGGAACTGATTTTGGTTGTGATTATGACTTGATGTGACCGTATAGTAGTGTCATGCGCATGCGGGAGTGGTGTTTTGAAACATAGGAGCATATGCTCCCTCCATTTTGAAATGCATCTTACACATATTTTGAATTTCAAAAAAAATGAAACAAAAAATTCGCATGTACATCTTCTCGTGCTACGCCCTTACAAAGTTGCGACTTGTCATGTGACGTGTGTAAAAAGATAAAACACAGTACTAAAAATAATGCTTTTCACAAGATAAGTTTTCTCTTTTTTACATAGACCACAAAAAATATTGGTTTTTCGTGAAACTTGACGAACGAACATATATTATGAATATGTACATGTAAAAATTTTTGCTAATTTTTTTCGACATTTTAAAATATGATTTTTTTGGTAGAGGGAGCATATGCACCCGGGAGCCAAATTGAATTTCCGCATGCATATGACACTACTCTATGTTACTACCTTCATAATGCATAGTAACTTAGATGTAGTACTATCATGCATGATTGTTTTAGTTAGTATGTAGACTCATTCTATCTTGAAAAGTGTTATGGTAACATAGCTAGTTACCACAACCAGCTCTATGTTAATACTCCTTAGTTACTCCCACTATGAGTAGTCTAAGTAGCATGGTCTACCCCGGAAGTAGATCCTCTAACGTGCAATAGACAAGTCGGGTAAGCTACACCTCTCTAATTTTCCTTCTCCACATCTACATGATTAAGTCTAATTTGATCTAAATTAACTTCCATAATATATGTAAGCCATATGCATTTACGATAATTAGTAACAATCAAAATTATGACTATCTTTTTTTAATATTTATACGATTTTTTATACAGTAAAAATATACAGTGATTGCTACAGTAAATACGTACAGTATTTGTTACATTTTCCTGATTTTTCTTCTACGTTTTGCACTACTTAAGCACTGTGCTTACCTGACTTGTCATCTCTACGTTAGAGGATATGGTTCCGGTCTACCCCTGGCCTTATATTACAATCACGAGTATATTACTTGGACCATCTGTACAACATACTTTTGTTGCTCCTTGCAAAAAAAAAACATACATTTGTTGCGACTGGATTATTAATAAAGGCCGTGTGCATCACCACGATGCAGAGGCTGGGGTCATATCCCCTTTTCGAAGAAAAAAAATTACTTAGACCATAGCCTTATTCAAAATCAATTCTTAGTCAAGCTGCAAAATCTCCTAGTACCAATCCCGAAATATTTCAGAAGGGCTTTTCAAAATTGATTTTCAAGATATATCATGATTATGATCGTGGTAACCGATTTTCAACGTGATGATGACTTGATGTGACACTTGGCCGTACTAGTACGGTCTCATATTTTTGTATTACTTGGACTGTAGCCAAATTCGAAATCTCATTCCAGCGGCAAAACTTCCCGCCCGAAAAATACAAATATTTCACACGCCTCTAACTTCCCATTCTACCCTCGTAAAGATGACAACAATGTCCATGCATAAGTCGGTTGGTGGGGGGTCTACCCGTCATTTTTTTCGATCACCACCTCCCTAGCTCCGAAACTCCCCGAAAAAAAATTCATTTCCCTCACTCTCTCCTCTGAGACCACCCACCGGAACTTCCCAAGTCCCTCTCTCTCCCACCTCCACGACCACCGCACCGGAACATCCCCGCCGGACTTCCCTGGCCTACCCGAGGCCTCGCGATCCTCGTCATCCGGCTGTCTGCCGGAGCCGCTTCATCGACGCCGTCATCAACCGGACTGGATCATCCCCGCCGAACCTCGAAACCATATACTCATCCAGCAGTCTACCGCAGTCGCTTCAGCTGCGGTATCGTCCACCCCACCGGAGCCGCTTCGCCGGATCCGTCGTCCACCGCATCGGATCTAGCTCACCGACACCGCTGTGCATGAACCGGATCTGCTTCACCGGCGCCGTGCATGATCTAAACTCTTCTACTGTCGCTTTTCTATTGCTTGCCTGCAAGTTCTTGTTTAATCTTGGGGGAACCTGTTTGTGCTAACGACGCGCCGTTACGTCTTTGCAGATGAGATGAGTAACCATGAAGTTAATGGCCGTCTCTCCAACCCCAAGGAGCACATGTAGCGTACTTCATCACCGGATCTATCAACCCCAGGAAGATCTGCTGTGACTCCCACAGAGTGCTTCTCCTAATGTAAGTCCCTTGTTTTAGCGCCATGTTCTGGGTTCAGATGCTTGTTTGTCTGAAGCTCTTTTAGTTCATTCCTAGCTATGACCGTAACACCTTGCTATTTTCTAGTTCATTGCTAACTTTAAGCGATTGAACATTTTGGTTTGCATTCCCTGCTCTGTAGATGTAGCCATCATAACTTCTATCTTGCTCAGTCGTTGTTACAAAAATTATAGGTATTATAGTAACATCCTGCTATTATTTAGTTCATGGCCAATTTTAAGTAATTGCACATGTTGGTTCGCATTCCCTGCTCTATAGCTTTTGGCATCGTAACTTCTATATTTGGTTTACATTCCCTGCTCTGTAGATCTAGCCATCATAACTTTATCTTGCTCAGTCGTTGTTACAAAAATTATGGCCTGCTACTATGTTGTTTGTGCCAATTTTTTACTCCATGAACATGTTGGCTTGCATTCCCTGTACTACAGGTGATGCCATTGTTTTGTATCTAGTTCATTGTAAGCTAACAAAGTAAGGACTTAGTTTGGCATGCTATCACTCTGCTATCTAGCCTGTAGTACAAATAAACTTGTCATACTACTAGATAATAATTTTGCGTGCCATCTTGTTCTTCAAAAGCTGCATTATTGACTTGTTTCTCTGACTTGGCATGATGCTCACATATGGAAAGCTGAACATATTGGTTTGCATTCCCTCTTATACAAGTTCACAGGTGATCCCACTATATTCTGTATCTGGTCCATCCTAAGCTCCAGCATCAACTATCCTCTATGTGTTGCTCATTACAAGTTTATATCCCGAAACATCTTGATTTGCATCCCCTTCACTATAAGTTCAGGAGTATTATTTAGTTCACGGCCAAAATGAAGTAATTGCACTTGGCACATGTTGGTTCACATTCCCTCCTCTTTAGCTTTTGCCATCGTAACTTCTATTTTTGGTTTACATTCCCTGCTCTGTAGATGTAGCCATCATAACTTCATCTTGCTCAGTCGTTGTTACAAAATTTATAGCCTGCTACTATGTTGTTCATGCCAATTTTGTACTCCCTGAACATGTTGGTTTGCATGGGACTCGACAGTAGTAAGTCTGCTGTTTCATTCTAACATGCTCTGTTATATTGGCTGTTGGTATGCGGCATGCACTCTTTGTTTGCTTATTGTGCGCATTACAATGATCTTGTTATAACGACGAAATGATGAGTTCCAAATTCTTTGGCAAACAATATTGTAGTGTCTTTGCCTTTCCATTGTTGCTGTCTTAACTTGTAATGTCTTTGTTTCGGATATAGGTGCTGCATGGACAACTTAAAAGATTGCCGGATCGCTTCATTGTATTGCTAGGTTTAATTACCATTCAATTTCTCTGGGTTCTGTAATATTTTTTCAATGCCTTGCAGCTGATGTAATATTTAGTTAGTTTTTATAGTTCTTTCGCGCATTTTTTCTTTGCTGCTTGTGGTAAGTGAGGCTATCCGACAGAAATCAATGCTGCGTAAATATTCTCAGTATCTAAATCACGAATTCCCATCCCTTAAACGGCCCAATTAAGCGAAATCACATATGTGCCTGCCCGCAAAATCCTAAAGCGCCTATTATGCCGGCATATAAACAGCAACTAAACGGGCCCACTTACTTATTGGGCCAGCCCATTTGATTTACGGTGGACCCCACACTCTAATTGGGCTGGCCCACTTGCTTTAAGGTGGACCCCACCCACTACTGGGCCGGCCCACTAATTAGTTGGGCCAGCCCAATTGCTTTTGTGGTGGACCCCACATACTAAATGGGCCCCTTTAAGAGGAAAGTGGGACCCACCCGTGCTTTTGGCCCGGCCCACTATCTTGTTGGGCCACCCACTTGCTAGATGGTGGACCCCACATACTAATTGGGCCGCCCTTTAACAGAAAGTGGGACCCACCTGTTGGCCCGCCCACTATCTTGTTGGGCCACCCACTGCTAGATGGTGGACCCCACATACTAATTGGGCCGGCCTTTAACGGAAAGTGGGACCCACCTATGTTTTGGCCCGCCCACTATCTTGTTGGGCGGCCCACTTGCTAGATGGTGGACCCCACATACTAAATGGGCCGGCCCTTTAGGAAAGTGGGACCCACGTGTTTTTGGCCCGGCCACTATCTTGTTGGGCCAGCCCGTTTGATCTATTGTGGACCCCACGTACGAAATGGGCCGGCCCTTTAACAGAAAGTGGGACCCACCGTTTTTGGCCCCCACTTTCTTGTTGGGCCCTGTTGATCTATTGTGGACCCCACGTACTAAATGGGCCGGCCCGATAGCGAAAGTGGGACCCACATGTTAATTGGGCGGCCCAATAACTTCTTGGGCCGGCCCAGTTGTTTAAGGTGGACCCCACTAGTTAAATTGGCCGGCCCGATAACAGGAAAGTGGGTCCCACATGTCTTGTGGGCCGGCCCTTTTGCCTGTTGACCGGTCAAACGAGTGCATTCGGTCCGGCCCACATGCTTAGTGGGCCGGCCCATTAAAGTTTTGACCAGTCAACCTTAGAGGTTAGGCCCGGCCCACGTAACTAATGGACCAGCCCAGCTATATAGTTGACCGGTCAAACTAAGTCAGCTGGCCCGGCCCGTAAACTTAATGGGCCGGCCCGCTTAAGACGTGGCAGGCCTCGTGTGGGCCTACCATCTACCACGGGGTTTCAGCGGTTAACGCCGTTAACTGCCAGTTAACGGCGTCTGCCACGTGTCAGTTTGCATGACGTCAGCAGTCAACGGGCTCCCGGAAACACTTGGGCAACGGTCTGATTTTCCGTGGCGGAAGGGCGCCCAAGCGCGACGGACCGAAAAAATCGTCGTAGGACTTTACCTGACGCAATTTCCACAACAGAACCCATATCGTCGGGTTAGGCCCATAGGCGACAAAAAATACCCCTTAGCGGACGATTTTGAGACGTTGTCTATCAGAACTTTTCTTGTAGTGTAGACTAATAGCGATACAAAGCTCATCATATGGATCTCAATCATGCAAAGCAATTCATGAGATCATTGTATTGGAGTACAGAGAGAGATTAACCACATAGCTACCGATACAGCCCTTAGCCTCGGGGAGAACTACTCCCTCCTCATCATGGGAGCAGCAGCGTTGATGGAGATGGCGGTGGTGTCGATGGAGATGCCTTCCGGGGGCAATTCCCCGTCCCGGCGGCGTGCCGGAATAGAGACTTCTGTCCCCCGAATCTTGGCTTCGCGATGGCGGCGGCTCTGGAACTTTTCTCGTATCGTGGTTTCCGTATCGAAGATTTAGGTCAGGGAGCTTCTTATAGGCGAAGAGGCGGAGTCGGAAGGGCTACGGAGCCGCCACACAACAGGGGCGCCCCCCCTGGGCCGCGCCGGCCACATGTGTGGGGCCCACCTGGCTCTCCTCTGGCCCTCGGTGTTCGGAAGCTTCGTGGAATTATAAGATACTGGGCGTTGATTTCGTCCAATTCCGAGAATATTTCCTTACTAGGATTTCTGAAACCAAAAACAGCAGAAAACAACGGCACTTCGGCATCTCGTCAATAGGTTAGTTCGAAAAATGCATCAAAACGATATAAAGTGTGAACAAAACATGTAGGTATTGTCATAAAATTAGCATGGAACATAAGATATTATAGATACGTTTGAGACGTATCAAGCATCAGCTTAGTTCCTACTCCTCCCGAGTAGGTAAACGATAACAACAATAATTTCTGAAGTGACATGCTACCAACACAATCTTGATCAATATTATTGTAAAGCATATGACATGAATGAGGTGATTCAAAGCAATGATCTACAGTTTGCTAACAAATAGATAACATATAGCAAAACTTTTCATGAATGGTACTTTCAAGACAAGCATCAAAAAGTCTTGCATAAGAGTTAACCCATAAAGCAATAAATTCAAAGTAGAGGCATCGAAGCAACACAAAGGAAGATATAAGTTTCAGCAGTTGCTTTCAACTTTCAACATGCATATCTCATGGATAATTGTCAACACAAAGTAATATGATGAATGCAAATAAGAAAGTATGTAAGAATCAATGCACAGTTGACACAAGTGTTTGCTTCTAAGATGTAAGGAAATAGGTAAACTGACTGAACAATAAAGTAAAAGATAGGCCCTTCGTAGAGGGAAGCAGGGATTAAATCATGTGCTAGAGCTTTTCAAGTTTTGAAATCATATAGAGAGCATAAAAGTAAAATTTTGAGAGGTGTTTGTTGTTGTCAACGAATGGTAGTGGGCACTCTAACTACCTTATCAACCAGACTTTCAAGAGCGGCTCCCATGAAGGACGTTATCTCTACCAGCAAGGTAGATCATCCCTCTTCTCTTTTGTTTACACATGTACTTTAGTTTTATTTATTAGATGACACTCCTCCCAACCTTTTGCTTACACAAGCCATGGCTAACCGAATCCTCGGGTGCCTTCCAACATTCACATACCATGGAGGAGTGTCTATTTGCAAATTTAAGTTGCTTACTGATAGATCAGGGCAAAACATGTGAAGAGAATTATTAATGCAAGTTAATTAATTGGGGCTGGGAACCCCATTGCCAGCTCTTTTTGCAAAATTATTGGATAAGCGGATGAGCCACTAGTCCATTGTGAAAGTCTGTCAGTAAATGACAAGATCGAAAGATAAAACACCACATACTTCCTCATGAGCTATAAAACATTGACACAAATAAGAGATGATAGCTTTTGAATTGTTTAAAGGTAGCACATGAAGTATTTACTTGGAATGGCAGGAAATACCACATAGTAGGTAGATATGGTGGACACAAATGGCATAGGTTTTGGCTCAAGGTTTTGGATGCACGAGAAGTATTTCTCAGTACAAGGCTTTGGCTAGCAAGGTTGTTTGAAGCAAACAAAAGTATGAACCGGTACAAAAACTTACATAAGAACATATTGCAAGCATTATAAGACTCTACACTGTCTTCCTTGTTGCTCAAACACTTTTACCAGAAAATATCTAGACCTTAGAGAGACCAATCATGCAAACCAAATTTCAACAAGCTCTACAGTAGTTCTCCACTACTAGATTTAAACTACATGATGCAAGAGCTTAAACATGATTTATGAGAGCTCAAAACAATTGCCAAGTATCAAATTATTCAAGACCATATGAAGCATTTTCTGATTCCAACAAAATAACAACAAGTGAAGCGATCAACTTTCGCCCTTGAACATTAAAAGTAAGAATGAAGAACACTAGTGTTCATATGAAAAAGCGGAGCGTGTCTCTCTCCCACATGAGCATGAATTTATTCAGAGAATGAAAATAACAAAACGAAAATAAAAGCACACAAACGCTCCAAGTAAAGTACATAAGATGTGACGGAATAAAAATATAGTTTCACTAGAAGTGACCTGATAAGTTGTCGATGAAGAAGGGGATGCCTTGGGCATCTCCAAGCTTAGATGCTTGAGTCTTCTTAAAATATGCAGGGATGAACCACCGGGGCATCCCCAAGCTTAGACTTTTCACTCTTCTTGATCATAGTATATCATCCTCTTCTCTTGACCCTTGAAAACTTCCTCCACACCAAACTTCAAGCAAACTCATTAGAGGGTTAGTGCATAATAAAAATTCACATATTCAGAGGTGACACAATCATTCTTAACACTTCTGGACATTGCACAAAGCTTCTGAAAGTTAATGGAGCAAAGAAACTCATTCAACATAGCAAAAGCGGCAATGCGAAATAAAAGGCAGAATCTGTTGATACGTCTCCAACGTATCGATAATTTCTTATGTTCCATGCTACTTTATTGATGATACCTACATGTTTTATGCACATTATATGTCATATTTATGCATTTTGGAACTAACCTATTAACAAGATGCCGAAGAGCCAGTTGCTGTTTTGCTTTTTTGGTTTCAGAAATCCTAGTAAAGAAATATTCTCGGAATTGGACGAAACTTTCGCCCAGGGTCTTATTTTTGCACGAAGCTTCCAGAAGACCGAAGACCTAACGAAGTGGGGCCACGAGGCGGCCAGGAGGGAGGCCGGCGCGGCCCAGGCCCTGGCCGCGCCGACCTGCCCCCTGGGCCCCTCGTGTGGCCCCCCGCGTTGACCCTCCGCCTACTTAAAGCTTCCGTCGCGAAACCCCCAGTACCGAGAGCCACGATACGGAAAACCTTACAGAGACGCCGCCGCCGCGAATCCCATCTCGGGGGATTCTGGAGATCGCCTCCGGCACCTGCCGGAGAGGGGATTCATCTCCCGGAGGACTCTACACCGCCATGGTCGCCTCCGGAGTGATGAGTGAGTAGTTCACCCTGGACCATGGGTCCATAGCAGTAGCTAGATGGTCGTCTTCTCCTTGTTGTGCTTCATTGTTGGATCTTGTGAGCTGCCTAACATGATCAAGATCATCTATATGTAATTCTATATGTTGTGTTTGTCGGGATCCGATGGATAGAGAGTACTATGATTATGGTGATTATCAATCTATTGTTCATGTGTTGTTTATGATCTTGCATGCTCTCCGTTATTAGTAGAGGCTCTGGCCAAGTTTTTACTCTTAACTCCAAGAGGGAGTATTTATGCTCGATAGTGGGTTCATGCCTCCATTGAATCTGGGACAGAAAGTTCTAAGGTTGTGGATGTGCTGTTGCCACTAGGGATAAAACATTGATGCTATGTCTAAGGATGTAGTTGTTGATTACATTACGCACCATACTTAATGCAATTGTCTGTTGCTTTGCAACTTAATACTGGAGGGGGTTCGGATGATAACCTGAAGGTGGACTTTTTAGGCATAGATGCATTGGATGGCGGTCTATGTACTTTGTCGTAATGCCCAATTAAATCTCACTATATTTATCATATCATGTATATGCATTGTTATGCCTTTCTCTATTTGTCAATTGCCCTGTAATTTGTT
Organism: Lolium multiflorum; assembly: GCA_030979885.1. Taxonomy (NCBI): domain Eukaryota; kingdom Viridiplantae; phylum Streptophyta; class Magnoliopsida; order Poales; family Poaceae; genus Lolium; species Lolium multiflorum. The sequence continues at coordinate 148,862,815 of CM061747.1, forward strand.
CACCCAACATGCTTTTATCTTATGGGAGAGACACCTCTAGTGAACTGTGGACCCCGGTCCTATTCTTTACATAGCATACAATCTACGTGTTTTACTGTTTTCTTTGCAAACATCTTCCACTCGATACGTTTAATCCTTTGTTACAGCAAGCCGGTGAGATTGACAACCTCACTGTTTCGTTGGGACAAAGTACTTGGGTTGTGTTGTGCAGGTTCCGCGTTGGCGCTGGAATCCCTGGTGTTGCGCCGCATCACATTTCGCGACCATCAACCTTCAACGTGCTTCTTGGCTCCTACTGGTTCGATTAAACCTTGGTTTCATACTGAAAACTTGCTTCTATACGCATCATACCTTCCACTTGGGGTTCCCAACGGACGTGTGCATCTACGCGTATCAAGCTAAATTTCTGGCGCCGTTGCCGGGGAGATCAAGACACGCTGCAAGGGGAGTCTCCACTTCTCAATCTCTTTACTTTGTTTTTGTCTTGCTTTATTTTATTTACTACTTTGTTTGCTGCACTAAATCAAAATACAAAAAATTAGTTGCTAGTTTTACTTTATTTACTGTCTTGCTCTCTATATCAAAAACACAAAAAAATTAGTTACTTGTCTTTACTTTGTTTGCCTAGTTTACTTTTTGCCTATTGCATCATGTTTCCTTTTAATTTTACCACAAAAGACATACCGGTAGGACGTGGGTCCATAGTCGGGAGAAATAATATAGAAGAATTTTTCAATCATGTTAGTATTACTGAAGATTTTGAAGATAGACACTTGGTAGAACTTGCACCTACCTATGAAATTGCTGCTGCTGCTTTAGTTCGCATGTTGGAAACTAAATTTGTTAATCTCAATCCTATAATCCAACACATGTTTCTTACACTTGGTGATATGGAAGAAGGGGAAAAGAAAGATTTTGTTTTAGAAACCCTTCTTAGAGAATTTGGTGGTCTAGCAAGAGAGGCTAGAAAGGTTTTTGCTAAATTTAATATGCTAGGTTCTCATACCAATTTTATTGGTCTCCTTGAAAAAATGGACATGGATAGAATAAGGTACACTAATAACATTAATGATGGTGGGGAAATCAAAGCACCAATACCATGTAAACTCCTAGCTATGAATGATGCACTAGAAAATAACTATGCTTGGCTTGTTCCTGAAAATTTGTTCGATGAGAGTAGCAAGCCCAAGACTAATGAAAAGGGAGACGCTAAAACTTATATATCAAACATACTATGCTTGCCCCTGGTAATGATGTTGATGCTTCTACTCTCGATAATACTTGATTTGCACTTTCTGCGCCTAGCTGAAAGGCGTTAAAGAAAAGCGCTTATGGGAGACAACCCATGTTTTTACTACAGCAATTTTTTGTTTTATTGAGTCTTGGAAGTTGTTTACTACTGTAGCAACCTCTCCTTATCATGTTTTTGTGCCAAGTAAAGTTTCTATGTCAAAGTTGATGTTATATTCGGGATCGCTGCGCAGAAACAGCATTGCTGTCTGTCACGAATCTGGGCACAGTTCTCTGTAGAAAATTCGAAAAATCTGCCAATTTACGAGCGTGATCCTCAGATATGTACGCAACTTTCATTAGTTTTGAGTTTTTCCATTTGAGCAAGTCTGGTGCCATTTCTAAATTCGTCTTTACGGACTGTTCTGTTTTTGACAGATTCTGCCTTTTATTTCGCATTGCCTCTTTTGCTATGTTGGATTTATTTCTTTGATCCACTAATGTCCAGTAGCATTATGCAATGTCCAGAAGTGAAAATAATGATTGTGTCACCTCTGAATGAGTGAATTATTAATTGTGCACTAACCCTCTAATGAGTTTGCTTGAAGTTTGGTGTGAAGGAAGTTTTCAAGGGTCAAGAGAGGAGAATGATATACTATGATCAAGAGGAGTGAAAGCTCTAAGCTTGGGGATGCCCCCGTGGTTCACCCCTGCATATTTTAAGAAGACTCAAGCGTCTAAGCTTGGGGATGCCCAAGGCATCCCCTTCTTCATCGACAACATCATCAGGTTCCTCCCCTGAAACTATATTTTTATTCAATCACATCTTGTGTTCTTTACTTGGAGCGTCGTTTGTTTTCGTTTTTGTTTTTGTTTGAATAAGATGGATCCTAGCATTCACTTTGTGGGAGAGAGACACGCTCCGCTGTTGCATATGGACACATGTGTCCTTAGGCTTTACTCATAATGTTCATGGCGAAGTTTCTTCTTCGTTAAATTGTTATATGGTTGGAATTGGAAAATGCTACATGTAGTAATTCTAAAAATGTCTTGGATAATGTGATACTTGGCAATTGTTGTGCTCATGTTTAAGCTCTTGCATCATATGCTTTGCACCCATTAATGAAGAAATACATAGAGCTTGCTAAAATTTGATTTGCATATTTGGTTTCTCTAAGGTCTAGATAATATCTAGTATTGAGTTTTGAACAACAAGGAAGACAGTGTAGAGTCTTATAATGTTTACAATATGTCTTTTATGTGAGTTTTGCTGTACCTGTTCATCCTTGAGTTTGCTTCAAATAACCTTGCTAGCCTAAACCTTGTATCGAGAGGGAATACTTCTCATGCATCCAAAATCCTTGAGCCAACTACTATGCCATTTGTGTCCACCATACCTACCTACTACATGGTATTTCTCCGCCATTCCAAAGTAAATTGCTTGAGTGCTACCTTTAAAATTCCATCATTCACCTTTGCAATATATAGCTCATGGGACAAAATAGCCTTAAAAACTATCGTAGTATTGAATATGTACTTATGCACTTTATATTTTATTAAGTTGCTTGTTGTGCGATAACCATGCTTCTGGGGAACGCCATCAACTATTGTTGAATATCATGTGAGTTGCTATGCATGTCCGTCTTGTCTGAAGGTCTATCATTTTGGTGGTTGGAGCATGCAAAATTGTTAGAGAAGAACATTGGGCCGCTAACTAAAGCCATGAACCATGGTGGAAGTTTCAGTTTTGGACATATATCCTCAATCTCATATGAGAACAATAATCATTGCTACATGCTTATGCATTTAAGAGGAGTCCATTATCTGTTGTCCATGTTGTCCCGGTATGGATGTCTAAGTTGAGAATAATCAAAAGCGAGAAATCCAAAATGCGAGCATTCTCCTTAGACCTTTGTACAGGCGGCATGGAGGTACCCCTTTGTGACACTTGGTTGAAACATGGCATGCGAAGACCCGGTAGTCCAAGTTAAGTAGGACGAGGTGCGGGCACTATTAGTATACTATGCGTGAGGCTTGCAACTTGTAAGATATAATTTTCATAACTCATATGCTTTATTACTACCGTTGACAAAATTGTTTCATGTTTTCAAAATAAAAGCTCTAGCACAAATACAGCAATCGATGCTTTCCTCTTTGAAGGACCATTCTTTTACTTTTATTGTTGAGTCAGTTTACCTATCTCCTTCCACCTTAAGAAGCAAACACTTGTGTGAACTGTGCATTGATTCCTACATACTTGCATATTGCACTTGTTATATTACTTTATGTTGACAATATCCATGAGATATACATGTTATAAGTTGAAAGCAACCGCTGAAACTTAATCTTCCTATGTGTTGCTTCAACACCTTTACTTTGATTTATTGCTTTATGAGTTAACTCTTATGCAAGACTTATTGATGCTTGTCTTGAAGTACTATTCATGAAAAGTCTTTGCTTTATGATTCAGTTGTTTACTCATGTCATTACCTTTGCTTTGATCGCTGCATTCATTACATATGTTTACAAATAGTATGATCAAGATTATGATGGCATGTCACTTCAGAAATTATCTTTGTTATCGTTTTACCTGCTCGGGACGAGCAGAACTAAGCTTGGGGATGCTGATACGTCTCAACGTATCGATAATTTCTTATGTTCCATGCTACTTTATTGATGATACCTACATGTTTTATGCACATTATATGTCATATTTATGCATTTTCTGGGAACTAACCTATTAACAAGATGCCGAAGAGCCAGCTTGCTGTTTGCTGTTTTGGTTTCAGAAATCCTAGTAAAGAAATATTCTCGGAATTGGACGAAACTTTCGCCCAGGATCTTTGCACGAAGCTTCCAAGACCGAAGACCTAACGAAGTGGGGCCACGAGGCGGCCAGAGGGAGGCCGGCGCGGCCCAGGCCCTGCCGCGCCTGAGCCCCTGGGCCCTCGTGTGGCCCCCGCGTTGACCCTCCGCCTATTTAAAGCTGTCGCGAAACCCCCATCGAGAGCCACGATACGGAAAACCTTACAGAGACGCCGCCGCCGCGTCCCATCTCGGGGGATTCGGAGATCGCCTCCGGCACCTGCTGGAGAGGGGATTCATCTCCGGAGGACTCTACACCGCCATGGTCGCCTCCGGAGTGATGAGTGAGTAGTTCACCCCTGGACCATGGGTCCATAGCAGTAGCTAGATGGTCGTCTTCTCCTTGTTGTGCTTCATTGTTGGATCTTGTGAGCTGCCTAACATGATCAAGATCATCTATATGTAATTCTATATGTTGTGTTTGTCGGGATCCGATGGATAGAGAGTACTATGATTATGGTGATTATCAATCTATTGTTTATGTGTTGTTTATGATCTTGCATGCTCTCCGTTATTAGTAGAGGCTCTGGCCAAGTTTTTACTCTTAACTCCAAGAGGGAGTATTTATGCTCGATAGTGGGTTCATGCCTCCATTGAATCTGGGACAGTGACAGAAAGTTCTAAGGTTGTGGATGTGCTGTTGCCACTAGGGATAAAACATTGATGCTATGTCTAAGGATGTAGTTGTTGATTACATTACGCACCATACTTAATGCAATTGTCTGTTGCTTTGCAACTTAATACTGGAGGGGGTTCGGATGATAACCTGAAGGTGGACTTTTTAGGCATAGATGCAGTTGGATGGCGGTCTATGTACTTTGTCGTAATGCCCAATTAAATCTCACTATATTTATCATATCATGTATATGCATTGTTATGCCTTCTCTATTTGTCAATTGCCCGACTGTAATTTGTTCACCCAACATGCTTTTATCTTATGGGAGAGACACCTCTAGTGAACTGTGGACCCCGGTCCTATTCTTTACATAGCATACAATCTATTTGTGTTCTGTTTTCTTTGCAAACATCTTCCACTCGAATCGTTTAATCCTTTGTTACAGCAGCCGGTGAGATTGACAACCTCACTGTTTCGTTGGGACAAAGTACTTGGTTGTGTTGTGCAGGTTCCGCGTTGGCTGAATCCCTTGTTGCGCCGCATCACATTTCGCGACCATCAACCTTCAACGTGCTTCTTGGCTCCTACTGGTTCGATTAAACCTTGGTTTCATACTGAGGGAAACTTGCTTCTATACGCATCATACCTTCCACTTGGGGTTCCCAACGGACGTGTGCATCTACGCGTATCATCCGTCAAAACAGAACGGTCCGTAAAGACGAATTTTGCAGGGGAAATTAACTTGCTCAAACGGAAAAACTCAAAACTAATGAAAGTTGCGTACATATCTGAGGATCACGTATGTAAATTGGCAGATTTTTCTGAGTTACCTACAGAGAGTTCTGCGCAAATTCGTGACAGACAGCAAATCTGTTTCTGCGCAGTAATCCAAATATAGTATCAACCTTACCATAGAGACTTTACTTGGCACAAAAACATGATAAGGAAAGGTTGCTACAGTAGTAAACAACTTCCAAGACTCAACAATACAGTAGCAAAATAAACACATGGGTTATCTTCGAATAAGTTCTTTCTTTATAGCCATTAAGATGGGCTCAGTAATTTTAATGATGCTCTCGCGAGAAATAAGAGTTGAAGCAAAAGAGAACATCAAGAAGCAAATTGAAAACACATTTAAGCCTAACTCACTTCCTATGAAAAGGAATCTTGTACACAAATAAATTCATGAAGAACAAAGTGACAAGCATAGGAAGATAAAACACGAGTAACTTCAAGATTTTCAGCATAGAGAGGTGTTTTAGTAACATGAAAATTTCTACCACCATATTTTCCTCCCTCATAATAATTTCCAGTAGCATCATGAACAAACTCAACAATATAACTATCACATGAAGCATTCTTATTCACATGCATAAAATTATTACTCTCCACATAAGCATAATCATTACTATTAATTGTAGTGGGAGCAAATTCAACAAAGTAGCTATCATTATCATTCTCATCAAGTGTAGGAGGCATAGTATAATCATAATAAAATTTACTCTCCATAGTAGGCGGCACCAAAAGACCACTATCATTATAATCATCATAAATAGGAGGCAAAGTATCATCAAAGAAAATTTTCTCCTCAATGCTTGGGGGACTAAAAATGTCATGCTCATCAAAACCAGCTTCCCCAAGCTTAGAATTTTCCATATCATTAGCAACAATGGTGTTCAAAGCGTTCATACTAATATCATTGCTACTAGCATGCAAATAAGATTCCATAGGTTTTTAAATTTTCGCAGCAAACAATCCATGTCTTAACTCAGGAAATAGATTAAGAAGCTCACTGTTATTTTCCATTATGCCTACTAGTGAACAAGAAACAAAAAGAGTAATTGCAGAATCTAAAGGAGATACCTTCGAGCACTTACAACGGCACCAGAAAATAACTTAGTTACCTGGGACCGGAGTATGAGTGCCTTTTACCTTACCTCCCCGGCAACGGCGCCAGAAAATAGCTTGATGTCTACGGTGCTTCTATTCTTGTAGACAGTGTTGGGCCTCCAAGAGCAGAGGTTTGTAGAACAGCAACAAGTTTCCCTTAAGTGAATCACCCAAGGTTTATCGAACTCAGGGAGGTAGAGGTCAAAGATAGTCCTCTCAAGCAACCCTGCAATTAAGATACAAGAAGTCTCTTGTGTCCCCAACACACCTAATACACTTGTCAGATGTATAGGTGCACTAGTTCGGCGAAGAGATAGTAAAACACAGGTGGTATAGATGAATATGAGTGGTAATAACAATCTGAAATAAATATGGCAGCGAGTAAACATGCAGTAGAACAGTAAGTAAGCGGTGTTTGCAGTATTGGAAACAAGGCCTAGGGATCATACTTTCACTAGTGGACACTCTCAACATTGATCACATAATAAATTAATAACTTCTCTCATTTGTGCTACATACACTCTTTTGTTGGATGACAAACACCATTCATTGTGTAGGGCTACAAGAGCTCCCTCAAGCCGGAGTTAACAAGCGCCACAACATTCAGCATTCATATTTAAGTAACCTTAGAGCATAATAGATCTTTGCAAAATAAACCGAGAACTAACATAGCATACACACTGTCACCATTACACTATGAAAGGGGGAATAGATCACATCAATACTATCATAGTGATAATTAACTCCATAACCTACAAGAGATTATGATCATAACCTACGACAAGAACTACACGATGCACACACTGTCACCATTACACCATGCAGGAGGAATAGACTACTTTAATAACATCACATGAGTAGCACATAGACTAATAGCGATACAAAGCTCATCATATGGATCTCAATCATGCAAAGCAATTCATGAGATCATTGTATTGGAGTACAGAGAGAGATTAACCACATAGCTACCGGTACAGCCCTTAGCCTCGAGGGAGAACTACTCCATCCTCATCATGGGAGCAGCAGCGTTGATGGAGATGGCGGTGGTGTCGATGGAGATGCCTTCCGGGGCAATTCCCGTCCCGGCGCGGCGGAACAGAGACTTGTCCCCGAATCTTGGCTTCGATGGCGGCGGCTCTAGAACTTTTCTCGTATCGTGGTTTTTCCGTATCGAAGATTTAGGTCGGGAGCTTCTTATAGGCGAAGAGGCGTCGGAAGGGCTACGGAGCCGCCACACAACAGGGGCACGCCCCGGGCGCGCCGGCCACATGTGGGGCCCACGGCTCTCCTCGGCCCTTCTCCGGTGTTCTGGAAGCTTCGTGGAATTATAAGATCGGGCGTTGATTTCGTCCAATTCGAGAATATTTCCTTACTAGGATTTCTGAAACAAAAACAGAAACAGGAACTGGCACTTCGGCATCTCATCAATAGGTTATTTCCGAAAAATGCATCAAAACGATATAAAGTGTGAACAAAACATGTAGGTATTGTCATAAAATTAGCATGGAACATCAGAAATGATAGATACGTTTGAGACGTATCACGGACATCTAGGGTCTATTCTGTAGCCTGGGCCAATTTTTCTTACAACTGCGCTAGTGGGGAGAAAGCAAAAATTCATGTTGTTTGGTTGCCCGGGCCGCTCATTACTAGACCGGGTGGGAAGCGAGCCCCCATTGTTTTGTTCCTTGCATGCTTTTTCTAGCCTCACCTATATGGCAACATGGTGACCTTACCTCACCCATCGCAAGCATGGGCACGTCGCCGACCACGAAGCAAGCAACCACCATGGCATCGCCGGTCACGCCGGTGACAAGCATCACCACGTCGCCGACCACGAAGACGAAGACCACCATGACACCGTCGGTCACGCCGGTCACAAGCATGGACACGTCACCGACCACGAAGATGAAGACCACCATGGCACCGCCATTCACAAGCATCACCACATCGCCGACCACGAAGACGAAGACCACCATGACACCACTGGTCACGCCAGTCACAAGCATCACCACGTCGGCGACCACGAAGACGAACACCACCAGGACACCGATGTTCACGTCCGTCACAAGCATCACCATGTCGTCGCCCACGAAGACGAACACCACCATGACACCGCCATTCACGCCCATCACGAGCATCACCATGTCGCCAACCACGAAGCTGAATACCACCATGACACCGCCGGCACGCCCATCACAAGAATCACCACGTCGCCGACCACGAAGACGAAAATCACCATGTAGCCACCACCATGGATTATCACATCTCACTTCTCACCTATCATCACCATGTTGTCGTCCATGAAGGTGGAAAGCGAGAAGTTGAGCAGGAGTACTCCAAACTATACTCACACATACATACAAATTACAGTAGACTAGCGAGTCATTTATCTATCCATGTATGTACACCGAAACAAAAACCTGTCAACATGAAAGTCATACGGAATGGTGAGGTGAACCTACTCCTCAAACGAAATTTCAAACGGTTAAACGTGTGCGACGAATTTGGCAAAATTCTCTCAAAATTTCATACACAAAATTGGCGATTTACGACTGACAAAAGTCGAAACCGATTGTCGGAATTGATTTATATCATCGATACACATCTTTTTCATGTACAACTTGTTTTGATTTGGAGTATGGTTGTGTTGATTTGAAAATAGGGTGTGTGGAGTAATGTATGGGAGAGAGAGCTCACTCACATACCAAGGTTGCATCCATCGAGCGCCCCAGCGAAGAGAACGTGCCTGCACCGCTGGAAACAGCCGATTCAAACGTTGCTATAGGGCTTGGTCCGAGGGTGCTTTAATAAGCGGTTCGTGCAACAACGGTGGGTGAGCCCATGAAACCAAACAGACCATTTTTTGCTGGCCTGATGCGAGCCAAGGGGTGCCCAGCCTACCAAACGGGCCCCTAGTGTCGATCGGTTCAGAACCGTGGGCAAATAGGGCAGACGGAGGCCAACTCGCCGACTTGCTACATGGATCGATTGGTTGCCGCGTATCGCACGGGTCTTCTCCAAAGCTACTTGCTGCGGCACACTTTTGATCCACCAATTAGCCTGCGATGTGCGGTTGTTGTTTTTGAAGACGACGAGACGCAGCAAGTTGTTGATGACGAACTCCATGGTTGGAGAAGTCGAGGGATTTTGTTCGGATAACAAAATCCAGCCGTCGGACTTTCCATAGACTACGCCAATTTAAGTTTAGCGACAAGGTAATGTATGCTTATTTTTAATCGACATATTTTTAAATAAGCTTAAAATATTACGGTTCATCATTTGCAGACTGAGCCTCACTATTACTAGCTAGGAGCTTGGATGCACCGAAGCCAATGTACCATAGGATCTACTCGTTATGACGAGAAGACACCTAGAGCCCCTTCCAACATCCATTTACACAATGTGATCACTATAAACTAGGACCCCCGTGGTCTATCCACACCAAGCAAACATGCCCGATACATTACTCTCCGCCCCTTTGTGATGAAACAAACTTAAATGACCTTACACCTTTTGGCACCGATCATCGTAGATGTGCCTAAACCCATGCAGCTGAAGCAACATACTCCCATCCTTAGACTCCATTCAATTTCAATCTCACTTCATGAAACTCTTGAGTGTCCATTATGGTCCAGCAAGAGACACTGGGACAGAGAGAGGCACGATGTTTATCAGTATCAACTAGAAGTGCTTTGAGGTTGGCTACTAATGATCTAGATTTCGTCCCTAACATGTTGGAATTTTTTAATTGCTTAATTTTGGGAACGCTTTGCTCCTAGTGTAATTCAATATCATATTTTCTCTATTTAGCTAAGTGGATATAGCAATCTTTTTTCTGTTCACAATAAATTGGCCCCCACCTATGCATCAATTATACTTTGTTGCGTAGAATCGTTGTTTATATCCTGTTTGAGTGACAAACCTACAATTGGTGCTTGAATGTAAATTGTATCAGTTTTCATGGAGATGTCATTTGGAATATGGTTGAGTACACCAGGTACTATGTTAAAAGTCTTAATCGAGAACATCGACTTCTTTGTCCCATGCTATGTACACGAGTGTAGCAATTTTCTCACGTAATAATTCTAAACGATTACTAATGCTCAAACTATCTAGTACAATTGCAAACGAGCTCCTCAACAATCACATTATAGATACACATTGCGTCTCTCTGCAAAAAAATGGTGGACTTATTGCGGAAAATGTTTTGCTCATTTAAGAACTTGTACTCTTATCTCGGTTTGAGACAACTTTAAGTCTGTAAAGACTATCATGAACGTCTAGCATGTATGCTATAATTAACACCAATCCAAATATGCAAGCAAGGTGTTTCTGTAAAAAATTAGGATTGTTCTTGTTGTCAGCTAGAACGTTCTTGCCAGTGGCAAGTGTAGAATATGGGGAGTTTTTCTACGGTAAAATCTCCTCTGGAAAAAGTGTTCAACTTTCAACGTAAATCAACCAATAAAAGTTTACCCTTTGTTAGTTTAATATTTGTCAAAAGGTGGAAATCCTCAAAATAACCCATCACATAATAACAGGTCGTTGTGTCGCCATGTTAGATCCGTGGATCCGTTGTCAGTCATATTGAACATGATAATCTTGTTTATTGGCCACATGCGCTGCACGCAGCCTCTAAGTCCGCGAGAAAGAATTTTCGTTTCATTTTGATAGAGTGGCTAATGAAGAAAGTAGACATGGTTTGGGAGCTTCCCTACCGTGATATGCATAAGAGTCTATTAGTCTACTGGTGGGATCTTAATTAGGTTGAGATGCATGGTGGCGTGCACACAGAAGTAGGACGGCCGGTCTAGGAGGTAGGGATGCGTGACTTCACGTGCTAGTGGAAGTTTTTAACTTTTCTTAGGACGATAATTGTGCAAATAAACTGCACAAAGATCGGATCTATTTATTTTCGTTAAAAATGGTTCTCGCATGTAAATGACAAGTGTAGAGTATGGAATGGGATCATATGATTCCCATTCCCCGGCAAGATCCGATCAAGTGTCAGATTACTAGTACCATTCAAATTCACTTCTTCATTTGATAGCTTGATGCATGTCTGCTTACACATTGTGAACTAACTAAAGTCTGTATTATTGTATATTTTATTGTGTCCATGGGGGCGTTAGTTTGTGCATGCAAATATATATTATCACAAGCTATACTAGTTAACTTAGTGAGCCATGCATGCACTAGCAAACATAGGCCGATCTTCTTGTACCAATTTCTGGAATAGGGGCGGCCTAGATGATGTAATGGCTCTACAAGGAACTTGTATACGGGGCTTAATTTAATATATTTCATTCACATTTTTTTATCTTGGATAAAAATAGGTTAGATTTTAAGAATAAAGCGCGAGCTTTTACAACATGGCATTGCCTCGCACCCACTTCACCTACCAGCTTCACCCTCTTGCTCCATGTACTATAAGCGTGCGTTTGGTTGATGGTTTGATAGGTATGGGATGGGATCATCCACACATCAAGGATGGGAATCTTGGATGGTCCAGTTTTCAGCGTTTGTTTGGTTCAGAAGAACGAGGACGGCGGTTAGGATGAGCTGCAATCAGATTAGATGGTTAACTACAAGGCTAACAACAACACCGTAGATACACAGGGAAGGTGATGGCAAGGACAAGCATATGGAGCGGCGGCTTCGCCTAGCGACTTGGCCACCGCTGGCTTCATGTTCTCAGCCGGCCGCGGCTCTCGTCTAATCTGCCGGCTGCCACGAACGTTGAGGCAGGCCAGCGAGCTTGAGTCATGTGGCTTCGTGTGGCGGCTCTCCTATTCCTGGCCGCCGCCGGCTCCCCTAAAATTGGCCTGCAGCCACGGACGCTGGGACGGGCCGGCGAGTTTGAGGCATGCGGCTTCGCGTGGCGGCTCTCCTATTCACGGCCGCCGCCGGCTCCCTGGTCTCGGCTCGCCGCGGCTCGCCTAAAATCGACCGGTGGCCACGGAGTTGAGGCAGGCGGGGAACTTGAGGCGGCAGCGGCAGCTTGAGGCGGCAGCGGTCGCGAGTGGAGGTCAGACTGACGGGTGGTGGCTCGGGCGGCAACGGTGAACTCCGATGGGCGGCGGCGGTGTTCTCGATAGGCTACTGGCGTTCATGATTACAGGGAGAGAGATTAGGAGCTGTCCACGGTTAGAAAAAGGTGGATGAGGAGGTCCGGTCAATTTGGAGGGATCAGTTGAGTCAGCATCTTTGAGGTATATTCTCTTAGATGGATGGTACCATCCCTCATAATTTACAACCAAACACAAGCAAAATTAGGACCATCCCATCCTATTCCTTCTTTGGTCTGGAACCAAACGCTACCTAAAATTCCTGCCATGATCTCTCTATCCACATATACCTATGTCATTTCTCATCCATGAATGGCTTATCCGCTCTCTCTGCTTCACCGCGCAACTCTCTAACCCCCACAGACGGTCTCACCACCCTGTTATAGAACTTGTAGGCATGGGAGACATGGGGAAAGAAAGAGACACTTGTCTGATTACATTTTCTACTAACATTGAAGTGTCGATCGTGAACGGCTGCCCTTCGTTTACATATGGGACATTGTCCTTCACCATGTCCAGAGCTGGAAGTTGTAGAACCTAGGAAGATTATGCGCCTCCTTCCAAGCAAAAGAAACAGGGACCGCACAACCATGTGCATATACTCCTCCCTATCGAGCCCGCTAGCTCCCATAAGCATGAATCGTAAGACCTGCAAACTAATGTATAAGGCATGTCCGAGTGCCTCAATCCCATCTATAACATTACCCTTGGTGCTTGTGGGCGCTTCAGGATGGCTCATACGTCAACGTCTCTTGGCATTTCCACGGTTATCGCATGTCAATAGCCGAAGGAAGCACCGTCTAGAACAAATCGATGCATTGAAATTCTATATTGTGTTTTGCGGCTATTTTTTACTACATACTATAAAACAAGTTTAGCATGCCATAGCTGCAAAGTAAGCCTGCTGGATATTGTCAAGTTTGGGAGGGCCCTCCGCTTGCATTGGCATGGCTTGAATGGGAGGCACTAGTAGGAAAACCATTATAGGCAGAAATGACATCTGTGGCGCACCTAAAAAATATGCTCTACAAAAATTATTTCTGTGGCGCACCAAAAATATGCTGTGGCGCATGTAGGACTGGTGCGCCACAGATTGTCGACTTTCTATGGCGCATGTGGACGGATGCGCCACAGAATTTTCATGGGGCCCACGCTGGGTCCAGCACTGCACATGGGCGAAGAGAATTCTGTGGCGCATGCCACCATGCGCCTGAGAAGTCAAAATTATGTGGCGCATGGTGGCATGTGCGCCACAGAAGTTCATATTTGTGGCGCACTAGGCATATGCGCCACAGAATTCAGAGGATACTGTTGCCACACCCCTCCCCCCTACCGTGGATCGCTTTTTTTTTTAAGAAAAAATAGATAAAAATTTCAAAAAATAAAATCCTTCGAGATTCATGTCATTCAGCACCAAAATTAATAAACATGAATTTTGACTTTTTTTGCAATTGCGTGGGAAAATCATCAAACTGGTTCTTGCCGAACTCAAAAAGAACGCACAATATATCAAAATGTTCCCACGAAAATTCTACATCCAAATTCACCACTGCCCGGTTGGACAATTTTTAGAATCGCCAAATTCGAAAAGAGTAAAAAGTTACGGCCAGTTAATTTAAAGATTTTTCCTGCAAAATACACAAAAAGAAAAAAGTGTGTGGTGCACCATGCCAATAGAAGTTTTGCGATTTTCCTTGGACTTCTCCTCCACTTCTCCTCCACCACTTCTCCTCCACTTCTCCATCTCCTCACTTCTCCTCTCCACCTGCAGCACCACCACCTCCTCTTCTTCTCCACCACGACCACCTCCTCCTCCCTTCTTCTCCGGTGACCACCACCACCTTCTCCTCCTCCTCCTCCGGTGACCACCACCACCTCCTCCGGCGACCACCACCACCACCTCCGGCCACCACCACCACCACCTCCGGCCACCACCACCACCATCTCCGGCCACCACCACCATCACCACCACCACCTCTTCCTCCGGCTGGCCACCACCATTACCACCACCACCTCCGGCCGGCCACAACCTGTAGGAAAACGTAGCATAGAAAACAAAAAATTTCCTATCGCGAACACGCAATCCAAGCCAAGAAGCAATCTAGAAGACGGTAGCAACGAGGGGATGATCAAGACTAACCCTTGAAGAGATTCCAAAGCCTATAAGAGTAGGCTCTTATTGCTGCGGTAGACGATCACTTGCCGCTTGCAAAAGCGCGTAGAAGATCTTGATCACGATCGGTTCCGGCGCCACGAACAGGCAGCACCTCCGTACTCGGTCACACGTTCGGTTGTTGATGAAGACGACGTCCACCTCCCCGTTCCAGCGGGCAGCGGAAGTAGTAGCTCCTCTTGAATCCGACAGCACGACGGCGTGGTGTCGGTGGCGGTGGAGAAATCCGGCGGAGCTTCGCTTAAGCGTGCGGGATATGGTGGAGGAGAGAGACCGCTAGGGTTTGGGGAGAGGGGCGCCGGCTAGAGCACCCTTGAGGGGTGCGGCCATGGTGGTGGCTTGAGTGGCCGGCCAGCCCCTCTCTCCCCCTCTTTATATAGGTGGAGGCCCCAAGGTTTAGGTCAAAGAGTCCGAATAAGACCCCAACAAAACCTTCCAAGTGTCCAAACCTAGGGGAGTGGGACTCCCCCCTTTCCTTGGTGGGGTGGCCGGCCACCATGGTGGGGAGTCCACTTGGGACTCCCCCCCTTAGGTTGGCCGGCCAAGGTGGGTGGAGTCCCTCTGGGACTCCACCTTCCATCCTTATTTCTTCCGGACTTTTCTAGAACCTTCTAGAACCTTCCGTAGAACCTTCCGGATCATTTTAATTCACATAAAATGACATCCTATATATGAATCTTATTCTCCGGACCATTCCGGAACTCCTCGTGATGTCCGGGATCTCATCCGGGACTCCGAACAAATATTCGAACTCCATTACATATTCAAGTTCTACCATTTCAACATCCAACTTTAAGTGTGTCACCCTACGGTTCGTGAACTATGCGGACATGGTTGAGTACTCACTCCGACCAATAACCAATAGCGGGATCTGGAGATCCATAATGGCTCCCATATTCAACGATGACTTTAGTGATCGAATGAACCATTCACATACGATACCAATTCCCTTTGTCACGCGATATTTTACTTGTCCGAGGTTTGATCATCGGTATCACTCATACCTTGTTCAACCTCGTCTCCTGACAAGTACTCTTTACTCGTACCGTGGTATGTGGTCTCTTATGAACTCATTCATATGCTTGCAAGACATTAGACGACATTCCACCGAGAGGGCCCAGAGTATATCTATCCGTCATCGGGATGGACAAATTCCACTGTTGATCCATATGCATCAACTCATACTTTCCGGATACTTAATCCCACCTTTATAACCACCCATTTACGCAGTGGCGTTTGGTGTAATCAAAGTACCTTTCCGGTATAAGTGATTTACATGATCTCATGGTCATAAGGACTAGGTAACTATGTATCGAAAGCTTATAGCAAATAACTTAATGACGAGATCTTATGCTACGCTTAATTGGGTGTGTCCATTACATCATTCATACAATGATATAACCTTGTTATTAATAACATCCAATGTTCATGATTATGAAACTAATCATCCATTAATCAACAAGCTAGTTAAGAGGCATACTAGGGACTTCTTTGTTGTCTACATATCACACATGTACTAATGTTTCGGTTAATACAATTATAGCATGATATATAAACATTTATCATAAACATAAAGATATAAATAATAACTACTTTATTATTGCCTCTAGGGCATATCTCCTTCAGTCTCCCACTTGCACTAGAGTCAATAATCTAGTTTACATTTGTAAAGATATAACACCTTGGCCTTCCGGTGCTTTATCATGTTTTGCTCACGGGAGAGGTTTTAGTCAACGGATCTGACATGCTCAGAAACGTATGTATTTTGTAATTCATTTGCGTCTCAACGCATCACTCATTTCCAAATGAGTCGGTATTTAAATATGTTTGGTCTTCTGGTGGAACCTTAATTCCGATGCTGAAATATGTCACTAATATTGTCACACACAATATAGCTTCAAAGTTCTGACTCTGTCGGAACTACACCAAGTTCTCAAAGAACCTCTTGACTTAACATCCTTTGTCATTGTCAAAACAATGACATACTCTGCCTTCTTTTGTAGAATCCGTCACAATATTTAGAACTCTTCTAAATCTAGCATAGACAACTTCTAGCTCATTGTGCTACCTTTTAAACAACACTTAGTCTAATTTGAGATTGAAATTATATTTTATATGTGACAAAACCAATATCGGTGTAACACCTTACAGCGATTTGTTTGTCATTTCTTCATACAAAAATATATATATATCCTTAGTTCTTCTAAAGTACTCAAGGATATTCTTACTGTCGTTCAATGATCATCATATGAATCATTCTGGTATATGCTCATAACACTTTATAGCACATGATATCTGATTGTGTACATGTTATTCGTGATCTATAATCACTCATGTGTTTTTACTCATTGAGTGTCAGATACACTCAAGTCTTGTTAAACCTTCACATGACAAGAACATTTTCTTAATATTTCTATATTGAACTACTTCAATATCCATCATATGTACTTTGACTTAAACTTATTTATGTGTTTCAATCTATCTTCATAGATCTTGACACTAAATTTGTTTCAGTCCATATCCTTTCATTGAAGTTAATTCTCAATGAAACCTTTTAATCAAGTATATAATTACATCATTTATAACCAACTATATGTCACCTACATAAAGTATTATAAATGTGTCTTAGCGCTCCCACTTAATTTCTTGCAAATGCAAGCCTCTTCATCGTCTCTGATGAAATCAAAAACTCTTTGACTATTTCATCTGGTGAAGATTCTAACTCCGTGATACTTACTTCATCCAATTGAAGTTCGTATACCTATCTAGTATTCCACGGACCAGCAAAACTCTTGGTTGTATCTTGTATACACCTTTAATACACACTTCTGTTAAGTAGTGTATTTTGCCATCCTACTAGCATATCTCATAAAAGAAATATGTAGTGATTACTAGAATAATCCACATAGACTATAAGCATTGCTACGGAAGATCTAATCTTATCGTAGTCAACTCTTTGAACTTTGTCGTAAACAATTTTTCGACAAGTCGAGCTTCTTTAAGGATATTCCATCCAAGTCCATCAATTTTATAGATCCATTTACTTTCAAAAAGTATTTATCTATCTTGGATTTCATGGCATATAGCCATTTTAACGGAGTCAGGGCCCATCATAACTTCTTTGTTTGTAGTTGGTTTATCATTGTTCAAAAACAATCCTTTGTTCACAAATCATTTATTTGATCACAAAGTAAATCATACCTACAAGGTTCAATAAGTACTTTGATCTCCATGGCTAAAACACTTTGTAGTCATGGGAGCCATGATCGTCGTGGCCGCTTCCGAAACAAATTCCGATGCTGCGCTACTCTGATCATTATGCTCAGGTTCATAAACCTTATCAAATTATATTGTCCTCCCACCCAAATACTTCACTAGAAACAATTTCTCGGAAATAAGAAACATTGACAAACACTTTTGTCTTTGTCTTGTGGGAAGAATTCCCAATTAAATCTCTGGGATAACCAACAAAGACATTCATCCGATTTTGGTTGTAAACTCTTAGACCAAAATTTAAAGAAAAGACTATTAGGGTTTATACCCATACCATAACTTGTATGGTGTCATTTCAACGGATCATGATGATACTCTATTTAGTGTAAAAGCGGTAGTCACTAAAGCATAATCCACAAAAATATAATGGCGTCATAATATTTTATCTAATCATTAATCCAACAAGGTTTGGATACATCTCTCGGATACTATATCATCATTATGATACTCCAAGAAATGTGAGTTGTAGAACAATTTCATAACTCTCTTAGATGTTCGCTAAAACTCGTAATTCAAATATTTCCACCATGATCCAATCATAGATATTTGACTTTTCTATTACGATGATTTCCACTTCATGCTGAAATTTATTTGAATCCTATTCAAACTTTTCCTTATTGAATATATCCACATATATATACTCAATTCATTGTTGAAAGTTTTTATGAAGTAGAAGAATCTCCCGCACACAACTATGCCCAGTGAACCACATACATCATCATGTATTTTTCCACTAAGTTAGTTGCCCGTTCAACTTTTGGCCTATGAACGGTATTTTAATCATTCTCTTTAGAAAAGATTTGCAAGCGCCAAATGATTCAAAAATCAAATGACTCCAAAAATCCATTTGCATGGAGTTCCTTCATGCGTTCCTTTCTAACATGACCTAAATGGCGGTTCCACAAATAAGTGGAATTTAAATCATTTGCCTTATGGCATTTTAGCGTCAGTGTTATGTATGTGTGTTTCACCATTAAGATTTATAATAACTTATCCATCGTACATGGAGTAATGTCATAATTTGAACAACTCATTGTTTTCATTTGACCAGAGCAAAATAACAATTATTAAGTTCTTTATTATAAATTCTAAGGGCTAGATAGAATGCCAATGACGAACATAATAACACTTTATTTTGTTCCAGACGTGCATTCTTATCATATTCCTTGTCAGTCACTTAGGCCATTGTATTCTTGTATTGCATTGTTTTGTATGACACTTCATACCAACCAATATGGTACAAATACCCAAGAATTTCATTGTGTGACCTAACTAGGAATACAACCATAACATGTATATCATTTATATACACCTGAGCTAGACTTTCTAGTCTTTTCTTTCTTTTGCCAAAATATCTTTTGCAGTTTCTCTTTTAGCTTTCCTCATTATTCAGAAAAACACTTCAACATCAATAACTTCTAGGTTTGTTGGTCAAATACCAATAACCTTGAGGTTCTTACTTTGAAGTTGATCATCATATGACAAGTGTTCTAGATTTCACTTATTAGTAACTATGATGAACAATTTCACTCATAATTTTATCCATCAATTCATGACAACTTTTTGAGACCATGTCTGTACATGCTAGGCTCATAAAGTTTAACCTTAGTATTCGCATGTGCAAATCTGGCTTGCACCCGTTGTATGCACACGTAGAATCTATCACACCCGATCATCACGTGATGCTTCGAAACGACGAGTCTTAGCAACGGTGCATACTAAGGATGATAACTTCATGGATATGCGAATATTATTAGTGCCCCAATAGTTGGAGGATTGTGACGCCTGGCGTCTTCAACCTTCATACATTCCCATAAAACTTATGAGTTTATGTAGTCTCACCAAATTTATATTCTATCATCTTGCAATAAGGTCTTAGATATCACATATATCTCATACCTTGATTATTTCTGAAAACTAAATTTTCAGCTCCTTACTTTTCAAACAGATTTGAACTTCAAGTTTCACGGAGACAAGATAACTTTGGGTACTAATTGAAACCATAGCTCTTTGAATCAATAATGTGAGGTTTACTAAAAGTTTGCAATAGGACTTAATCAATTCTTGATTCTTTAACAATACGGTACTAATCCGTAAAGTTTCTTATCAGATTTTAACAGTATTTCTATCTCAATAACAAGACTAGCGCATAGTAGTAAACGGATGCCAATACTACAAAATTAATACAAAATACTACTCAGACTATGTTTATGATAATTAGTTCATGTTTTAATCTAATTACTAATGAACTCCCACTTAATACAACATCCCTCATAGTTGTTAAGTGGTACACGATCCAAATCCACTATACCAAAACCGATCATCACGTGAGATGATGTAGCTTCAATGGTGAACATCAACATGTTGATCATATCATCCATATGACTCGTGTTCAACCTTTCGGTTTCCGTTGTCCCGAGGCCATGTCTGTACATGCTAGGCTCGTCAAGCAAACCCAAGTATTCCGCGTGTGCAACATGGCTTACACCCGTTGTATGTGAACGTTGAGTCTATCACATCCGATCATCACGAGATGCTTCGAAACGACGAACTATATCAACGGTGCATACGAGGGGAGAACACTTTATTATCTTGATATTAATGTGAGGGATCATCTTATAATGCTACCGTCGCGATCTAAGCAAAATAAGATGCATAAAGGATTAACATCACATGCAATTCATATGTGATATGATATGGCCCTTTAGTCTTTGCGCCTTGATCTTCATCTCCAAAGCACGGACATGATCTCCATCATCAACGGGCATGATCTCCATCATCGTCGGCGTAGCGTCAAGGTCCATGGCGCCGTCTTCATGGTTGTTCACCTCATGTAGCAACTATTACAACTACTTTGAAATACTACTCAACATGAAATTTAAAAACAACCATAAGGCTCCTGCCGGTTGCCAATACAATAATGATCATCTCATACATAGTCATCATCACATTATGGCCATATCACATCACCAAACCCTGCAAAAACAAGTTAGACGTTCTCTAATTTGGTTTGCATATTTTACGTGGTTTAGGGTTTTCGAGTGAGATCTAATCTACCTACGAACATGAACCACAACGGTGATACTAGTGTTGTCAATAGAAGAGTAAATTGAATCTTCACTATAGTAGGAGAGACAGACACCCGCAAAGCCACTTATGCAATACAAGTTGCATGTCAAGCGTGGAGCAAATCTCATGAACGCGGTCATGTAAAGTTAGCCCGAGCCGCTTCATCCCACTATGCCACAAAGATGCAAAGTACTCAAACTAAAGACAACATAAGCATCAACGCCCACAAAACAATTGTGTTCTACTCGTGCAACCATCTATGCATAGACACGGCTCTGATACCACTGTAGGAAAACGTAGCATAGAAAACAAAAATTTTCCTATCGCGAACACGCAATCCAAGCCAAGATGCAATCTAGAAGACGGTAGCAACGAGGGGATGATCAAGACTAACCCTTGAAGAGATTCCAAAGCCTATAAGAGTAGGCTCTTATTGCTGCGGTAGACGATCACTTGCCGCTTGCAAAAGCGCGTAGAAGATCTTGATCACGATCGGTTCCGGCGCCACGAACGGGCAGCACCTCCGTACTCGGTCACACGTTCGGTTGTTGATGAAGACGACGTCCACCTCCCCGTTCCAGCGGGCAGCGGAAGTAGTAGCTCCTCTTGAATCCGACAGCACGACGGCGTGGTGTCGGTGGCGGTGGAGAAATCCGGCGGAGCTTCGCTAAGCGTGCGGGATATGGTGGAGGAGAGAGAGACCGCTAGGGTTTGGGGAGAGGGGCGCCGGCTAGAGCACCCTTGAGGGGTGCGGCCATGGTGGTGGCTTGAGTGGCCGGCCAGCCCCTCTCTCCCCCTCTTTATATAGGTGGAGGCCCCAAGGCTTAGGTCAAAGAGTCCGAATAAGACCCCAACAAAACCTTCCAAGTGTCCAAACCTAGGGGGAGTGGGACTCCCCCCTTTCCTTGGTGGGGTGGCCGGCCACCATGGTGGGGAGTCCACTTGGGACTCCTCCTCCCTTAGGTTGGCCGGCCAAGGTGGGTGGAGTCCCTCTGGGACTCCACCTTCCATCCTTATTTCTTCCGGACTTTTCTAGAACCTTCTAGAACCTTCCGTAGAACCTTCCGGATCATTTTAATTCACATAAAATGACATCCTATATATGAATCTTATTCTCCGGACCATTCCGGAACTCCTCGTGATGTCCGGGATCTCATCCGGGACTCCGAACAAATATTCGAACTCCATTCCATATTCAAGTTCTACCATTTCAACATCCAACTTTAAGTGTGTCACCCTACGGTTCGTGAACTATGCGGACATGGTTGAGTACTCACTCCGACCAATAACCAATAGCGGGATCTGGAGATCCATAATGGCTCCCACATATTCAGCGATGACTTTAGTGATCGAATGAACCATTCACATACGATACCAATTCCCTTTGTCACGCGATATTTTACTTGTCCGAGGTTTGATCTTCGGTATCACTCTATACCTTGTTCAACCTCGTCTCCGACAAGTACTCTTTACTCGTACCGTGGTATGTGGTCTCTTATGAACTCATTCATATGCTTGCAAGACATTAGACGACATTCCACCGAGAGGGCCCAGAGTATATCTATCCGTCATCGGGATGGACAAATTCCACTGTTGATCCATATGCATCAACTCATACTTTCCGGATACTTAATCCCACCTTTATAACCACCCATTTACGCAGTGGCGTTTGATGTAATCAAAGTACCTTTCCGGTATAAGTGATTTACATGATCTCATGGTCATAAGGACTAGGTAACTATGTATCGAAAGCTTATAGCAAATAACTTAATGACGAGATCTTATGCTACCTTAATTGGGTGTGTCCATTACATCATTCATACAATGATATAACCTTGTTATTAATAACATCCAATGTTCATGATTATGAAACTAATCATCCATTAATCAACAAGCTAGTTAAGAGGCATACTAGGGACTTCTTTGTTGTCTACATATCACACATGTACTAATGTTTCGGTTAATACAATTATAGCATGATATATAAACATTTATCATAAACATAAAGATATAAATAATAACTACTTTATTATTGCCTCTAGGGCATATCTCCTTCACAACCATCACCAACACCACCACCACCACCACCTCCTCCTCCGGCCAACACCACCACCACACCTCCTCCTCCGTCCAACACCACCACCACCACCACCTCCTCCTCCACCACCCCACCCTACCCCACCTTCTGGCGATATTCCAAAACCGGCGAAATTCCGGCGGCCCAGATATCTAGATCTAGATCTGGACACTTTTTTTAAATCCAAAAAAAAATTGTGGCGCATATTGGCATGGTGCGCCATAGAAGTTTGACAAGATTCGTGGCGCATATTGACCTAGTGCGCCACAGAAGTTTTGAAAAATTCTGGTGCATGTACATATGCGCCACAGAATTCAAATACTAGTCGTGTGGCAACTGTGGCGACCTGGATATGCGCCACAGAATTCGAATTTGGTGCGCCACAGATAGCCTATTTTCCACTAGTGAGGACAAGGATAAAATTTGGGTGGGTTCCGGAAAACCTTGAAACGAAAAATACATGGATCTCTTTTATGCACCACCACGATCACGGTTGTGGATGGAAATAAAACGCCTTTTGGGATGCCCCTTGGCTTGAGTGGAAGAAGCCGAAAGATGTTGCCCCTCTCATTTTCGCGGCTTAAAAGAGGAAAAATGGTTGTGTTAGCAAAGCAATGGCCAACAATGCGTGGATTGAGAAAATTACCATGGATGACAACTTCTCCATGGACCATGCTCAACAATTTGTGAGCCTCTAGTCTTATCTTAGACACATGAATCCTCAAGATGATGCGGAGGATCATATCATTTGGAACCTTACGGACAGTGGTTAGTACTTGGTGGCCTCCGCTTATAAGGCACAATTCCTTGGGGAAACCTCTACCAACATGAATAAAATGATTTTGAAGCCCTGATGCGCGTAGATGTACACGTCCGTTGGGAACCCCAAGAGGAAGAGGAAGTTATGATGCACACAGCAGCAAGTTTCCCTCAGTATGAAACCAAGGTTATCGAACCAGTAGGAGTCAAGAAGCACGTGAAGGTTGTTGGTGTAGGAGTGTAGTGCGGCGCAACACCAGTGAAACCGGCGCCAACGTGGAACCTGCACAACACAATCAAAGTACTTTGCCCCAATGTAACAGTGAGGTTGTCAATCTCACCGGCTTGCTGAAAACAAAGGATTAAGCGTATCGAGTGGAAGATGGTGTTTGTTTGCAAAGAACAGTAAAACAATGATTGTAGAATGTATTCAGATGTAAAAGAATGGACCGGGGTCCACAGTTCACTAGAGGTGTCTCTCCAATAAGATAACTAACATGCTGGGTGAACAAATTACAGGCGGGCAATTGGCAAATAAAGATTCAATACATATCAATGATGATTACTATGTGATTTAATCGGGCATTACGACAAAGTACATAGACCGCTATCCAGCATGCATCTATGCCTAAATAATCCACCTTCAGGTTATCATCCGAACCCCTTCCAGTATTAAGTTGTAAACAACAGATAATTGCATTAAGTATGGTGCGTAATGTAATCAACACAAATATCCTTAGACAAAGCATCAATGTTTTATCCCTAGTAGCAACAGCACATCCACAACCTTAGAACTTTCACTGTCCCAGATTAAATGGAGGCATGAACCCACTATCGAGCATAATTACTCCCTCTTGGAGTTACAAGTATCAACTTGGCCAGAGCCTCTACTAGCAACGGAGAGCATGCAAGAACATATACAAATATATGATAGATTGATAATCAACTTAACATAATATTCTATATTCATCGGATCCCGCCAAACACAACATGTAGCATTACAAATAGATGATCTTGATCATGTTAGGCAGCTCACAAGATCTAAACAATGATAGCACAAGCGGAGAAGACAACCATCTGGCTACTGCTATGGACCCATAGTCTAAGGATGAACTACTCACGCATCAATCCGGAGGCGGGCATGATGATGTAGAGCCCTCCGGTGATGATTCCCCTCCGGGGGTGCCGGGGCGATCTCCTGAATCCCCCGAGATGGGATTCGCGGCGGCGTCTGGAAGGTTTTCCGTATCGTGGCTCTCGGTACAGGGGTTTCGCGCGAAGGCTATTTGTAGGCGGAAGGGTAGGTCGGGGGGCGCGAGGGGCCCACACACTAGGCCGGCGGCCAGGGCCAGGGCGCGCCGCCCTGGTGTGTGGCCGCCTCGTGGCCCCACTTCGTTTCCCTTCGGTCTTCTGGAAGCTTCGTGGAAAAATAGGACCCTGGGCGTTGATTTCGTTCAATTCGAGAATATTTCCTTACTAGGATTTCTGAAACCAAAACAGCAGAAAACAGGAACTGGCACTTCGGCATCTTGTTAATAGGTTAGTGCCGGAAAATGTATAATAATGTTGTAAAGTATGTATAAAACATTCAAGTATTGTCATAAAATTAGCATGGAACATAAGAAATTATAGATACGTTTGAGACGTATCAAGCATCCCAAGCTTAGTTCCTACTCGCCCTCGAGTAGGTAAACGATAACACAAATAATTTCTGAAGTGACATGCTACTAACATAATCTTGATCAACATTATTGTAAAGCATATGAGATGAATGGAGTGATCTGAACAAAAGATTGCTAACAAAGATAATGACTAAACAAATGAATCATATAGCAAAACTTTTCATGAATAGTACTTTCAAGACAAGTATCAACAAGACTTGCATAAGAGCTAACTCATAAGCAATAAATTCTTAGTAGAATGCATTGAAGCAACACAAAGGATGATTAAGTTTCAGCAATTGCTTTCAACTTGTAACATGTAAATCTCATGGATATTTGTCAACATAGAGTAATATAACAGGTGCAATAAGTAAACATGCAAGAATCAATGCACACAGTTAACACAAGTGTTTGCTTCTAAGATAGAAAGAAGTGGGTAAAATGACTCAACATAAAGTAAAAGAATGGCCCTTCGCAGAGGGAAGCATGGATTACTATTTTTGTGCTAGAGCTTTTGTTTTGAAAACATAGAAACAATTTTGTTAACGGTAGTAATAATTCATATGTGCTATGCATAATACTTCCTATAAGTTGCAAGTCTCATGCATAGAGTACTAATAGTGCTCGCACCTTGTCCTACTTAGCTCGGAAAACACGGATTATCATTGCATAACATATGTTTCAACCAAGTGTCACAAAGGGGTACCTCTATGCCGCCTGTACAAATGTCTAAGGAGAAAGCACGCATTGGATTTCTCGCTTTTGATTATTCTCAACTTAGACATCCATACCGGGACAACATAGACAACAGATAATGGACTCCTCTTTTAATGCTTAAGCATTCAACAACAAATAATATTCTCATAAGAGATTGAGGTTGTATGTCCAAACTGAAACTTCCACCATGATACATGGCTTTAGTTAGCGGCCCAATGTTCTTCTCTAACATATGCATACTCAAACCATTTGATCATGAAATCGCACTTACTTCAGACAACATGCATAGCATCTCACATGATATCCAACAAAGGTAAAGTTGATGGCGTCCCCAGAAACATGGTTACCGCTCAACAAGCAACTTATAAGAATTAAGACACATAACTACATATTCATCACCACAATAGTTTTTAAGCTATTTGTCCCATGAGCTATATATTGTAAAGTTAAAGGAATGAAATTTTAAAGGTATCACTCAAGTAATTTACTTTGGAATGGCAGAAAAATACCACATAGTAGGTAGATATGGTGGACACAAATGGCATGGGTTTTGGCTCAAGGTGTTTGGATGCACGAGAAGCATTTCCTCTCAGTACAAGGTTTGGGCTAGCAAGGTTGTTTGAAGCAAACACAAGTATGAAAAGGTACAGAAAAACTTACACAAGAACATATTGCAAGAATTATAAGACTCTACACTGTCTTCCTTGTTGTTCAAACACTTTACCCGAAAATATCTAGACTTAGAGAGACCAATCATGCAAACCAAATTAAACAAGCTCTACGGTAGTTCTTCATTAATAGATTAAACTACATGATGCAAGAGTTTAACATGATCTATGAGAGCTCAAACAATTGCCAAGTTATTCCAAACCATATGCATTTTTTGATTCCAACCAAATAGCAATTTAACGAAACAATTTCAGCCTTCGCCATGAACATTAAAGCACAATTAAGAACACAAGTGTTCCATATGAAAAAGTGGAGCGTAATATCTCCAATATAAGGATGGTGGGATCCAACTTTATTCAAACCAAAACGAAAATAAAAGCTCCAAGTAAAGAACATAAGATGTGATGGAATAAAAATATAGTTTCACTAGAAGTGACTGATAATGTTGTCGATGAAGAAGGATCCTTGGGCATCCCAAGCTTAGATGCTTGAGTCTTCTTAAAATATGCAGGGATGAACCACAGGGCATCCCCAAGCTTAGACCTTTAGTCTTCTTGATCATAGTATATCATCCTCTTCTCTTGACCCTTGAAAACTTCCTCCACAACAAACTTCAAGCAAACTCATTAGAGGGTTAGTGCATAATCAAAATTCACATATTCAGAGGTGACACAATCATTCTTAACACTTCTGGACATTGCACAAAGCTTCTGAAAATTAATGGAACAAATAAACTCATTCAACATAGCAAAAGCGGCAATGCGAAATAAAAGGCAGAATCTGTCAAAAACAGAACAGTCCGTAAAGATGAATCTGGCAGGGGCACTTAACTTGCTCAAATGGAAAAACTCAAAACTAATGAAAGTTGAGTACATATCTGAGGATCACGCTCGTAAATTTGGGTTTTTTCGATTTTTTACAGGAGCTCTGCGAGAATTCGTGACAGACAGCAATGCTGTTTCTGCGCAGCAATCCCAAATATAGCATCAACTTTAACATAGAAACTTTACTTGGCACAAAAACATGATAAGGAGAGGTTGCTACAGTAGTAAACAACTTCCAAGACTCAAAAATACAGTAAATAAAATTAAACTTGGGTTATCTCCCAAGAAGTGCTTTTCTTTAACGCCTTTCAGCTAGGCGCAGAAAGTGCAAATCAAGTATTTTCAAGAGATGAAGCATCAACATCATAGCTTGATTCTAATAATAGAATCAAAAGGCAACTTCATTCTCTTTCTCCATACCTTTCTTGAGAGGAAATTGATATTTAATATTACCTTCCTTCATATCAATAACAGCACCAATGGTTCGAAGAAAAGGTCTTCCCAACACAATAGGACAAGATGCATTGCATTCGATATCCAAAACAACAAAATCAACGGGGACGAGGTTATTGTTAACCGTAATGCGACATTATCAATCCTCCCCAAAGGTTTCTTTTTAACATTATCGGCAAGATTAACATCCAAATAACAATTCTTCAATGGTGGCAAGTCAAGCATATCATAAATCTTTTTAGGCATAACAAAAATACTTGCACCAAGATCACATAAAGCATTACACTCAAAGTCATTGAATTTCATCTTAATGATGGGCTCCCAACCATCTTCTAACTTCCTAGGAATAGAAGCTTCAAGTTTTAATTTCTCTTCCCTAGCTTTAATGAGAGCATTTGTAATATGTTTTGTAAAGGCTAAATTTATAGCACTAGCATTGGGACTTCTAGCAAGTTTTTGTAAGAACTTTATAACTTCAGTAATATGACAATCATCAAAATCTAAACCATTATGTTCTACAGCAATGGAATCATTGTCACCAATATTTTGAAAAATTTCAGCAGTTTTATCACAAGCAGTTTCAGCAATTTTGTACGCTTTGCACTAGGAGTAGAAACTTTGCCAACACCAATTATTTTACCATTGATAGTAGGAGGTGCAGCAACATGTGAAGAATCAACATTACTAGTGGTGGTAATAGTCCATACTTTAGCTACATTATTTTCTTTAGCAAGTTTTTCTTTTTCTTCTCTATCCCACCTAGCATGCAATTCAGCCAACATTCTAATATTATCATTAATTCGAACTTGGATGGCATTTGTTTTAGCAAACCTAGCATCTTTAACTTCCTCAGGCATAACTTTCAATTTTAAAAGATCAACATCAAGAGCAAGACTATCAACCTTAGAAGCAAGAACATCAATTTTACCAAGCTTTTCTTCAACAGTTTTATTGAAAGCAGTTTGTGTACTAATAAATTCTTTAAGCATCACTTCAAGACCAGAGGTACACTCTTATTATTGTTGTAAGAATTACCATAAGAATTACCATAACCATTACCATTATTAGAAGGATATGGCCTATAGTTGTTGTTACCATAATTATTCCTATAAGCATTGTTGTTGAAATTATTGTTCTTAATGAAATTCACATCAACATTTTCTTCTTGAGCAACCAATGAAGCTAAAGGAACATTATTAGGATCAATATGAGATCTACCATTTGCAAGCATAGACATAATAGCATCAATCTTATCACCCAAAGAAGAGGTTTCTTCAACAGAATTTACCTTCTTACCTTGAGGAGTTCTTTCAGTGTGCCATTCAGAGTAATTGATCATCATATCATCAAGTAGTTTAGTTGCGGCGCCCAGGGTGATGGACATAAAAGTACCTCCAGCAGCTGAATCCAATAGGTTCCTTGAGGAAAAATTCAATCCTGCATAAAAGGTTTGGATGATCATCCAAGTAGTCAGTCCATGGGTTGGGCAATTCTTTACCAAAGATTTCATTCTCTCCCATGCTTGAGCAACATGTTCATTATCAAATTGTTTAAAATTCATTATGCTACTTCTCAAAGATATAATCTTAGCAGGAGGATAATATTTACTAATAAAAGCATCTTTACACTTAGTCCATGAATCAATACTATTTTTAGGTAAAGATAGCAACCAATCTTTAGCTCTTCCTCTTAATGAGAAAGGAAACAATTTCAGTTTTATAATATCACCATCTATATCCTTATACTTTTGCATTTCACAAAGGTCAACAAAATTATTAAGATGGGCAGCAGCATCATCGATTACTAAAACAAAATTGCTCTCTCATAACAAGATTCAGTAAAGCAGGTTTAATTTCATAGAATTCTGTAGTAGCAGGTGGAGCAATAGGAGTACATATAAAATCATTATTATTTGTGCTAGTGAAATCACACAACTTAGTATTTTCAGGAGTACCCATTATAACAGTAGTAAAGTAAACTAAGCAAATAAAGTAAAGACAAGTAACTAATTTTTTTGTGTTTTGTTTAATATGTAGCAAACAAGACGGTAAATAAAGTAAAGTAAAGCAAGACAAAAACAAAGTAAAGAGATTGGAAGTGGAGACTCCCCTTGCAGCGTGTCTTGATCTCCCGGCAACGGCGCCAGAAATTTAGCTTGATGCGTGTAGTTAACACAGAGAGGAAGGTATGAAGCAAGTTTCCCTCAGTATGAAACCAAGGTTATCGAACCAGTAGGAGCCAAGAAGCACGTGAAGGTTGTTGGTGGAGGAGTGTAGTGCGGCGCAACACCAGGAAACCGGCGCCAACGTGGAACCTGCACAACACAATCAAAGTACTTTGCCCCAACGTAACATGAGGTTGTCAATCTCACCGGCTTGCTGAAAACAAAGGATTAAGCGTATCGAGTGGAAGATGGTGTTTGTTTGCAAAGAACAGTAAAAACAATGATTAGGTAGAATGTATTCAGATGTAAAAGAATGGACCGGGGTCCAGAGTCACTAGAGGTGTCTCTCCAATAAGATAACTAACATGCGGGGTGAACAAATTACACGAATAAAGATTCAATACATATCAATGATGATTACTATGTGATTTAATTAGGGCATTACGACAAAGTACATAGACCGCTATCCAGCATGCATCTATGCCTAAATAATCCACCTTGAGGTTATCATCCGAACCCCTTCCAGTATTAAGTTGTAAACAACAGATAATTGCATTAAGTATGGTGCGTAATGTAATCAACACAAATATCCTTAGAAAAGCATCAATGTTTTATCCCTAGTAGCAGCAGCACATCCACAAGCTTAGAACTTTTATGTCCTAGTTAAATGGAGGCATGAACCCACTATTGAGCATAA
Source organism: Lolium multiflorum (assembly GCA_030979885.1). Classification (NCBI taxonomy): domain Eukaryota; kingdom Viridiplantae; phylum Streptophyta; class Magnoliopsida; order Poales; family Poaceae; genus Lolium; species Lolium multiflorum. The sequence continues at coordinate 148,894,023 of CM061747.1, forward strand.
TTACTCCCTCTTGGAGTTACAAGTATCAACTTGGCCCTACTAGCAACGGAGAGCATGCAAGAACATAAACAACACATATATGATAGATTGATAATCAACTTAATATTCTATATTCATCAGATCCGGCCAAACACAATATGTAGCATTACAAATAGATGATCTTGATCATGTTAGGCAGCTCACAAGATCTAAACAATGATAGCACAAGCGGAGAAGACAACCATCTAGCTACGCTATGGACCCATAGTCCAAGGATGAACTACTCACGCATCAATCGGAGGCGGGCATGATGATGTAGAGCCCCTCAGGTGATGATTCCCTCTGGCGACGGTGCCGGGCGATCTCTGAATCCCCGAGATAGGATTCTTGACAGCGGCGTCTCTGGAAGGTTTTCCGTATCGTGGCTCTCGGTACATGGGGTTTCTCCACGAAGGCTATTTGTAGGCGGAAGGGTAGGTCAGGGGCCAGGGGCCCACACACTAGGCCGGCGGCCAGGGAGGGGGCGCGCGCCTGGTGTGTGGCGCCTCGTGGCCCCACTTCGTTTCCCTTTCGGTCTTAGGCTTCGTGTAAAAATAGGACCCTGGGTGTTGATTTCATCCAATTCGAGAATATTTCCTTACTAGGTTTCTGAAACCAAAAACAGCAGAAAACAGCAATGGCACTTCGGCATCTTGTTAATAGGTTAGTGCCGGAAAATGTATAATAATGCTGTAAAGTATGTATAAAACATTGAAGTATTGTCATAAAAGTAGCATGGAACATAAGAAATTATAGATACGTTTGAGACGTATCAAGCCCCCTCCCTAAAATTAATTTCTTTGTGTGGATTTCAAACCAAATTAGGCCCAGGACAGCAAACCGTAGTGCAAATAGGGTTAGCCAAATTATGGGATGTTTCCGCTTTGCAAAACAGCTTCGGAATCGATTGTTCACCTCCTTGTCCATTTCCCCTACACTATTCACATTTGGGGGCTCATGAAATATTGGATTGGCCTCTACGGTCTCGATTTTCAACATTAGAAAACCACAACATGGAGAGTTGGTGGCTTACGATGTCGATTGGCGCAACCTACAATCGGAAAGCTTTGATGTCGCTCAACTTGCTAATTCTTGGACCATTTGGAATGAAAGAAATGCTCGAGTTTTTCAAAGCTAGCAAGCATCTCCGATGGTTCTCCTCGACATAATCAAGAAGTAGGCTCGCCTTTGGGTGTTTGTCGGGGCTAAGAAGTTGAGTGAAATAATGTCATAAGAGTAAGGCCATGTTGTAAAGCAAATTGGTTGGGACTTCTTGTCATACTTCATCTTAATTAAATGTATGGGGCCAAAATTTTGTCCCTGTTAAAAAAAGCTCTATATTAATAGCTATAGCTTGAAGCAGCGGATCCATTATACTAGAGGTTCAAATTGATATGACTACACAACTAATTTACACCCCTACCAGTTGCCAAAAAATGTTAGGATCGTTCTTGTTGTCAGCTAGAACGGTCTTGTTAGTAGCAAGTGTAGAACATGGCAAGTTTTGCTGCTGTAGAACCACCTTTGAATTTTTTTTTGCAATTTTCGATGTATTCAATGATAAAGTTTACCCTTTTGTTAGTTCAATCTATTTGAAAATGTGGAAACCCTAAAAATAACAAATTAGATAATAACGGATGTTGTGTCACCGTGTTGAATCCGTGGGTTCCATTGTCAGTCATATTGAACGCTGGAATCTTGTTTACTCGACAAGTGTTGCATGGAGCCCATAAGTAAGGGAGAAAGGAATGTCGTTTGGTTTTGATACTGAGTGGATAATGGGCAAAGAAGTCATTAGATAGGGTTCGTATCCAGGAGCTCCCCGGTGATTTTGACAAAAATAACCCATTTGTGAAAGAAAAGCACATAATGACCCTCTGACCAAACTATTTCACCCAACTAACCCTTTTGTGTGGCGCCCTTGCCATCGGCGCCACAAATGTCTGTGTGGCGCCCATGCGAGCGACGCCACACATCCATGCCGGCGTGGCGTGGTCGACACTGCGCGTCGTTGACCAACCGACGTGGCAAGGATGTGTGGCGCCGCTCGCATGGGCGGCACACACATATGGCGCTGTTCCGAAGGGCGCCACACATCCACTTATGTGTGGCGCCCGAGCCCGACCCGAGGCCTTCTTCTCTTCTTTCTTTTCCTCTCTTCTTCAACCGCCAGAGCCGCCGCCGGCCGCCTCTCCTACTCCCCCACCAAATCCACCAAGGATTCGTCAGATCTGGCTGGCCAAGTTCTTCCCCATCCATTCCTCAAGGTATTCCCCTTCGATTCCCTTCGATTCATCCACTAATTTCAAAGATTTTGGTAGATTTGGACATGAATCCTAGACATGGAAATTTTTGTTGGTGTAATCTACATTGTAGTCTATGTGTTGAAATTTATAGCCTCATGTATGCATGTGTTTGAAACATAGATTTGTTGGAACCCTAGATGTAAAATTTTGCATGTATGTGTTGAAACCCTATGTATGTATGTGTTACATATGCCTAGTATTTGCTTAGGAAATGCATTGTATTGTCTTACATATGCCTAGTATTTGCTTAGGGGTGGCTCATATTGTTAGTGGAACCAAAATTTAGAACATGTAAGCGAGGCAACAATCTTGAAGAAGGTCAGACAACTCTTTGTTCTTGCATGCCCGGTAGAAGTTTGCATAAAAATGCCTCATGCACCATCGGTGGTGCACGGGAGCATGCCCGGGAATGTCAAACTCCACAGCATTGAGAATTCCTTGATGACGATCCGAGATAACACACACTTCCTTTGAGGATGGTATGACCCTCGTCCTTAATATATGGAAAACCATTCCCAGTTATCATTGTTCTCAACCTCTACCAATGCAAAAGCCAATGGTACTAAACAGTTGCTCACATCATTTGCTATTGCCACCAATAGTGTGCCCTTGTACTGCCCGGTCAAGAAGGTACCATCCACGGCTATGACGGGCCTACAATGTTCAAATGCCCTCGTGCATTGCTCGAATGACCAAAATGCACGGTGAAATACCCTCACTCTTTTACCGTCATGCAATGTCATTTTGGTACTAGAAGGCTCCACCACATGAACCATGCCCGGGTTAGTAGCGGCCATCGCTAACAACAACCTAGGGACTCGGTTGTATGCTTCCTCCCAATCACCGTACAACATCTTGAATGCGGCTTGTTTGGCCTTCCATGCCTTCCCATACTTGACGTCGTAGTCAAACGGGATTTCACCGTATCTTGCACGGACCTAATGCTCATGGTAGGAAGTGATGATATCTCCGCCGAGAGCTTGTATGCAATGAACTCGGATGTGAGTTGACGGTGGTCCGGCTGCGCATCCTTGCCATCAAGCTTCGGCCCCCGGCACATGTGAGTGGCTACACAACTTGTTATGTGCCAAGAGGGCCCTTTTTTGAAAGGTCTTGCACGGACAACCCATGGGCACCTTTTATCCACACATTTTAGCGTGTACCGCGTCTTCAAGTCCGAGTGAACAACTTTGTAAGGGCGATGATGCTTAATCGAGAACTCCTTCAACCATACCTTCAATTCCAAGAATGTATCAAACGTGAGACCTTCAGACATCATAGCCGTCCTAGCATCCACATCTCTCTTTGAAATTGGCCTAACTCCAAGAAGTAAACTTTTGCCACCATCAACCACGGCTCCATCAGCAAGACTAACATCACGGAACAATGGTATCCGAATATCCTGTCCGGTTACCTTCTTGAAGATCTCGGCTCTTTCGGCTTCCTTAGCCGTCAAGCCATCCTCATCAACTTCCTCATCGGGTCCATCATCATACGAGTCCGACGCATAGCATCGGGAATAAGGAATGGAGTGGTCCATCTCCTCTTGCGTCAAATATTTATCCAAATCACCGACATTGTTGTCATTCATCTCGAAACCATCATCACCATCGTCATGCTCGTCATACTCCTTCTCCAACGGAGGTTGGGCAATGGGAGATTGGACAATGGGAGATTCGGTGGCTTCTTCTTGGCTCATGGGTGGTGGACTCCTAGCTTCAACGGGGGAGGAGCGCCGGTTAAGGTCAAGGTCGATATGAGCATCAACCGTCTTCATTGCAAACAACTCCATAGCCATGTCTTGTGACTCGGTGATGACCCACAAGTATAGGGGATCGCAACAGTCTTCGAGGGAAGTATTACCCAATTTATTGATTCGACACAAGGGGAGACAAAGAATACTTGTAAGCCTTAACAGCGGAGTTGTCAATTCAGCTGCACCTGGAAACAGACTTGCTCGCAAGAGTTTATCAGTAGTAACAGTTTTATGGCAGTGGAAATAGTGAAATAACAGCAGCGGTGAAACAAAGACAGCAGTAGTGATTATAGTAAACAGCAGGATTAAAATACTGTAGGCACGGGGACGGATTTAAGGGCGTTGCATGGATGAGAGAAACTCATGTAACAATCAAAGCATGGGCATTTGCAGATAATAAAAAAGTATCCAAGTACTAATCAATCAATAGGCATGTGTTCCATATTTAGTCGTACGTGCTCGCAATGAGAAACTTGCACAACATCTTCTGTCCTACCAGCCGGTGGCAGCCGGGCCTCTAGGGAAACTACTGGATATTAAGGTACTCCTTTTAATAGAGTACCGGAGCAAAGCATTAACACTCCGTGAACACATGTGATCCTCACATCACTACCATCCCCTCCGGTTGTCCCGATTTCTGTCACTTCGGGGCCATTGGTTCCGGACAGCGACATGTGTATACAACTTATAGGTAAGATCATAAACAACGAATATCTTCATGAATCAATAACATGTTCAGATCTGAGATCATGGCACTCGGGCCCTAGTGACAAGCATTAAGCATAACAAGTTGCAACAATATCATAAAAGTGACATCTACGGATACTAGGCACTATGCCCTAACAATCTTATGACTATTACATGACCAATCTCATCCAATCCCTACCATCCCCTTCAGCCTACAGCGGGGAATTACTCACACATGGATGGGGAAACATTGCTGGTTGATGGAGAGCGTTGGCGGTGATGGCGGTGAAGATCTCCTCCAATTCCCCGTCCCGGCGGTGCCAGAAGGAGACTTCTGGCTCCCGCGACGGAGTTTCGCGATGTGGCGGCTCTCTGGAGGGTTTCTGGCGATGTCGACTTCTCTCCGTGCGTTTTTAGGTCGGACCCGATAAGTAGTCAAAGGGGGGCGTCGGAGGCCGGCCGAGGGGGCCACACCATAGGGCCGCGCGGGCCCCCCCTGGGCCGCGCCGCCTTATGGTGTGGGGCCCTCGGGCCTCCACCTCCTTCGCCCTTCTGGCTCCGTCAATATTTTGGTAAAATAGGGCCATCTGAAGAAATTCCGAGGATTTTCCCGAAAGTTGGATTTCTGCACAAAAACGAGACACCAGAGCAATTAAAACAGCGTTAGTCCGTGTTAGTTGTATCCAAAATGCACAAATTAGAGGCAAAACAATAGCAAAAGTGTTCGGGAAAGTAGATACGTTTTGGACGTATCAACTCCCCCAAGCTTAGCTTATTGCTTGTCCTCAAGCAATTCAGTTAACAACTGAGCGATAAAAGAACTTTCACGAACACATTTGCTCATATGATGTATATATTCTCATGCTATGGCTAATACTTAAGCAGTTCATAATGAGATACATGCAAATAAGATTATCCAACAGCTATGTCAATCATGGAGAAGTACCAACAATTAATAATAAGCACCATGAATCATGTATATAAGCAGGATTACAATGTTCATAAGAGAATATGATAAAGTGGTATCTCGCTTGCCTGTATTTGATCGGCAAAACATAAATGCCGAGGCACCTCTTGAGTTCATAGAAAGACTAGAAGTAGTGATTGTCAAAGATAAAAGCATCAAAGTTATACCACAATTAATCATATTTTGAGACAAGCATATTATACTAAGAATGACAGTCGTGCTCTCAAGATAGTGCTCAAAGAAAGAATGAAGACACAACATAAAAGTAAAAGATTGACCCTTCGCAGAGGGAAGCAGGGATTAACATGCGCTAGAGCTTTTCATTTGTAAAGCAGGAGTAAAATTATTTTGAGAGGTGTTTGTTGTTGTCAACGAATGGTAATGGGTACACTAACTACCTCATCAACCGGACTCACAAGAGCGGCTCCCATTTATTTATTTTTGGTTGGCACTCCTTCCAACCTTTCTTTCACAAACCATGGCTAACCGAATCCTCGGGTGCCTGCCATCAATCACATACCATGAAGGAGTGCCTTTTTATTTAAGTTTTATTATGATGATGACACTCCCCCCAACCTTTGCTTACACAAGCCATGGCTAACCGAATCCTTCGGGTGCCGTCCAACAATCACAAACCATGGAGGAGTGTCTATTTAAGTTAATTAATTCGGGACTGGGAATCCCATTGCCAGCTCTTTTTGCAAAATTATTGGATAAGTGGATGTGCCACTAGTCCGTATGAGAGTCCGTCAAAAGTAAATGACAAGATTGAAAGCTAAACACCACATACTTCCTCATGAGCTATGAAACATTAACACAAATTGAGAAGCATTTTGAAAGTTTTAAAGGTAGCGCATGAGAATTTACTTGGAATGGTTTGAAATGCCATGCATAGGTATTTATGGTGGACACTTTTGGAACAACTTGGTTTTCAGGTGTTTGGAAGCACGAGCGGCGTCACCGCTCAGTACAAGTGAAGGCTAGCAAAAGACTAGGGAGCGACAAATCAAGAGAGTAGTAACTGTCATAATCATGCTTGCGGCAAAATAAATTAACGGAGGCATAAAAGTGATACAAGAACTCTGAAGCAATATGAATCATCGAGGCTTAATTGACTTTTGTTCAGTCATATGCATGCGTGAGCATGTGCCAAGTCGATATAAATGAATTATTCAGAGGAGGATACCACAATGCCATACTTACTTATGAATAAAACAATGCAAGCAAACATACATGACATGCTACTCATATTAATAAATTGGAACTAAACATGAGAGATCATGAGCTACTAGACTTTCTCAAATAACATATACCTCACATGAACCAACTAAGCATGATCATATGGATGAGTATATGTACAAAAATGAAAGCAAATAGAGTTCATACCAGCCTCTCACCACAATCAGATTGTCGTAGATCGTCATTATTGCCTTTTCACTTGTGTAGCTTGGATAATATGAAATGAAAACCACGCTCCAGCCACCGAAGACCATTGAACTCATGATGAACTTTACAAACCAAAGAAGAACAGCAAATATTTTTGGTGTTTTCGAATTAGAAACAAGAACGAAAACAAGCAAACAAAGCAAAATCTTTTTGGGTTTTCTTATAGCAAACTAATGATAGCAAATAAAGTAAACTAAGAGCAAGGAACCAAATAAACAAATGGTGCAGAGAAACTACAGAAATATTTTTGGTCTTTTTGTGTTTTAGGAGAGAAACAAAGCGAAAACTAAAGAATGCAAACTAACAGAAACACAGAAAAGCAGGATGACAGAAATCTGCCAAATCCTGACAGCAGTACAGAAATCGAAATTAACAAAAATCTTCCATTGCTCAGACCAAAAAGTGTTCAACTAATGAAAGTTAGATAACAACCTGGGGAACATGCTCAAAAATTGGCAACTCAAAATAACGTTCTGGCTGTGCGTACGAATTTTTTTGGTAACAGCACAGAATCTGTTTTTGGACAGCACTTCCCCAAATATCATCTCCCTCTCATTAGAAAACCACTCTAAGAGACTAAACAAGTATGTACAAGTATCCAGCAATCATAATATGCAAAGAATGAGTGATGCCGGTATACCTCCCCCAAGCTTAGGCTTTTGACTCTTCTTGATCATATATCATCCTCCTCTCTTGACCCTTGAAAACTTCCTTCACACCAAACTTCTCATAAACTTCATTAGAGGGGTTAGTACTCAAAAAACTTTAATCCACCTTGGCCCTGTAGTGACACATTGCAAGAACTCAATAAAACATTAGCTACAGCTCTCCATGTCTAGAAAGCCTCACTTAAAGTCCACAAGAGACAATGCAAAAAACAGAGACAGAATCTGCCAAAACAGAACAGCCAGTAAACACGAATTTTAAAATGGTACTTCCGTTGCTCAAATCAGAAAACTCAAAACTAATGAAAGTTGCGTACATATCTGAGGATCACGCACGTAAATTGGCAGATTTTTCTGAGTTACCTACAGAGAAATATGCCCAGATTCGTGACAGATAGAAATCTGTTTCTGCGCAGAAATCCAAATCTAGCATCAACCTTCTACTAGAGATTTTACTTGGCACAACAATGCAATAAAATAAAGATAAGGAGAGGTTGCTACAGTAGTAAAACAAATGGAGGGAGAAAGAAAGAAAGAAATGTTGTTTAGCTCTCTTATGCATTAAAATATACTTGTTAACAAGGTTGATCAAGTCTTGCTACCAAATAAATTTTATATGACATAAGAAGAAATAAACTCAAATCAATCATGTTACCTTATATTGAATTGATATGGATCCAATCACAAGAGTTTGATATTCTTCTTTAGGCTCATATATAGGACAATCAATGGATCCCACTTTGATAGTTTTCACATTAAAAATTGTATTAACTCCACATACTTTATCAATCCTCTTGGGAAAATAGACAGTGTGTTCCTTATCATCAACATTGAAAGTAACCATGCCTTTATTGCAATCAATAACAGCCCCTGCAGTATTAAGAAAGGGTCTTCCAAGAATAATGGACATATTATCATCTTCAGGCATTTCCAACACAACGAAATCAGTTAATATCAAGCAATGTTGAGTAACTTGAACAGGAACATTTTCACATAAACCAACAGGAATAGCAGTAGATTTATCAGCCATTTGCAAAGATATATCAGTAGGTATCAATTTATCTAAATCAAGTCTCTTATAAAGAGAAAAAGGCATTACACTAACACCTGCTCCCAAATCACATAGAGCAGTTCTAACATAATTATTCTTGATGGAACAAGGAATAGTCGGTATACCTGGGTCGCCCAACTTCTTTGGAATCTTACCATTAAAGGAGTAATTAGCGAGCATAGTAGAAATTTCCTCATTGGGGATTTTCCTTTTGTTAGTAACAATATCTTTCATATACTTTGAATAAGGAGGCAATTTAATAGCATCAGTCAAAGGGATTTGCAAAAATAAAGGTTTCATCCAATCACAAAATTTATTATAATGTTCCTCCTCCTTTGATTTTAGTTTCTTAGCAGGAAAAGGCATTTGCTTTTGAACCCAAGGTTCTCTTTCATTACCATGCTTCTCAGTAATAAAGTCTTCTTTAGTGTACTTTTTATTTTTAGCAGGCTTTTCAGGTTCTTTTTCAATTTCTTCTTTATCAGGAGTATCATTCTTATCATTATCTTCCTCATGTTCATTACCACTTTCAGTTTCAGCATCAGAAATAGAAATACTATTAGGATCATTAACAGGTTCAGAGGATTCTACAACATTCTTATGTTTCTTTTTCTTTTTCTTAGATGGAGCACTAGTTTTAATTGGTTGAGAATCTTGTTCAACTCTTTTGGGATGCCCTTCAGGATATAGAGGATCCTGGGTAGAAGCACCACCTCTAGTTGTTACTTCACAAGCATGTTTTTCTTTAGAATTATTTCCCAACAAGTCATTTTGCACTTTAGTAAGTTGATCAATTTGAGTTTGAACCATTTGAAAATGTTTAACAAGTATCTTAACATCATTGGAGGTTCTCTCCACAATACCATGCAATTCACTAATAGCTCGGGAATTTTCCATTAAATGATTCTCTACTCTCATATTAAAGTTTTCTTGCTTAACAATATAATTATCAAATTCATCTAAGCATTGAGCAGGAGATTTTGAATACGGAATATCTTCCCTAGTAAAGTGTTGAAGCGAGTGTACCTCAATCATGGATGAAGGGGGAATCGTCTCACATATATCTTCTATAGGAGGTAAATTCTTCACATCTTCAGGTTTAATACCCTTCTCCTTAAGAGACTTCTTGGCTTCCCTCATATCTTCATCATTTAATTTAATCATACCCCTCTTCTTCACTATCGGTGTCGGGGTTGGTTCAGGTGTAGACCAATCATCATGATTCCGGCCTATTTTAGCCAATAATTCTTCAGCGTCGTCTGGAGTTCTTTTCCTGAAAACACAACCAGCACAACTATCCAGGTATGCCCTAGACTCAATGGTTAGTCCACTATAAAATATATCAAGTAAATCATGCTTTTCCAAATCATGGTCAGGCTGAGCTCTAATAAGAGAACAGAATCTCGCCCAAGCCTCAGGCAATTTCTCTCCATCTTCCTGGTCAAAATTATAAATTCTCTGCAAAGCAGCATGTTGAGCACTAGCAGGAAAGTATTTGCGGAAGAAAACATCAAGCAATTCTTTTGGACTTTTAATAGAACCAGGAGGCAAATTATTATACCAAGTTTTAGCATCATCCTTTAATGAGAAAGGAAAAATTTTAGCGACAAAATAAGTACGCATCTTAATATCATCAGAAAACAAGCCACTAAGAGTAGATAACTCAGTCATGTGTTCAACAGCACTTTCTTTTTCAGTACCACAAAAGGGTGTTTTCTCAACAATAGCTATATGAGATAGATCAAGAGAAAAATCATAATCTTTATCCCTAATGTTTATAGGAGATGTGGCAAATTTAGGATCAGGAGATGGTTTATATCTAACAGCATGTTCTGCAAGCAACTTTTTAATTTTTCTTGCATCAGTAGTAGCATTGCATTTTTCAATAAAATCATCATCAAGCTCTACATAATCTTCATCAAGATCATCACTAGAATATTCAACAGACTCAGGTGAATTAACAGGTGTAGCATTAGGAGTTTCAGTATTTTCAATTTGTCTAGACTTAGCAATTGTAGCATCTAGAAAAGATCCCAATGAACCACTATCATCAAGCACAGCAGAAACATTATCAATATTATGAGAATTTTCAGCAGAAGTACCAGCACGCGAAGCATGTGGCGGTGAAACAAGTTTATCAATCACAGATGGTGAATCAAGAGCAGCAGAGGTACTCAGAGTTGTACCTTTTCTTGTAGTGGATGGTAATATGGCGATCTTAGTATCGCGAGGTTTACCCATGATGGAGAATTTGCAGCGAACAATATCAATCCAAGTGAACTTCCAAATAAAGCTATGCTCCCCGGCAACGGCGCCAGAAAATAGTCTTGATGACCCACAAGTATAGGGGATCGCAGTCTTCGAGGGAAGTATTACCCAATTTATTGATTCGACACAAGGGGAGACAAAGAATACTTGTAAGCCTTAACAGCGGAGTTGTCAATTCAGCTGCACCTGGAAACAGACTTGCTCGCAAGAGTTTATCGTAGTAACAGTTTTATGGCAGGTGGAAATAGTGAAATAACAAAGCGGTGAAACAAAGACAGCAGTAGTGATTATAGTAAACAGCAGGATTAAAATACGTAGGCACAGGGACGGATTTAACGGGCGTTGCATGGATGAGAGAAACTCATGTAACAATCAAAGCATGGGCATTTGCAGATAATAATACGGTATCCAAGTACTAATCAATCAATAGGCATGTGTTCCATATTTAGTTGTACGTGCTCGCAATGAGAAACTTGCACAACATCTTGTCCTACCAGCCGGTGGCAGCCGGGCCTCTAGGGAAACTACTGGATATTAAGGTACTCCTTTTAATAGAGTACCGGAGCAATAACACTCCGTGAACACATGTGATCCTCACATCACTACCATCCCCTCCGGTTGTCCCGATTGTCACTTCGGGGCCATTGGTTCCGGACAGCGACATGTGTATACAACTTATAGGTAAGATCATAAACAACGAATATCTTCATGAATCAATAACATGTTCAGATCTGAGATCATGGCACTCGGGCCCTAGTGACAAGCATTAAGCATAACAAGTTGCAACAATATCATAAAAGTGACATCTACGGATACTAGGCACTATGCCCTAACAATCTTATGACTATTACATGACCAATCTCATCCAATCCCTACCATCCCCTTCAGCCTACAGCGGGGAATTACTCACACATGGATGGGGAAACATTGCTGGTTGATGGAGAGGCGTTGGCGGTGATGGCGGTGAAGATCTCCTCCAATTCCCGTCCCGGCGGAGTGCCGAACGGACTTCGCTCCCGCGACGGAGTTTCGATGTGGCGGCTCTGCGGAGTTTCGCGATGTCGACTTCTCTCCGTGCGTTTTTAGGTCGAACCCGATAAGTAGTCCAAAGGGGGCGTCGGAGGCCGGCCGAGGGGCCACACCATAGGCCGCGGGCCTAGCCGCGCGCCCATGTGGGGCCCTCGGGCCTCCACCTCCTTCGCCCTTCGGCTCCGTCAATATTTTGGTAAAATAGGGCCATGAAGAAATTCGAGGATTTTCCCGAAAGTTGGATTTCTGCACAAAAACGAGACACCAGGCAATTCTGCTGAAAACAGCGTTAGTCCGTGTTAGTTGTATCCAAAATGCACAAATTAGAGGCAAAACAATAGCAAAAGTGTTCGGGAAAGTAGATACGTTTTGGACGTATCACTCGGCCACCGTCTCCTTGTAAACGGACCAACGTTGCTCGGAGTTGATACGCATTGTCTTTCAACGGGTGTGCATTTCAAACCCCACATTATGTCTTCCCTCTAGCTCAACACCATCATTTGGCTCATTCCAATTCAACTCAATCCTCACTTGTGCTACCACCTCGGCAAAGCTAGGTCTACGGTCAAACACCAAGTCTCTTCCGGGTCCGGCTCTAGGTTTCCCTTCAAAAAAGCATCCTTGTCCACATGATGAACATGAACAATTTTTTCCATCCCCCTAGCATAATGTGAACAACACATACATACATGTGTTCATTAGTTACCATAATCAACACAAATCAACCTAGGGTTTCTACCCATACAACCTAGCCCTACCATTTCTCCTACTTCAACAAAACCTAAGATCCAACTGATGTCTACTCACGCTTCTTTTCCTGTAGACAGTGTTGGGCCTCCAAGAGCAGAGGTTTGTAGAACAGCAGCAAGTTTTCCCTTAAGTGGATCACCCAAGGTTTATCGAACTCAGGGAGGAAGAGGTCAAATATAGTCCTCTCAAGCAACCCTGCAATCACGATACAAGAAGTCTCTTGTGTCCCCAACAGACCTAATACACTTGTCAGATGTATAGGTGCACTAGTTCGGCGAAGAGATAGTGAAATACAAGTAGTATGGATGTATATGAGTGGTAATAGCAATCTGAATAAAATATGGCAGCGTAAACATGCAACAGAACAGTAAATAAGCGGAGATTTGATGTTTGGAAACAAGGCCTAGGGATCATACTTTCACTAGTGGACACTCTCAACATTGATCGCATAATAAATAATAACTTCTCTCATTTGTGCTACATACACTCTTTTGTTGGATGACAAACACCATTCGTTGTGTAGGGCTACAAGAGCTCCCTCAAGCCGGAGTTAACAAGCGCCACAACATTCAGCATTCATATTTAAGTAACCTTAGAGCATAATAGATCTTTGCAAAATAGCCCGAGTACTAACATAGCATACACACTGTCACCATTACACTATGAAGGGGGAATAGATCACATCAATACTATCATAGCGATAATTAACTCCATAACCTACAAGAGATTATGATCATAATCTACGACAAGAACCACACGATGCACACACTGTCACCTTTACACCATGCAGGAGGAATAGACTACTTTAATAACATCACATGAGTAGCACATAGACTAATAGCGATACAAAGCTCATCATATGGATCTCAATCATGTAAGGTAGCTCATGAGATCATTGTATTGAAGTACAGAGAGAGAGAGATTAACCACATAGCTACCGGTACAGCCCTTAGCCTCGGGGGAGAACTACTCCCTCCTCATCATGGGAGCAGCAGCGTTGATGGAGATGGTGGTGGTGTCGATGGAGAAGCCTTCCGGGGCACTTCCCGTCCGGCGCGTGCGAGCAGAGAGCTCCTGTCCCCTAGATCTTGGCTTCGCGATGGCGGCGGCTCTGGAACTTTTCTCGTACCGTGGCTTATTCCCATCGAAGATTTAGGTCAGGGACTTTATATAGGCGGAAGGGCAGCCTCGGAGGGGACCTGGGGCCACCAGACCATAGGGGGCGCCGGGCCCTAGGCCGCACCGCCTAGTGGTGTGCCCCCTGGCTCGTCTCCGACTCTTCTTTGATGTTCTGGAAGCTCCGGGAAAAATAAGATCTTGGGCGTTGATTTCGTCCAATTCCGAGAATATTTCCTTACTAGGATTTCTGAAACCAAAAACAAACAGAAAAAAGGAACGGCCGGCATCTCGTCAATAGGTTAGTTCCGGAAAATGCATCAAAACGATATAAAGTGTGAACAAAACATGTAGGTATTGTCATAAAACAAGCATGGAACATCAGAAATTATAGATACGTTGGAGACGTATCACCAACCAAATCTACATCCACCCTCAAATCAACCTAGGGTTTCACATCTAGGGTTTCACATGTAGATCCAACCAAATCCATCAATTCATTGGATGAAAATAAGGGAAACAGAGGAGATTACCTCAAGGAACGGGTTGGCAACGATCTCCATGGACAGATCTGAGAAAATACAAGGGATTTGGGTAGGGATTTGAGGGAGAGAGAGAGCCGACCGCCTTGTTCTTGAGCGAGTGAAAAGAGATAGGAGTGTGGCTGGGTCGGGCTCGTTGCGGATGATTTTTTCGAAATGTGGAAAAATCGCTCCAGCTTCTGCATCCAAAGGATGCACACGGTTTTTATTAGATTATTCACAAAACCTTACAAGAACAATACAAAAGATCAACCTCGAAGCCACCTCACTAAACCTACATTGGGATGAAGGGGGTGACAATAGACCAACTCACATCATCCAAAACCAAATGCCTTTCCAAACCGCCCAATAGCAGGTGAGAAGCACATCCAATCAAGCAGACTCTCAGCGCACGCCAACGCACACGTCACTGAAGTTGCTACCGCCGTCTTCCTCGACTCCATCTTCAAGAGAGATAATCACATTAACCTTGCAAGACCATGCCGTCGATGCCACCATGACGCCAGACGGCTCCACCAACTTGCACGCATACATCATCCCGCATCCGTCATCGATACTCTGCAGCACCATGCCACCGAGACTCAGCGCCAACAATGTGGTAGATGAATACCACTCCACCAACATCCGCCAACATCCAGGCTGCTCCAAAACGATGCCCCAAGAGGTAAACGCGCAGGTAGCGCTGCCATCGTGTCCGGAAGACCCAGATCTAGGGTTTCCCGGCACGAGTGGGAAGATGGGGTTGCGACGGCGATGCCTTCAAAAAGGTAACGACGCATAACATCTCGCCCGCCATGGCCAGGGTCGGAGCACGATTTTCACCGGTAGCCACACATATCCAACTCGCCGAGTGGAGTGACGAGACAAGCAAAGATGATGCCTTCGACAAGGTAATGACTCCAAGAGGCGCCGCCATCATTCGCCAAGCCCGAGAGCAAAGCACGGTTTCCGGCCGAAATTCGACACACCCTCACCCCCACCCATCTTCCACTCCCAACGCCTGCCGTGATGAGAGAGGCATACATCATCCGCCCTGCAGCACCATGCCTCCGCCAACAATGTCCACTCCACCAACATCGGCCAACATCCATGCTGCTCCATGGAGCCGCCGCGCCATCGGAGGAGATCTAGGGAGAGCAGGATGCAGCGACGCGATCCGACGCATAACATCGCCATCGCCCGCCATGGCCGCACCGGTAGCCACACATATCCAACTCGCCGTGCCGAGCAAGCAAAGATGATGCCTTCGACAAGGTAATGACTCCAAGAGGCGCCGCCATCATTCGCCAAGCCCGAGAGCAAAGCACGGTTTTCACCGGCCGCCCCGTCACCCTAAACTCGTCATCCTTCACCATATGTGTGGGATCCCAAGATCGCCCGGCCTCTCCACCCACCATGCCACCATGCCACGCGGCTTTCCGGACCACGCCACCACTGCTGCCAGCCGGCCGCGGCGACACCTCCAGATCGGCGGAGGCGCCGGCGAGGGGAGGGAGGGGCTGGAGGGGGCCGCTCGGGCCGGTGAGGAGGGCTCCCCGGAGTGGCGCGGCGCCGCCACCCAGGGGAGGGTACCAATATTAGTATGGTGTGCGTGTGGGAGTTAGTTTGTGTATACAAGTATTAATTATCACAAGCTAAACTAGTCACGTTTGAGATATTAGTTACCTTCGGTAAATAGCCTAGACTCGGGGAAGCGAGGTTGCCATCGACGAGGTACTTACTACTTGCGCTTGTCTCTCTCATCCAATCCACCTACCTCTTTAACCATCTCGCTCCCTGTAGTATAAAATGCCATCAAATAACCTCTATATTCACGCAGTAGCTAGGACCACTTCTCTTCCATGACCGTCTTATCATCATAGTCTATCATGCCACCACTGTTATAGAACTGGTAGGCATGGAAGGTATAGGGAAATAAAAAGATGCTAGTACGGTTACATTTTCTACGAGACATAAACTTGTCGTTGTGGACGGCTGCCCTGGGTTTACAGATCTGAAAAATTCCACCAGTGTGTCCGGAGGGGATGGGACTTGCCTGCTCCGCGTTGCTGCTCCCATCCGTGCTCCCCGGTCGTGACTTCATCATCGAACGGCTGATGTACCCGCGTCCCTTTTCAAGAAAAAAATCTCAAATAGCCTGTATTTACTTCATGTTTCCGTACCTATACCCGTATCTCCTTCTCCCGTTACCTTTTAGACGTGGGCCTCGAGTGGATCAAGAGCAGCAGAGAGACGACGAGGGAGCTAAGGCAGGTCCTACACTGGTAGACGGGAAGGCACATGTGAAGTACGTCATCATCGGCGAAGACAGTGGCAGACGGTGCATCAACGGGCCAGCTAGCTGCCTAGTCGGAAAGGACGTCGTTGTTGGTGACGGCGACGACATCAGTGCGGCAAACGGCACGCCAATGGCCTGCGGCCTGCTGCTCTACGTGGTGTCCGAAAGGACATTGTCGGCAGTGACCACGATGGCAGCACTGCAAAGCTGCGCGCCAATGCCCACCTGCATTCGTGGAATTGGGAAGGACGTCGTCACTACGCCGAGTCGGGAAAGTCATAGTCGGCGGCGACAACATCAATGCCGGCAAACGGAGCAACAACGGCCCAGCTGCTCTACGTGGAGTCGCGAAGGGCGTTGTCGTCGTCGGCAGTGGCGGCGACAGCGGCACAGTCCCAAACAGCTCGCGAACGATCGAGCTGCGCTGCGCGCCGTCGGCAAGGATATCGTTGGCGGCGTCACCATGACAGCAGTGCCGGCAGACGGCGCGCTAGCGGCCTAGCTGTAGTTCAAGGAGTCAACCGTGAGCCATCGTTCTAGCGTGGAATTGACCAGAAGCGTGGCCGGCGCCGGCGACACACGGCCATGGCCGCGGCGAACGAACTCCAGTAGGAAGGAGATTATTTTCGTCAAAGAGTTTTAAAAACCTGCGTGTATTACGGAAAGAATTGTCACCAGTAATTTTGCTTTTTCTTCGGTAGGAAAAACCCACACGGGACACAGTAGACGGAATCCGTTCGATAATTATCGTCGGGGTGCACGTATGGGAGCAGCGGCGGGGAGCAGGCAAGTCCCGTCCGTCCGGAGGAGAAAGTGCCGAGCGTTGCAAGTTAGTGCGCCTCCTTCCATGCAAAAGCAACGGGTATAACGCAACCACGTGCATACATTCCTCCCTTTCAAGCCGATGAACGCCCAAAAGCGCTAAGCATAAGACCAGCAAATGAATGGAGAAAGCATGCCCGAGGGACTTGATCCTGTCCTCCCCGTTACCCTTGTCGCTCGGAGGCGCTTTAGAAGTGCTGGTACGTTGGTGTATTTTGTCATCACTAGTAATTGTGCACGCGCAATGCACGTGTTAACCAAATTAAGCACTACAATGTGAAGATATTTTATTAATATTTTCGAAAAATATGCTAGCTTACAATGCATACCTTACTTAACTAATAAGGAGAAGAGAATGTTCCCTATAGCAGATAAATTAACACATGGTTAGATATGGCTCAAATGGAGATTTATGAACTCGGATCAAAACATACTACGCCACTCGATGTCGTCATGTGGACCTTTTCTGCTAACTATGTGTACCACACAACTATTTTTCAACTCACACGTCGAGCATATATGAATGGAATTGAAGGATACCTTTTTATGTTCAAAATATTGATCAGAATGTAGCTACAATCTTCTAGATAGAGCAAGCAAAGGCTTACAAAAAAGATAGTGTGTATGCAACTCTGTTTCTTGAAAACCACATCAAGGCTCAAGCTACTCCAAATTACAATTGAACGAAATAATTTCACTATATAAAGATATTGCAACAACTACAGAAGCAACAAATCAGCAATGACCTCGAAAGAAGTTATGAGGCCAAGTTCAGGGATCTGATTTACATGGAAGAGCTATAATATTGACAAATTCCAGAATTAGCCATGCTACATACAGTATTTTGGTTAGTTCGACCATACAATCTCTCTATCACCGATTCCTCTTAAATAAACAGGTTTGTGATCATATCGTGGCTCAGAATTGTTGCAAGGAACAAAAGTATTGCATATGCATTGCTATTTTACTTAAAAACTGAAACATAAAATACAAGGAACAATGACAATACATAGGAACTCTGCCAATTTCAAAATACTTCGATACTACTCATACCTATGGCCACTTACACCTGTAACATGTGGAGAATATGGCACTGAAATTATAATTATTCGCAGCACTTCAGTAGTAGGAGAAGCAGCAGCAAATTTGAGAACTTCTAACACATAAGTTTTGTTTACCTGCAATTCCTAACATAATTGCGTTCTTGAACACATAGGTATGTTGTCATTTGCTGTGCTAAATAAATATGTAAATGCCATTGGAGGAAGTAAAAATAAACAAATTCCACAGTGCATAGTTTTTCTATTTATTTATCATACTGAATGGAGGGATTCCGGTAGTTAGGCTGATTGGTCGAAACTTTGCAGCCATCAATATTAAATATAAATGAATCGATGATCATTAGAAGAGAAATTCCCCTAAAGAAGTCGTGGGCTCTAGGCTATTTAGCGGAGAAGAAATCATGTTTACCTCATGGGGTGATGAATGTAAGTGATCCATCAACTCAAGAACTGAAGAAAAGATAATTATTTTCAGAGACAAGTCAAGAAGAATATAAAAGTTTGAAGCACTCATTCTTATTCACCAAAATAATTAGGAGAACCAGGAGCGTCAAACGTTCATAGACACACTTCCTATTTAGCACATAATTAGTCTAAACCATTGTTAGAACTAAATGTCAGAATTATCACCAGACAGCTCCCAACTTGAATGAAAAATGATCAACTGAAGGCATTTGTGGCACACAGACCTCGGCCAGACAACCCACCAACATGCTCAAAGGCGGGCGGGCTCATGAAGGTATTCGCGAAACGATTGGCTATAGTTTGCCTAGAGTTTTGCATGTTTTATTCTGACTTCCAAGTCATATATGAAACCAGAGAAATAAACACAGAACTTGGACATTGTAAACAATTGATCGATCTGTTATCATATGCTTTCATTTTTTCGTCCATGTCATAAAAATAACCCGACCGATAAACGGTTGGATATAAATACCCATTAGTTTGCATGTCATTAAGTCGAAGAAGTTTGAGATGATAATAAGACTGCAAATACAGAAGAAATCATTCGATGGAAATGGTAAAAGAAAATCATTAAACATGACATAGACTTCAGCTTTGACATGATTGACGATGTATCAAAATCAGTAGATAAATGATCCTTTCAAAAAAAGGACAGTAGACAAAGGAGAGGGACGGGTGAGCGTTTTAACAATTGCATTTTAAACTGTTGTCAAGCTATGAAAAGTTTCAGATTTAGAATGTCCTAATCAATATATGCAAAGGATCAGTTTCTCTTCGCCTTCTTACATAATATGACAGGAAACCTGGCGGGTTGATACAAAATGAGAAAATGGAGAAAAAGTGATGCTGGTAACCTCACCTCGAAAGAAGAATAATGATCATGTTTTTGTTGGCACCAGCTAATTAAGTAGAAGGCAAAAAAAAAATGCTAGAGTGAGTTGTTCCAAATGAAGTCAAAATCATTCTCCTGTGTAAACAGGTAAAGAGCATCAGAGGTCATGTGCATGGAAAATATGCATTTACCCAGTAACTTTAGACCATTTAAAAGATATTTTATTTCAAGAAAAGTACCAATGTAATGTCCATGGATCACAAGGCTGGAAAATGTGCGAAAGAGAATTGCAGCAGCCACCTAATTAAAGAGAATGGAATCGGGCTCCACAGCGACGACTTCCGCAAAGTAGGACCCCCATCCCGGCGGGATGTACAGGAGAAAATGCCCTACACTGCTCATCTAGTCATCTTACCTTCATTTTCCCCCATCGATCAACAACAAAATTACCAATACGTACAAACTCTTTCCAATTGACGGAAATTTAAGCTTTTAAAGATGCCTCACGGGTGAAGAACTGCAGGAATTTGACCGTGAACTTGTTGGGCTCCTGCAGATTTGCTTAACACTATCATCCCTACGAAATTGTAACACCTCAAATTGGGCTTCTTGGAGACGATCGTTGTTCGCTGATGAATAGAGCCTAGCGCGGAGGCCACGCTGGACCTCCGTTCGCTGGCAGTGGCGTCGCCACTCGCCACCCTTCTCATCCTTCCTCCAGGTCTTCACTGCAGAAACCTCATGATGCGGGGGTGTGGGCAGCCTGGCCGTCGAGGACCGCGGGCGGGGTCTGTGATGGCACCCGGAGAGTGCAGCGTAGCGGGCAGTGGCGCAGGTCAGCTCGCATGCAGGGCGGCGGCATCGCGCAGGACGGTGTTCGGGGGCGCGGCGGCTTGCGGTGGCGTGCGGAGCGGCGCGGGGCTAGTGCGTCCTGCAGATCGTGGAGGGCGGCGCTTGGGAAAGGAAACTGTATTTAGCGGTTTTGATTTAATTAGGCGTGGGGTGTGTCATGTGTGGGCGTCTAACAATGTTTTAGCACTAATCTGAACCAGTGGTTATGGTGATTAGATGGTCAGGATTGTCTGAATCTGCCGTTCTGTCTCTTTTAATAGTTGTCATCATGGACACATTACGCTGAAGTGCATGTTGCACGTCTTGCATTCGTTCAGATCTGTGTGGGCCATTCACACTCGTGCACGAAAACGACAGGGCGTGTTTGGTTGCTCGATTTTTTCCCCCTTGTTCAACTTAGCCTGACAGGAACTCTATGAGTGAAAATCATACTTGGCTGATGTTTTTCAGGCCTAGAATAAAAAAAAGGCATGGTGTTTGGTTACACCGGGTAACAGGAGCCATTGGGTGTGTTGTGCTTAACTAAACATGTTCATTTTAATCTCGTATAATCTATCCAACGGTTTTTTTGATTTGAGATAAGCTCCACATGAAAAAGATTCATCTCGAATTTGTGATTCCATTTCCATGCCGGTTCCTAATTTCGTTGAGTGTATGAAGTTCTATTTCGTGTTTATATTTGGAGCTTTTTTGAATAATTTTTCCCAAATACGTCATACATCATCGATCGTTTGAAATTTTCTTCGAGGAGTACCTTCTTTCACCGTTTTATGCAGCTTTCATGCCGTAAGTTTTCGGCTATGAATTTCGTAGACGAGTAGAACTACATCTTCATATGGTGTTTTAGAAAAATGTAGAACTACTCTCATGGATTCGTGAAAAATTGTTGCAAATGGATGTTACATGCATAGAAAAACTGCTACATGTAAAACCCTTTTGCTACAAGATACGCGCGAAAGTTGCTCCGGAGACGGCTGATTTTTTTTTCAGTTTCCTGCCGACAGACGCCTAGCACTTGCCTTAAAAAACATAATTTAGACCATCAAAATTAATGTGGAGGCGCTATCAATTATCTGGGCGCTTTGGCTATGTAGAAATGACAAGATTTTTAATAATAAAAATTGTTCAATTTTGCAGGTCATCTACAGATGTACAGGTATTCTCCGTTCGTGGTTACCTCTTGAGTGGAGAACCGAGAGCTTTACGGAGGTCTGTGGTTGGAGGCTACGAGGATACTTTTTCATGGGTGGCAGCATAGTTTACGGATTACAGCACCACCCACATCCTAGGCGTTATATGATTCATCGCTCCGATATGTATTTCGCCTTTTATTTTATCTGTTGACTCGAGACATATAAACGGCTGTGTGCATCCTGATTATGCAGAGGCTGAATGTAATTGCTTTCTCAAAAATAATAAAGCATCCTTTATCGAAAAAAAAGACCATCAAAATTAATAGATGTCCAACCAAGATCTTGGACGAACCTTGTTTCAAATTCGGATGATCCTTTCCGGTGTCATAGAAATAGTTATATCTAGATCGACTGAAATAGCAGGCAAAACTTATCATCGTGCAGGCTGCAGAGCTCACTGGCCGAGCCGAGAAGGAAAAAAAAAACGTGGCTCTTACGGCAATGCATTTTACGTGCCTCTGACCTGCATTGGCCAATATTCCAATAATACGGCACCGTCGGAACTGCTATGTTCAGTTGACACTTTTTCTCGTGCAGTCCAATGGAACTAGCTGACGGCAGCAGGCACACGACACGAAAGGATAAGTGAAAAAGACGTGTGATTTTTTATGTAAGATGGAAACCACAGCATTTTCCTCGTCTGCTCGAATGTTCGATGATGCGGTGCCGGAACAAGAGCAGACCGGAGGAGACATCATAGAGCTCTTTACGAGTGCGTGATGCTGTCATTGACTCATTGGTGGACTCTTGCTTCTGTCGGAGATTTGGTCGTGCACTAGCCCATTGACGCTCAATCGACCGCTCTAAGTGGAGCAGATGAGCGAAGCAGCTATCGCCAGCACAGGACCAAAGCGTGCTGAGTTACTTAATGCGTGCCTGATTTTGTTTTGTACTCCATCCGTGTTACAAAACTTGTCTGAAACTTGATTAAACTGAAACATATCTTTTTTTTTTTTTTGAACAGGAACTGAAACATATCTATATGGTAGATAGCATCAAGATACATCTAAATTTTAACAAATTTATAATAATTTTTATAAAATGGAGAAAGTACTAAGCCTGGCGAAAATTAGAAATTATTCAACTACTTTTGCAGCTGGCCAAACATATTTTGGTGGGACTAACATCACAGGGTATTCCTTTTTTCAGGGAAAATTCAGTCTGTTATGCATCTCGTTCAGCTCGTGTATCATGCATGACAATTTGCTAGCCATGCTATTCGAACGGAAACGCGAGAGCTTCTCCTGTCACGGTTGTACGCTGAAGAGTAATAACACAGATTATTAGAACATGGATACTGCAGAACCCGATAAAATTTACTCTACCTCTAAATTACATTACATAGTTACCTCATCGATAAGTTACAAAAAAATTGAGAAAAGAAGTTTTCTTTAGACTATTTATCTAAAACTTGTCATTTTTGCCTAAGCTACATACGTTCAAATTTTGGTATGAAAAATAGCACGTACATACATACATGCATCCTCTACAGGCAAAAAAAATTATTTAAATTTTTTAGAGGTATAAAAATACGGAGTTTCAGCCTGGACAATAAATCGGATTCCATTAAACCTAGATGTTGATGTGTATTTTCGAAAGAAGAGTAAAGAAATGCTAGCTGAGTTGATTGTGCATGTTAATACGAGGGCACCGTGATTACTAGCTCCCTCTCGGTTCATTTACCTAGGTTATATATTTGATCAACATAATACAAGATATATATTACAACATAGTATATATATCATTAGAAACGTTAGATGTTCTACTTTCTAATGATATAATTTTTATATTATACAATTGATATTATGTTGGCTAAATTAACAATCTAAATACGTGTAAACCCTATAAACTGGGACGGAGAGAGTAACACGAACTGGCGGTGAATCTCCGGCGGGGCATATAAGCAAGCCTTTGTGGTTAAATGCATGCCACAACCGAACTATGGAGTAATTAAGGACTCACGGTAAGTAACTATTGGAGTGTTATACGAACTCGTAAGAGTAAATTTAATAGTATAGTCATCTCCTACCATATAAGGCATTGCCATGTCAAGCCAATTTTATAACTAAAATGTATAATAGTTAGTTGTAAAGTTGTACTGATTTATTAATACCCGACCTACCTTACATTCTCATAAAGTGCCTAATAGCGTGCAGCTAGCTCTTGCATGAGAGGCTCTTTTTCCCCCTCTCATAGCTGCATATAATCTCGCATCTATACTGCATGATTAAATCTCATATTTGTCAAGAAATTGATAAAATATTTCTCTATCTTTATCATTAACTAGCATGGTGGCCCTCGCAAATGCGAGGGCATCATTTGGAAATGTATATATAATATACTTTTATTGTTCTATAGAAACTTGGAATGTTATGTGATTATAATTTACATGGTTCTAGCCAACATAAATACTTTTCTTGATAAAATATCATTTATGTGCAAAATATATTTAATCTTTTTAATGTAGGCAAATGATTAATGTTACATTAAAAACAAATGTAGGGATAACCACACATGTATTTCGTATCTGAATTTATTCAATAAATACAAATAATTGAATGTAGATTTTATTTGATGTTACTCTATTGTGAGGTCAAAACATAAATTATACTTGTTGATTTTAGATCAATTTAGACATAAGAAAATATGTATGTTTATGTCTAAGTAATAGTTTCTCGCATGATGTCATTCAATGCTACTAATATCAATTAATCGTGGTTTATTATAGTGAAGATACATCGGATAGTTCCCATTAATTTTTAATACTTACTCCAGTCTGTGTCATATGGAACTACGCATTAATATAACTACTAATTAATCTTTTCTTAGATATGACTACCAACTAATCTCGTCGGCTAGATCCTAGTTACACATTTCTGATCGTATCTCTTCCAATTACTATGACATTGTTCACGATTGCTCGCTGACATGCATGTAACGACGCCCTCTGGCGGTTTTTACCGTCGCTAGAAATGATAGAAGTGGTAGATTGACGGGAGCGGATTTTCGGAGCACAACCTCTACTCCATGCGGTCAAAATTACCCAATGTTTTGGTTTTAGTCAAAATTAAAATCCATGAAGTTTAACCAAATATATATATAATACAAAATCTAAAATACAAAATCATTATAATTATAGTCATAAGAAAATTTATTTTCAAATTATATGAATTTGCTATTTATGATCCAATCATGTATCTCTTCGAATTACGATGGCAGTGTTCACGATTGCTCGCTGACATGCATGTAACGACGCCGCTGGCGGTTTTTACCGTCGCTAGAAATGATAGAAGTGGTAAATTGACGGGGGCGGCTTTTCGAAGAACAACCTCTACTCCATGCGTTCAAAATTACCCTATGTTTTGGTTTTAGTCAAAATTAAACTTCATCAAGGTTAACCAAATATATAAAAAACCAAAATCTAAAATACAAAATCATTATAATTACAGTCATAATAAAATTTATTTTCAAATTATACGAATTTGCTATTACAAAGTTAATATTTGTTGCCACATCTTTTCTCAGACTTCACAATTTTGCATTTAACTAAATTCAGAATGGCAGGGTAAATGAAAATGGAGAAAGTACCTACTGATTAATATTAATTTACACGTTATACTTGCTTTTTGCAACTACTCACAATCCATTTATGGCAGCTAGCTAGTTTTGGAAGGTCTCGATTGGGTTGTTTTCCATGCCTACAGTTTTCACGTAGTGCCACCATGGTCAGCTAGTTTGGCTTTTTTTTTCGACAACTACAATATCATGATCTGTCAAAATAGCTACCTTGCACATTTTTTTCTACCGAGGAACATGTGTGGTTGTTTTTATTGGAGGCAGCATTGATAGCTCAATTAGGGACCCATTGCAGATCCTTTCCAGTTTATTTACAGCAACTACACTCTATCCAAATTAGGTAGGACAAGCTTTGGACGTAAAAAAAGAAGTCTTGGCTGTTTTTAGCGGACAGCATAACTTTTTTTTCTTGCAGCTACAGTCCAGCCAAGTTACGGTACATAAATCAGTGTTGGCTGCGTTTTAAACGGACATAGTAAGGCAAGTTCTTTTTTCTTTGCTATCACGTTCCAGCTAAGTTGTGGTACATAAATCGTGTCAAACATGTTACGTAACTACTAATATCTCATAAAATCTCAGCCATATATTTTAATCTAACTATCAACATTAATTTAGATGATGTGGATTAATGTGGTGGCTCTATTAAAGACCCTCATTTTGCTTTTAGTATATAACTAGCATGGTGGCCCTCGCAAATGCGAGGGCATCATTTGGAAATGTATATATAATATACTTTTATTGTTCTATAGAAACTTGGAGTGTTATGTGATTATAATTTACATGGTTCTAGCCAACATAAATACTTTTCTTGATAAAATATCATTTATGTGCAAAATATATTTAATCTTTTTAATGTAGGCAAATAATTAATGTTACATTAAAAACAAATGTAGGGATAACCACACATGTATTTCGTATCTGAATTTATTCAATAAATAAAAATAATTGAATGTAGATTTTATTTGATGTTACTCTATTGTGAGGTCAAAACATAAATTATACTTGTTGATTTTAGATCAATTTAGACATAAGAAAATATGTATGTTTATGTCTAAGTAATAGTTTCTCGCATGATGTCATTCAATGCTACTAATATCAATTAGTCGTGGTTTATTATAGTGAAGATACATAGGATAGTTCCCATTAATTTTTAATACTTACTCCAGTCTGTGTCATACGGAACTACGCATTAATATAACTACTAATTAATCTTTTCTTAGATATGACTACCAACTAATCTCGTCGGCTAGATCCTAGTTACACATTTCTGATCGTATCTCTTCCAATTACTATGACATTGTTCACGATTGCTCGCTGACATGCATGTAACGACGCCCTCTGGCGGTTTTTACCGTCGCTAGAAATGATAGAAGTGGTAGATTGACGGGAGCGGATTTTCGGAGCACAACCTCTACTCCATGCGGTCAAAATTACCCAATGTTTTGGTTTTAGTCAAAATTAAAATCCATGAAGTTTAACCAAATATATATATAATACAAAATCTAAAATACAAAATCATTATAATTATAGTCATAAGAAAATTTATTTTCAAATTATATGAATTTGCTATTTATGATCCAATCATGTATCTCTTCGAATTACGATGGCAGTGTTCACGATTGCTCGCTGACATGCATGTAACGACGCCGCTGGCGGTTTTTACCGTCGCTAGAAATGATAGAAGTGGTAAATTGACGGGGGCGGCTTTTCGAAGAACAACCTCTACTCCATGCGTTCAAAATTACCCTATGTTTTGGTTTTAGTCAAAATTAAACTTCATCAAGGTTAACCAAATATATAAAAAACCAAAATCTAAAATACAAAATCATTATAATTACAGTCATAATAAAATTTATTTTCAAATTATACGAATTTGCTATTACAAAGTTAATATTTGTTGCTACATCTTTTCTCAGACTTCACAATTTTGCATTTAACTAAATTCAGAATGGCAGGGTAAATGAAAATGGAGAAAGTACCTACTGATTAATATTAATTTACACGTTATACTTGCTTTTTGCAACTACTCACAATCCATTTATGGCAGCTAGCTAGTTTTGGAAGGTCTCGATTGGGTTGTTTTCCATGCCTACAGTTTTCACGTAGTGCCACCACGGTCAGCTAGTTTGGCTTTTTTTTTCGACAACTACAATATCATGATCTGTCAAAATAGCTACCTTGCACATTTTTTTCTACCGAGGAACATGTGTGGTTGTTTTTATTGGAGGCAGCATTGATAGCTCAATTAGGGACCCATTGCAGATCCTTTCCAGTTTATTTACAGCAACTACACTCTATCCAAATTAGGTAGGACAAGCTTTGGACGTAAAAAAAGAAGTCTTGGCTGTTTTTAGCGGACGGCATAACTTTTTTTTCTTGCAGCTACAGTCCAGCCAAGTTACGGTACATAAATCAGTGTTGGCTGCGTTTTAAACGGACATAGTAAGGCAAGTTCTTTTTTTTTTTGCTATCACGTTCCAGCTAAGTTGTGGTACATAAATCGTGTCAAACATGTTACGTAACTACTAATATCTCATAAAATCTCAGCCATATATTTTAGATCTAACTATCAACATTAATTTAGATGATGTGGATTAATGTGGTGGCTCTATTAAAGACCCTCATTTTGCTTTTAGTATATAATAGATAGATGACTAATTACCACCGCGATGTGGAAATCTCCTCTTTAATTATTTCCTTTCAGGGGTATACATTTTATGGTGAAATCTGGGTAAATTAATTAAGAATCACGATTTGTCAATACTCCCAAGTCAAAGGCCCAGCGAAGAAGACCAACAGAAGATTTAACAAGCAGTGATACGGGAAGAGCCCGCCCGTATGGCCGCCCGTATCGGGTGTCACCACCTCAGCCAAGTTAACCCTACCAACTTTCGTGATGGGAACCATGGATAGTTCGACCCCACGATGTCGCACATCGGGAGAGAGTCGCAGTCACCAACACCACATCACATCTGAGGAGATCCATCGCCATCACCATCTCCACATCCATTTCTCCACCTTCATAGCCATAATCCATATACTTGTAATCTTGATCTCCGTGACTGGCGATATTGTAAGACTATTTGATATTTATATTGAATCCATATTTGCAATGTTTATGATCTTTGATCTCGTTATTTGAGTAGTCCTCACGGGCTGCGGGCTTGGGTGAAACCTCGCAACATTTATGTGCATCTTTTATCATGGGAATATTGTGTTGAGTTCGAATATGATTTTTTTCTTAATTTTATCATCCCTTGCCTCGATCTAAAGACTTGTCAGGCATCCAAGTTTCGAGGATCCATCAAGATATTGAGGGGTATGAGTGGTGCTTCAACCTCTAGATCGAAAGCTAATGACAGAAGGGATTAGTAGAATGGAGGACCTGAGATCTAGTTGGGGTAACGGTAACGTCACTATGTGTAATGCTTTAGCCTGTTTAATTACTTAATAACTACCTAACACCCTGGGCTGCAGAGGTGTGGTAGTGGACCAAAATTCTATAGTCGCAATGGCTAACTAAACTTATAGAGAATTAGGACGTGACACCCATAACATTTATTTTTATTTGAACATGACTCATGCCTCGCTTATTATTATCTTTATCACATATGTATGCACAACTGCAGGTGAATTCTAGGCCCTGGCATATCTCCATCCATAGATACACAACAAAAATAACAAAAAAGTTAAGCTGAAAAGGTCCGGTAATAGAAAGATAACCAAGATTTCAAGGTTTTGACAAATAATGTAATCTTACACCTAAGCAAATTCTTCCCAAGGTTCGATTAAACCAAGATCTCCTAGGAAAAAAGCTATTATACTGCATCGGTAATCCGGATCGAAGGTATCATCCACATTTTCACTCTCATCCACATCAATAAAAATATAATATTTTAATATTTATAGTCTAATTACATTATTTTATTGTATTGCTCTGACATAGGTTACCTGGTTTACCCTTTTTTCTTGCAAAATGCATGAGGTTGATCATGAGGTCCATGGATTTTGTTCGGAAGTTGCTGAGTAGTGTATTTTTATAACCTAGTACAAACAGAGACACTAACACACGCCCGCATGATTTCACCTCCTATAAACACACGATGCGCGTGATAACCCAATAAGAATCTTTGAAAGACCAAGTCAACATGTGATTGACGAAATAATTGCATGCACCTCATTATCAACGGAAACGTCGCTTTTGCATTGAAAGATTCTTACTTTCCTTTATGGTATATATATACACATGCATCAAATCAAGGATTTAAACTCTCGTGGTCCGACGGTACAACCATTCTCTATCCAATGTCTCAGCAGTAAGTGCATTCAACTAAGTTGTGAGTGATGTTGATTGTGACTACTTTCAGGTCACTCTCCGCATGTGGCCCTAGTCGAGCGTCCTTTCTCTGTTGGGGATCTAGTTTTCCTGTGTCGCTGGTGTGTGGCCTGGTAGGCTGGTACTCTATAAGAATGGCTAGCGGGTAGCCTGCGGAGGGTATACCAGGGAATTTTTTGGGCAGGGTCGAACAAAGTCCGACGTAGAGAATCTAGGCCCCGCAGGCCATAAAATCAGGCCTAGGCCCGACCATCAGAGGAAAAGCCCGCCGGGTCTCGGGCTACGGGTCAGACCGAGTCTCTTCTTTATTTTGCAGAAACAAGGCCTAGGCCCAGACCAAAAATTGGAATCAATATTAAGGCCCATCCTCGGCCCGTAGGCATGCTCGGGCCAACCAGACCAAGCTACCCATGCCTACCTATAGCTGAGAGCTACCCATCACGCATTGTGGCGTGCACACAAAAGTAGGACGACATGTCTAGGAGGCAGGGGATATGCGACTTCATATCCTAGTGGAAGACTTCAACTTTTCTAAGGGGCAATTGTGCACACAAAAACCGGATCTATTTTATATTGTAGTAAAAAAATGGCTATCGCCCGTTAGTGATGTTAGTGGTAAGTGTAGAACATGGCACGTGTGTATCATATGATTTCCATTCCCCGGCGGGAGCTAGTCAAGTTCCATTGCTAGTACAATATGTATTCACTGCTTCATTTGTTGCATCGTCTGCCTTCTTAACGTGTACTAGAGTTTGTACTATTGTATAGTTCATGTTGTCTATGGAGACGTTAGTTTGTGCATGCAAATATAAATCATCACAAACTGAACTAGTCATGTTCGACATTAATTAGCTCGGGCAACTTGGTCAGCCATGTACTAGCAAACTTAGGGCAGTCTTCTTCATATACTGATTTCTAGAACAAGGGCGGTCTAGATGATGTAATGGCTCCTTGCCGCCAGGAACTTGTACATGGGGTTTAATCTAATATATTTCATTTGGAAAAAAACTTAGGTAAATAGGTTATACTTGAAGAAGAAAATCGCGAGCTTTAATATGTGTCCTTGCCTCTCACCCACTCTACCTACCAGCTTCACCCTCTTGCCCCCTGCAGTATAAAATGTCTATCACATAACCTCTCTATCCATGTATAGATAGGGTCATTTCTTGTCCATGACCGGCTTGTCAGCTCTCTCTGCCTCACCATGCAACTCTCTACCCTCACACTTGATCATGCCACCCTTGTTGTAGAACTTGGTGGCATGGGAGGTACAAGGAAAGAAAGAGACATAAGTATGATGATGAATCCTACGACGTATGAAGTCTTCACCATGGAAGGCTGCCCCGGACTTAGGTATTGGACAATACCTCGAGCATATCCAAAGGAGAAAGTTGCAGAGCCTGGCAAGTATGCATGCCTCCCTCTATGCGAAAGCAACGGGGACAGCGTAACCGTGTGCATATACTCCCCCCTTTGAGCCCGCGAACACCAGCAAGCGCAAATCGAAAGACCCACAAAGGAATGGAGAAGGCATGTTCGAAGGCCTCGATCCCGCCTTTCATGTTACCCTCAGCGTTCGTGGGAAATTCAGGATGGGCTCGTACGTCAAAGTCGATGGTCGGAGGAGCACCGTCTATAACGTATCGATGCACCAAAATTCTGTATTGTGTATGTTTCGAGGCTATTTTTCCGCTACAGACTATATAACAAGTATAGCATGTCACAACCGCAAAGTAAGCCTCTATATTACCAGCTATATCGTGAATGCATCGGAGCCATTATACTAGAGGTTCTAATTGATCTAACTACACAACCAATTAACACCCCTGACAACTGCCCCAAAAAAATCAGGATTGTTCTTGATGTCAGCTAGAATGTTCTTGTCAGTGGAAATTGTAGAACAAGACAAGTTCTGCAATGGTACAACCTCCTTTGAAAAAGTTTGCAACATTCGATGTAAATCAACCAATCAAAGTTTACCTTTTCGTTAGTTCAATCTATTTCAAAAGGTGGAAAGAGTGAAAACAACCCATTAGATAATAATGGGCCATTGTGTGGCCACGTTCAATCCGTGGGTTCCATTGTCAGTCATATTGAACATGGAAATCTTGTTTTGTTCGCCACAAGCTTTGCATGGAGCACACAAGTTAGCGAAAAGGATTGTTGTTCTGGTTTTCATACACAGTGACTGAGGAAGAAAGTAGTCATTAGATAGGGTTCATATCTGGGAGCTCCGTGACAAGGAGGTCTACACGAGAGTCTATTGGCCTGTTGGTGGAATCGGCCTAGACTGAGATACATGGTGGCATGTCCACAAATCGTAGGGTGGCTGATCTAGGAGGAATGTGCGACTTCATTTGCTAGTGAAAGCTTTTAACTATTCTCAGGATGATTGCACAAATAGAGGCCATATCAATCTTGTTCTCAAAAGTAGTTCTCACATTAGTGACAGGTGTAGATCATGGCATAGGGATCATATGATAACCATCCTAGGTAACAGATGGTCGCCGTTGCTAGGTGGTATAAGAACTTGTTACTTCTGATGTTTGTTTTACTGTTGGTAATGATTATTAATAGATTGGAAACTATTTTGAAAATGAAATGACAAAATGCTAGTACAATGGAATTCATTGCTTCATTCGTTGTACCGTCTGCATCCCTGTCAAGTTTGTATAGTTCATGGTGTCCGTGTGAGCGTTAATTTATGTATGCAAATATGCACCCCGTTCCGTATTAGTTATCTTTTATTTAAATGTATCTAGACATATTTTTTACATACATTGAAATCTGCAGTAAGCACTAATCATCACAAGCTAAACTACACTAAATAGGCTAGATTTGGAGAAGCGGAGCCGTTGACAGACGGGGTACTTACTACTTGTACTATATCTCTCATCCACTCAACCTACAACTTTAACCATCTCATTCCCTCTCTATTCGCGTAATAGCCAGAGTCACTTCTCGTCCATGACCGGATTATCAACTTAGTCTGTCGTGCCACCATTGTTCTAGATCAAACTTGTGCTTCGATGTAATAATAATGTTTGATCTTGCAATCCTTGGCTGCATGCGAGTTATCAGAGCACTTCCAATATGTTGTGCTTGATGTTGAGGCCAGGAAACAATCAGTGTAGAATATCGATTTCACTCCACACATCTTGGTGCATACATTACTACCGGTGTTGGGAACGCTAGTCTACAATATTGCTTCAAACACGGCACAAAATGAGTAACATTTAATTTAATTTGAAATTTTGGAGTGACTTATAATCCACTTTTTACCTCCTCTTACATGTACATTTGTGATAGCAGATATGCCCTCACTCTTTGACTTAGAGGTCTTAGCCCCACCTATGCCAAGATCATGTTAGGTCCTCAAAAAGTTCCCCTTTTCTCGCTTTGTATGAAAATTCATTTTTTCAAAAATTCAAACGATCTATTAATAAACATCCTACAAAAAGTCTAATAGTAATAAAATTATAAATAGATTCTTTGGCCAGCGTGCGAAAATTACAACTAAAACGAGCCGAAGACGCATCGCCGTCCTTGTCCCTCCCTCACCGAAGACAGGCAAAGCTTATCGCGCTAGAGCTTGTTGTATGAACAATTAATCCTTTTGGTTACACACCCAAATAAACTTTATATCTAGTTTGCCCCTCTTAATATTTTTCAAACTTCTGTAGCCGAAAACCACTCGTTGGGTGACGTGCCATGCTAACTAACCGGATTTAAGACATCTCCAGCGGCCCGACGCAAATAGACCAGAAGTGTATGTTTTGGTCCAACCAGTCAGAATTAGGGTAAACCACCAGCACAGAAGCGCGTGAAATTATGAAAATATTTCATTCATTCAAACATAATGTAAATAGGAAATTAACAAAAACTAAGCCCTAGTTCCTAGCGCCGCCATCTTCTTCGCCGTCGGAGACGAGTTCGACAAACGGCGGAGAGCCCCTGTTGTGCCCAATCAGAGATCGCCGGCGGCCCGTGATGGGTTGCGGCAACACGTAGTGCAGCGGATGTGTCACGTACCACGGCAGAGTAGGCGGCGGCAGGTAATGCGGAGAAGGAGGTACCATCTAGCCTTTCCATGGTTACTGTCGGTCAGCCTTCTGGCGACGGGTCGTTTCCATTTTTATCCGCAACACATTCAGGAGGACACATGTGTTGTCCGCATAGACGCATTACCAAAATTTGGTGGACGGATGGATCACACAGGATGGACCGGTCCATTTGGATCGCACCGCGTGCGCCTGGTCCCGACTGTCCACACAAATCAATTTAAGTTGCCCTGCTGAAGATGTTCTTAGATCGATTGAAATGGCAGACCAAAATTATCATCGTGCAAAGGTCAACCTAGCGGAGCAAGAAACAAACGTCACTCCTTGGGCAAAGCATTTTATCGTGCTTCTGACCTGCATTTTACAATAACACGTCACCCTCGGCACTGCAATATTTAGTTGTCATTTTTCTCGTGTAATCAGATCAAACTAGCTGACGGCAGCAGGGGCACGACACAAAAAAAGATAAGTGAAACCACAGCCTTTTCACTCGTTTGGTTCGAATGCTCGATGATATGGTGCCGGAACAAGAAAAGGCCGGCTCATCGAGCTCTTTACGAGTGCGTGATGCTGTCATTGGTGGACTCTTGCTTGTGTCGGAGATTTGGTCGTGCACTAACTAGCCCAGTTGCGACTCACTCGACCGCAATCAGTGGAGCAGATGAGCGAACCAGCCATCGTCAGCGCAAGACGAGGCGTGCGAGTTATTTAGAGCAAGATTAATACTAGTAAGATAGCTTAATGCCGGCTTGCCAGGTCATCGTAGAGTCAATAAAAAGCCCACTCATATAGTAATAGGCTAGCTATTACTACGTAGATGGCTGTTAAGTAGGCTTGATTAGAATTTAACTACTTGCATGGATCCTATTGGACCAATGCTGGAGCCTCCTTTTCTCGGTCGATGTGCTAGCGCCTCGCGAAGTCGCGATAGCTCTCTCCTCTCTCTCCTCCGTTCTCTCTCTTTCACCTAGACTTTTAATGACATGGCAAAGCTTATAGCCTGCTGAGTAAGCATGATTGCACTTACTCTCAGTGGGTGCTGATTTCGGAAACTCAATTCGGCTCCCAGGTGTATATGATTCCTCTAAAAAAAACATATTCTGAAGTGTAAAAAAAAAATTGACAATAAAATCTACATGTACATCTTCATAATTTATGTGTGTTTGTCAAGTTTTGCGAAAAACGATATTTTTTGTAGTCTATGTAAAAAAGGAAAAAAAAAATCTTGTGATAAGCGGTTTTTTTAGCATCGAATTTTTTCTTTTTTTACAAATGCCACAAGACAAGTTGATTTTTCATGAAACGATTTTGTGAGCATATAGCACATGACCGACGTACGTCCAAAACTTTTGTTTCAATTTTTGATATTTTAAAATATATCTAACATGCACTTCAAAATAAAAGGAACATATGCTTCCATGTGCCAAAACATCACTCCCGTGCTGATTTCGTTTTGTAAGACGAACGAAAAATAGGAGTTCTTCAAATACTTTTGTCGTCTAGGATGGATAGTTTTTTGTTTCACTTCTCATATTTCTATTGATATACTCCCTCCGTCTGTCCTATGCAGGTTGCCTGAGATTTATTAAAATTTAGATGTATCTAGATAATAAATCGATACATCTAAATTTTGACAAATCCTAGAGAAACTTCGTGGAATGGTGAGTATGAAATATTAATTGAATATCTAATGTTTTGCTGATATACATGTCAACGTAGTTCCTTTTTTATATTGGGTTCGTGAAAGTGTAGTCTCTTCTTAGTGTTTTGTATGTTTGATAACAACACTTCAATATAATTTTACCATGTGCATAGTTGTGATGATTATATCTAGGTGCACAAGCCGATCGTTAACCCCCCCCCCCCCCAACCCCAAAGGAAATATCGAAGACCAAAGTCTTAGTCTACGGTAAGATTTAGGTGATAGGTTTTCTGGTTCTTTAGATGTGTGTCTTACGGTTTTGGTTAGAGAGAACTTGAAATTCTGGGGCATTTCTGTTTTTTTTTGCACTGTAGTGCTAGTGTGATCAGTGGTAGTACCGCTACCACTGCCCAACACACATGTACACACGATCTGGAACCCAACTCGCGGCACTGCCGCTGCTCATCTAGGAGCGGAGTACCATGCAAGGTACCTGTGGTGATCTATATCACTGCATGGTGTAGTATGCAAGTCGTTGATATAACACCAATGAAATACCGTTTGCGGGTCCAAGACATGTCTATAAAATTACACCACTAGTATTACATTCATTAGAGTGGTATAACAAAAATATTTGTGGGTCCAAGGCATGTCTATAAAATTACAAACAATTTTTTTACAGAAGATCGGCGCATTCAGCGCATCCTCCTACTTTAAAATGAGGTAAAACTGCAAATAAAGTACGGAAGAACAACTCGTCGTCTAATTTATCACTAACTCCATCTATAGAGGTACTTGACTGGCTAGAGAGACTATGACTGGATCTAGCTAATTAGGTATTAGGATTAGGGATCTAGTTCTCTTCTACTTCTAATCTACGTTTTCTCCATGGTGGACGTAGTGGTTGACTCCGTTGAATTTTCTGCCAGGATCTTGTTTCTTGAAGTAGTTGACTTTGTTGTCTTCGAGTTTCACTGTAGATCCTTCTTCGCTGCCTCCATGTCTAAGCAGGGGTGAAAGGACATGGAGCCCCCATGTGTGGTTTTGGTAATTGATGATAATCCCTATGAACTAATGGTTGTATTGAGATTCTCTCTTAGGTTGTGTCCATAGACAATGCTTGAGCCATATGTTGGTCTCAAGGTTGCAAGATGAAGAAGATCGAGTACAATGAACAAGACGGTGTTAAAGAGAGATGAAGACGATGTAGAAGATGAAGAGGGACGAAGACCGTGGAGAAGAGATGAAAACGGTGGCGTGTATGTTGATGAAGACGGCGTAGAAGATGGATGAAGACGGTGGCGTGTATGTTGGATGAAGACGGTGGCATGTGCAATGTTGAAGAGGGATGAAGACGGAGCTTGCTGACTCGAGTGGAATGCGCAAGGACAAGGTTTGTGCTCGGTAGGATAGTGGGTCGCATCATCGGAGAGCTCAAACGTTGCATGCATTGCATCATGTTTCTTGGTTGTTGTTGGTTCTTATCCATGAGATGTTCTAGAGCTTGTGTTCATTCTCGTGACAAGCTCTAGCTTATCGGAAACGGATTCCGGATGCATCTTATGTTGCGTGTTTGAGTTGGATGGGCCAGCCGGTACTACCGCGAGCGGTACCGGCCCAGATACCGCAGATGCAGTTTTGCTCACAGTGAGCATGCCGGTACTGGGACGGTACCCGGACCGGTAGTACGGCCCAGTCCTTCTCCCTCCTTCAGCCCAACATCCCCCAGCAGATGCCCACCTTCCAGCCCCGCGCTGGGCTGCCGCCCAAGCTCCCTGGCCCAGCTCGCCTTGGCCAACCGCCGGCCCACCCAAGCGATGCCGCACACTGCCCCCGCTCGCACGCTCGATCCCGTGCGGGAGAGCTCGATGATCCCTATTCTCCGCTCAACGCGGGAGCGAGTGGTCGCTCCGCTCAGAGCGGGATAGAGTTGGGCCGGTCCATTAGGGACGGAAATGGTTTTCCTTCGTTTTTTTGCTTCAGTTTTCTCATTTTCTACTGGTTTTTCATTTGGTTCTGCTGGTTTTTTCCCTCCGTTTTTGGTTTTGCCGATTGGTTTTTTTTTTACTTTCCAAATTTTAAATTTTTTTTCAATATGAACGTTTTTTTGGTTTGAACAATTTTTAGATTTGAACAATTTTAAAGTTTAAACAATTTTTATTTTGAACATTTTTAGACATGAACATTTTTCGGCGTTTGAACAATTTTTAGATTGATCTTTTTTTGAAATTTGCATACTTTTAATTTGAACATTTTCCAATTTGGAACTTTTTCATATTTAAACATTTTTAAATTTGAACATTTTCGAAATTTGAAATTTGTATGATTTTGAAAATTGTTTGTTTTTTTAATCGTTCAATTTTGATTTTGTTCGATTCAGAATTTGTACTGATTTTGAATTTTGTTTGGTTTAAATATGTGTAGATTTGAAAACCGAAACAACTGTTTGTCACGCACCAAACACACAACGACAAAATAAATGGGTCTGGCCCAACTTACCTTCTTCTAAGCGGAGCTAAGCTCCCTCCCGCTTAAAGCGGACAATAGGCCCTCACGGAGAGCTCCCGCAGCGTTACCGTCGCTCCGCTGGGTCCCGCGCTGCGCCGCTCGCTCGCTGCTGGCCGCGCTTGCTTGTCGCTTGCCCAAGGCCGGCCCAGCTCGCCGGCCCAGTCTGCATCTGCTGCTGCCCGCCTCTCCCAGCCCAGTTTCGCCATGGGATGTTTCTTTGCTTTGCTTCTTTGCTGCTGTTTACATATGGCCGGTACTACCGGCCCAAAACCTGTTTTGCGCATATGTTTCTGTGTTGTTTTAGGGTAGTACTGGTTTGTCGTGAACCTAACCGTTTTCTAGCTCCAACTGCCATATTTTTGGGCCCCTATTTATACCTCCCTTCCACCTCCGTCCAAAGTAGCTCTTCCACATCTATTCTCTCTCCTCCATTGTTAACCTTGAAGAGCTTGATCCCCCCACTATTTGTTGCATTTTTTGGGGGGAAAGGAGAGAGGAGATCTAGATCTAGTGCTCCACCAAGTAAATCCCTCTCCATGTGAGGGGATCTTGCTAGATCTATATCTTGGAGTAATTTGGTGTTCCTCCCCCTATTTGTTCTTCCTCCCTTACCCCCCCAATAGCTTTTGTAGCTTTGTTGGAATTTGGGAGAGAAGGACTTGGGCATCTTAGTGGTGTTCTTAGCCATTGCATTAGGTGCATAGTTTGGGTTCTCTCCGGGGTTTCGGCTCGTGTGAGTTCCCTCTAGGGTTCTTGGAACCCTAGAGGACTTGTTGACCTTAGTGGTGTTGTTGCCTTTGTGGCCTTGTCGTCTTTGTGGTGTTGTAGCCTTTGTGACTTTGTTGTCTTTGTGGCCTTGTCGCCTTTGTGGCGTTGTTGCCTTTGTGGCGTGTTGTAGCCTTTGTGGCTTTGGAGCCGTTTGTGGTGCGTTGGAGCCTTTGTGGCCTTGTTGCCGTGTGTGGCGTGTTGTAGCCTTTGTGTCCTTGTACTTGAGAGCCTCCGGTGTTGTGGAGTTTGCCTGAAGCTTGATACTTGGGTGTTTACCCAAACTTGTACGGGTTTGGTGACCACCCTCAAGGGTCCCTTAGTGGATCGAGGCTTTCCCTTTGGTGGGAAAGGCTCGAGGAGAATAAGGTGGCCCTAGAGGCTTATTGGAGTGCCTTGTGCGTCCACACCGCTCCAAGGGAGAGTAGCACCCGCAAGGGTGTGAACTTCGGGATAC
Source organism: Lolium multiflorum (assembly GCA_030979885.1). NCBI lineage: Eukaryota > Viridiplantae > Streptophyta > Magnoliopsida > Poales > Poaceae > Lolium > Lolium multiflorum. The sequence continues at coordinate 148,933,472 of CM061747.1, forward strand.
ATCGTCGTCTCCTCGTGCACCGGTTACTTCTCAACCCGAGCTCCTTTACCTATGTTCTTTACATTGTGATAGCCTTCATGCTTGATGTTCTATATCTAGTTTGTTATCATCTTGTTGCTCATCATGATACATAGGTTGTTGGTGCACATAGGCAAACCCTAGTTGATAGGCTTTGTGCTTAACAAGTAAAACTTAGTTTTATTCCGCCTTGTTAAGCCCTCAAGTAGAAGTTTTTACAACCCGCCTATTCACCCCCCTCCTCTAGGCGACATCCTTGTACATTCAAGGGGGTTCAAAGAAGGGTGAGTACGAGCGTACTCAGCAAGTTCATTATAGGTAAAGATGTGTTTAATGCACTAGCTATAGCCATGGACCAGGAAGTCATATGCAATGCATGTTTTCGTAAACATTTCTTCAAAGGTTGCTTCTATCCTGAAAAACTATGTCCGTTAGCCTTCACCTGGTGTCTAGAACTTCGTGGAGTTCCTTTCCGGCCATGTTCGCAGTTCCAAACCCAGAACAGGGGGTGTGACAAGCCACAATTTGACACACTCTGCAGAGATGTGTTAATTTTCCCATAAGAGAACTTATCCTTGTTGCCAACCGGGCGATCTTTCCCGTCCACACTTCCTTGATGTGAGGCCCAGTATAAGGTCCTAGCCAATCATTGCATTTCTCCGCGACCGTGCACACCCACCCGTATTGTAGTTCCGGTATTGGATCCTCATCGGTTACTTTGTTCGACCTCGATTCTATGCCCCCCGGCCCACGAACTCCTAAGGTAAGTTCCGACCTCAGCACCTTCACCGGTCTTCTACGACCCATCATAGACCATGATACAGTGAGGACTTTATGGTTCCCCACTCATACGTCTCAAACCTATCTATAATTTTTGATGCTCCATGCTTGTTTTACACCAATTCATATATGTTTGCTCATACTTCGTTGCACTTTTATACATTTTCCGGCACTAACCTATTGACAAGATGCCACAGTGCCAGTTCCCTATTTTCTGCTGTTTTGTATTTCAGAAAAGTTGTACATGAAATATTCTCGGAATTGGACAAAACAAAAGCCAAATATCTTATTTTTCCGTAACGAAGAAGAAGTCCGGAGGAGAGACGAAGGGGGGCCACAGGGTGGCCAGACCATGCCTAGGCACGGCCTAGCCCTGGCCCACGCCTAGGGGTGGTCTGGGGCCACCTGGCCTCCACCGACCTCTCCCCTCCGCCTATAAATACCTCCCGATGCAAAAACCCTAAATCAATGGGCCTCCATTCACGAAAATCGGGTGGTTAGCGTCGTCCATGCGAAAGAGCCCATGCTATTGTACATCGTAGCCACCAATCGGGTGGTTAGCGTCGTCCTGGTGGTGGAGCGCAAAGAAGCCGGCAAGGAGCAGCGGGTTCAGCGCCCAGTCTACTACCTCAGCGAGGTGCTCTCCCAGTCGAAGCAAAATTACCCCCACTACCTGAATCTCACCTACGGTGTGTACATGGCGGCAAAAAATCTCAAGCACTACTTCCAAGAGCATCCCATCAAGGTGGTGTGCACCGCCCCCCTTGCGGAAATCATCGGCAGCAAGGACGCCAATGGCCGGGTAGCCAAGTGGGCCCTGGAGCTGGCGACTCATTCCATCCTGTACGAGCCAAGAATTGCCATCAAGTTGCAGGTCCTAGCCGACTTCTTCGTCGATTGGGCCGGCAGATCCACTTCGCCGCATCCAATAATGTGGCGGAATATGAAGCGATCATCCATGGTGACGAGGCGGTTCCTCGGCAATGCCCACCATGAGGGGCTTGGGTTTTAGAGGAAGGCGACGACGGAAGTTCCAGGAGCGAGGCGGTACACGACGTACCCAGGTTCACGCCCCGCGGAGGGTCGCTACGTCCTGCTAGCAATCCACTATATGAATATATGTATAGGGGGCCGCCATAGGCGGAGTTGTTGGATCTAGTCTAGTTCTAATCCGCGGGTTGCGGTGTCTAGGCGTGTTGCCTCTAAAATTATGTTTCTGATTGTGCCTAAGGGTGCCCCTGCCTGGCTTTATATATCAGCCAAGCTAGGGTTTACAAGAGTCCTAGTAGGATTCGTGTTGGAGTCTTCTTTCCTTGTAGTCCAAGTTGAGGCGTGTGCAGGTCCAGCTTGTCGAGTCCTCGTGCTGGTCCACCTTCATAGTTTGCACCGGGTATGGCAATGTCGAGTACAGAAGGGTTATGCCCACGTCAGTAGCCCCGAGTGTCGGCCGAAGTGAAGCTTCGGGCAGGAGACTAAAGTTGTCTTTGCCGAATGTCATGATCATCTGTTGAATCTTGTGCTTGATGTAGAGTCGAAGTTGCTTTCTGTCGGGTGCGCGAAGCGCTCCCGATGGGAGTAGCCCCGAGTCTATGGGCCTGCAGCCACACATAGACTCAATTTGTACTACTCGAAGATCTTGATTGTTGATGCCGATGTCTTCAACTTTATTCTTCTTTGTTGACGAGGTTGCCGTATTTTTTATCGGGTGCGCGGCAAGCGCTCCCGATGGGAGTAGCCCCCGAGCCTGTAGATAAATATGAAATAGTTATGTATAGGGTGTAACAAATGCTAAGTCAAATACCGTAGACTTTTCAAGTTCCGAGAACTTGATGCCGATGACTCGATGATGCCATAGATAGAGGAGTTGATGATTCAGATGATATCCCAGAGCCGATGATTGAGATGATGGCCCTGAGGGGAGCCGATGATTCGGATGATACCCAGGAGGAACCGATGATTGAGATGATGGCCCTGAGGGGAGCCGATGATTGAGATGATGGCCCTGAGGGGAGCCGATGATTCGGATGATACCCATGAGGAGCCGATGATTGAGATGATGGCCCTGAGGGGAGCCGATAATTTTATCGGGTGCACGTCCAGCGCTCCCGATGGAAGTAGCCCCCGAGACTGGGCACTGATGCTTGCAACCGCGAGTAGACTCAAGTCGAGCAACCCGATGTTTACAGTTTTCTTCAAGTGCCGTTGACACATTGTTGTTTATTTCAAGGGGCAATCCTCAATGCACCTTTGAGCATCGTTGATGCCATTGTTCGTAAGTTTTTCAGTAGATACATATATATGCACTTTTATTGTGTCAATGCCGTTGGCAAATTTTGAAGGAGCAAATCTTAATTGCCCGTTTAAGTGTATGTGTATTCGTTGGTCAGCAAATTGTTTGAGTGATCAGCTCGTGTTGCAGGTCTTGCTGAACCCGTTGTATGTGCAACTTTGCTTTCAACCGATGTATGTCTTGACCGTGGGTCGTTTTTGTACGTGTTTCATGATCCTTGCTATCTGCGGCACTCTTTGGGGCATCTATAGCAAAAGGAAAAGGGCAAGGTCCCCGTTGCTTCATGATCCTTGCTATTTGCGGCACTCTTTGAGGCATCTATAGCAAAAGGAAAAGAGCAATGTCCCCGTTGATTACCATCCATTGCAGCACTCGTATTTTCAGAGGCTTTTAGATGATAACTTTAGGTATAAGAAGTCTTCATTTCCTCTTGAATTCCAATACACGAGCGCTCCCGATGGGAGTAATAATTCCACACAGCGCTCCCGATGGGAGTAATAGTCTTCATATCTTCTTGAATTCCAATACACCGGCGCTCCCGATGGGAGTAATAATTCCAGCACACCGGCGCTCCTGATGGGAGTAATAGTCTTCATATCTTCTTGAATTCCAATACACCGGCGCTCCGATGGGAGTAACCGCAATAGCTCAAAGATATTCCAGGAGCCCCCGAGTAATTCCAGCGCTCCCGATGGGATCGCATCGGGTCGATATTAAATAAGATGATAGCCATTGAATAATCCAGATGATGAATCCACCAACCCGAGAGTGCATCGGGAGATATATCCAGAGCCGAAGAAGATAAGTCCATCGAGTAATCATAGATGATGGAGAAAATAAATCCACTGATTCGGGAAAATAAATCCACCGAGTAATCAAGAGTACTGGAGGTAACGATGTAATGGCGCCTCCCCAATCATCGGGTGTGGCAAAAGAAAGAGAACACTTAGTTCTGCAGCGCAGTCGAAATAGTTGCACGGCCAAAGATAGTCCGTGCGGTGGGCGCAGCCAAAATAATTGCGCCATCCAAGATAATTCATGCGGCGGGCGCAGCCGAAATAATCCCGCCATTCAAGATAATTCATGCCGGCGGGCGCAGCCGAAATAATTCCGCGGCCAGATATAGTCCATGCGGCAGGCGCAGCCGAAATAATTCCGCGGCCAGAGATAGTCCATGCGGCAGGCGTAGCCAAAATAATTCCGTGGCCAGATATAGTCCATGCGGCAGGCGCAGCCGAAATAATTCTGCGGCTAGAGATAGTCCACGCGGCGCCTAGCTGACGTGGCCGATGAAGAGGACGCGGTTGACATAGCTGATCCGCTGCGGGTGAGCATCCGAATATATCGGGTCCGTAAGGTCGGGTCCAAGACAGGTAATCTCCAAGTGCAACCAGTGCGCGACGGCGGGGCGCAGACGACCGGGCAGAGCAGTCGAAGATTATATTTTTATATCGGACGTAGGGGAGTAGCAGTCGATGAAGAGGACGTATTTGAAGTAGTCGTCCGACGTCTAGCCGGAAGAAATAGAGTAGTCGAAGCTTGTATCGTCGTAGTTTTTTTTTTTTTTGCGAAAGAAGACAGTGATATTAATACTCCGTTCTTACAGAAAGATCCAGAAACCAAAGCAAAATTACAAAGAAGTCCTCCTGGATCCAAGTTGTAGTTGAAGTCGATGGCGGCCTTGGCGTAAGCTAAAGTGTTCATGACGAAATCGAAGTATCTTCCAAGTTGTCCACGCAATCCGAAGATTTGCTAAAGTACTACTGCGTTGCTGATTCATTGTCTTCATAGAAGATGGTGCGTACGTTCATTTGAATTAATTTCCTTAGACCCCACAAGTAGTAGCTTCACGTGGTGAACCTCACCAATTCAATCCGTAAATTTTCTGGTTAGTTGGATCGCTGCTTCGACTTTCCTTTCTCTTGATTTATTTTCCTTCAGAACATTTGGCATCCGATAGGCAGGTGCTACAGCTCCCTGGCTTTGCCTTTTGGCAGAAATTGATCGCATCTTCAGCTTTTGGAAAGCACTTGTCAATCATTCCAAAGAAATCCTAGCAGGCCCACGCGATTTGATGTACTGCTTGAGTTCCTGCCGGCCTTTGAATTCATAGACATAGTGTATGGATGTATGTTCTGGCCGCCGTGCCCAAATAGATCTTTGTATTCCAGGTTCAATCCTATCAGCTGTGTGATCATACGCAATCGTCGGGTGCACTTCTTTTCTGGTTCCTTCCTGCAGACGTACGCACGAGCACGCTAGCAGCCAAACCGAGGCGAACATCGTGTGGCGACCTGATCTGCTGTACACCCGACGTTGATGACAAGTTGCATTTGTTTATGAAGATAACGAAATCGCCGCTTGTTGATGAACTCGAAATTCGAACACCCGATCTCGTCGAGCTATTGCTTGATCGATGATGAAATTGACGGATCCCACCCGGATGACGAAATCCAGTCGTCGCGTTTCCCACAGACGGCGCCAATTGACGAGGCGGTTCCTCGGCAATGCCCACCATGAGGGGCTTGGGTTTTAGAGAAAGGCGACGACGGAAGTTCCGGGGCGAGGTACACGACGTACCCAGTTCACGCCCCCGCGGTGGAGGGTCGCTACTTCCTAGCAATCCACTATATGAATATATGTATACAGGGGGCCGCCATAGGCGGAGTTGTTGGATCTAGTCTAGTTCTAATCCGCGGGTTGCGGTGTCTAGGCGTGTTGCCTCTAAAATTATGTTTCTGATTGTGCCCTAAGGGTGCCCCTGGCTTTATATATCAGCCAAGCTAGGGTTTACAAGAGTCCTAGTAGGATTCGTGTTGGAGTCTTCTTTCCTTGTAGTCCAAGTTGAGGCGTGTGCAGGTCCAGCTTGTCGAGTCCTCGTGCTGGTCCACCTTCATAGTTTGCACCGGGTATGGCAATGTCGAGTACCCGAAGGGTTATGCCCACGTCACATGGGCTCAAGCTGGCCAAAGAGATTGGCATCCGTTGCATCTTATGCTTCGGCGACTCCGACTTGGTCGTGCAACAAGTTTCTAGCGATTGGGACGCGAAGGATGCCAACATGGTGTCATACCGCTTCCATGTCCAGCAGCTGGCCGGCTTCTTCGAAGGGTGTGAATTCCACCATGTACCACGGGCAAACAACAAGGCGGCTGACGCCCTATCCAAGATAGGATCAACCCGACAAGCAATTCCGCCGGGTGTAGCTCTGCAGCATCTGCGGAAGCTGTCCATCACGCCGTCACCGGACTCGGATTCAATATTCGTGCCGGCTGACTCGGGGGCTTCTCAGCCAAACACGCCGGCTCCACAGCCGAACCCGGCGACTCTTCAGTCGAACCCGGGGGCTTCTCAGCCAAACTCGGGGGCTTCTCAGCCGAACCCGCCGGCTCCACAGCCGAACCCAGCGACCACGCAGTCGAATCCGGAAGCTCCGAAGATGGAGGCCTTCACGGTCAGCGTTTTGAAATAAAATGCGTACCATCATGGGCACAAGAATTCCTCTCCTACCTAACAGATGGCATATTGCCCGAAGATCGGGTCCAAGCCAGGCATATTGAGAGAAGGGCCAAGGCCTATAGAATCATCAACCACCAGTTGTACAAACGCAGCGTAAGTGGGGTGTTCCAACGGTGTGTCGAGCCGGCTGAAGGGATTGAACTCCTTCGGGAAATCCATCAAGGAGAATGCGGACATCACGCCTCCTCCAGAGCCATAGTAGGCAAAGCCTTCCGGCACGGCTTCTACTGGCCGACTGCGCTAAAGGATGCGGAAGAGATGGTGAAAACATGCAACGGTTGCCAGCGTTTTGCCAAGAAAAGGCACGCGCCGGCTTTCACCTTGAAAACCATCTCCATCACTTGGCTGTTTGCTGTGTGGGGACTCGACATGGTCGGCCCATTCAGAACTGCCCGAGGCGGCATGACACACCTTTTGGTGATGATCGACAAATTCACAAAGTGGATAGAGGCCAAGGCAATCAAGAAGCTGGACGGCTCCACAGCCGTCACTTTCCTCAAGGAGATCATCGTGCGATATGGCTATCCCCATAGCATCATCACCGACAACGGCACCAACTTCGCCCAAGGCGTCTTCTCTCCCTTCTGTGAGGAAAAGGGAATCCAGATGGACCTAGCGTCTGATACGTCTCCAACATATCTATAATTTCTTATGTTCCATGCTAGTTTTATGACAATACCTACATGTTTTATTCATACTTTACAATGTTTTTATGCATTTTCCGGGACTAACCTATTAACAAGATGCCACGGGCCAGTTCCTGTTTTCTTGTTTTTTATTTCAGAAAAGCTAGTTTACAAATATTCTCGGAATTGGACGAAACAAAAGCCCACGGCCCTATTTTCCACGGAGTGTTCCAGAACACCGAAGAAGAGTCGGGGAAGGCTAGCAGGGGGGCTACCCCATAGGGCGGCGCGGTGGGGCCCCTGGTCGCGCCGTGATGTGGGGAGGGAGCCCCCTGGCTCCCCCGACGCTGCCCTTCGCCTATTTATTCCTTCGTCGCGAAAACCCTAGTACCGAGAGCAAAATACCAGACCAGTTCCGAGAGCCGCCGCCATCAGCCTAACTCGGGGTTCAGAAGATCTCCTCCGGCACCTGCCGGAGAGGAATCATCACCGGAGGGCTTTACATCACCATGCCCGCCTCCGGATCGATGCGTGAGTAGTTCATCCTTGGACTACGGGTCCATAGATAGCTAGATGGTTGTCTTCTCCTCTTGTGCCATCATGTTTAGATCCTGTGAGCTGCCTATCATGATCAAGATCATCTATTTGTAATGATACATGTTGTGTTTGTTGGGATCCGATGAATATGGAATACTATGTCAAGTTGATTATTGATCTATCATATATGTGTTATTTATGATCTTGCATGCTCTCCGTTGCTAGTAGAGGCTCTGGCCAAGTTGATACTTGTGACTCCAAGAGGGAGTATCTATGCTAGATAGTGGGTTCATGTCTCCATTGAATCTGGGGGAGTGACACCAACCCCTAAGGTTGTGAATGTGCTGTTGCCACTACGGATAAAATATCAATGCTTTGTCTAAGGATATTTGTATTGTTTACATTACGCACAGTACTTAATGCAATTGTCTGTTGTTTGCAACTTAATCTGGAAGGGTGCGGATGCTAACCCGAAGGTGTACTTTTTAGGCATAGATGCATGCTGGATGGCGGTCTATGTTTTTTCTCGTAATGCCCTAAGTAAATCTCATAGTAGTCATCATGATATGTATGTGCATTGTTATGCCTTCTCTATTTGTCAATTGCCCAACTGTAATTTGTTCACCTAACATGCTATTTATCTTATTGGAGAGAAACCACTAGTGAACTGTGGACCCCGGTCCATTCTTTTACATCTGAAATACAACCTACTGCAATAATTGTTCTCTTTTGTTTTCTAAGCAAACATCATTCTCCACACCATACGTTTAATCCTTTGTTTTCAGCAAGCCGGTGAGATTGACAACCTCACTACTAAGTTGGGGCAAAGTAGTTTGATTGTATTGTGCAGGTTCCACGTTGGCATCGGAATCCTGGTGTTGCGCCGCACTACACTCCTTCACCAACAACCTTCACGTGATCTTCATCTCCTACTGGTTCGATAACCTTGGTTTCTTGCTGAGGGAAACTTGCTGTGCTCATCATACCTTCCTCTTGGGGTTCCCAACGGACGTGTGCTTTACCGTCAAGCGCGTCCGTGGCTCACTGAGTCCAACGAGCAGTGGAAAAGGCCAATGGCTTGATCCTGCGGCATTCGGCCCCAGTGGTAAGCAGTTGAAGCCGAGCTGCTGGATAGAAGAGCTGCCCTACGTACTCTGGAGCCTGCCCACCAAGCCAAACCGCTCTTTCGGCTTCACACCATTCTTCCTCGTATATGGAGCCGAAGCCGTCATGCCGACTGATATCGAGCACGACGCGCCAAGAATCAAGTTATACACAGAAGCCGAAGCCAAAGAAGCTCGTGAAGATGGAATCGACTTGGTCGAAGAGGCCCGGTTGCTGGCTATGTCCAGATCCGCCATCTACCAACAAAGCCTCCGACGCTATCACAGCCGGAAGGTTCAGCCCTTAGCATTCCGATAAGGAGACCTAGTGCTCCGGCTGATCCAGCGGACAACCGGACAGCATAAACTGCCATACCCATGGGAGGGTCCCTTCATCGTGAGCAAGGCGGTAGGTAATGATTCCTACTATCTCATAGATGCCCAAGAGGCTAAGAAAAACAATTCGAACAAGATTGACGAGGAGACTAAACGTCCCTGAAATGTCAACTTGCTACGCCCATTTTACACTTGAGAGAAGGAATGTATGTATCCCTTGTACCCCTTTTGTAACCTGTGCTAATAAAAAAGCATGCGCCAAGAGCGCCGGTTTCAACAAGTTTTTTCGCGTACTCTATTGCTTTCGCCGATTGGCTTGCACCCTCTCACGCAGCTGGCTTAGTGATGATCATTCTGACGACTAGCTCGATCCACTAGAGCTTAAAGGGCGTAGGCTAGCGAGGGTAGATGTAGGAACTCGCTGGCCTTGTCAACTTTTCATAAAAGCACCGTCTTGTTCAACTCGGCTCATTCGACTGAAATACTATCGGCCTCACCAGCACGCGCTCTGATCGGCGACGGACCGCAATCGGACGTATGATCGGCAAAGCAAAGCCAAAGAGTGGGGCGGATGGGAAAAAGCGAACGAACGAGGGAAAACAAGTCGGCGCACAAATGATTAACAAACACACTAAAGTGTGACTTCATAAAAAGGGATAATAATATTGTCTTACATACGCACCCGACATTCCGGGGATTTAACATCTTGTCTTGGCAAAAGCAAGTTACATAAACAGGTAAATCTAGGCGCCGGCTGGAGGAGGACCAGCCGGGGGAGCATCTGCCGAGCCGGCCGATCGCAACGCATTCGGCATTCAGCCATCTCCTGCCTTCTTCTCCTCCAGGATCCTTCTCCAGTGCACCGGCCGCTGCTGTCGGCGAGGTCGGGATGGCGAGGCACGGCGCCGGCTTGTCTCCGCGCTGAGTTGTCCTCCACGTCGGCTTGCCACGGTCGACGCCGTCGCCAGCCGACGCACAAAGGACAGCCATCGTCGACCCCGACACGCGCAGCCGAATCCTTCCAGTCGAGGAAGCGGTCGGGCGCGGACTCGAGCCACTTGATGAGATTGGCGAGCTCGCTCGGCAGCGTCTGCATGGGCCAGAGCAGCCGGAACAGCTCCTCCGCCGCCTTCCTGAGCTCGTAGCCCAGCATAGTTATCGGCTCAACGCGGGAGGCCATGGATGCCAAGTAGTCATCCATGGAGAAGTGCGCAGAGCTCTCCTCGCCGGTGGCTTGCCGACGGGCCTCCCGCGCCCTGCCAGCCGCTTCTAGCGCTGCCTCCTGTGCCTCGGGGAAAGCCGCTGCAAAGAAGAAGTGTTAAAATCCTGAAGATCCGGTTGACAACAGCCGCCAGGTCCCTGCCGACTGTATCAGCCGCAAGCCGGGGAAAGAACAGAAAAATGCAAATTTTCGAAGTTTAAAAGAAAAGACTGGCGGCAGCCGGCGAAGAAACGCCGCCTGCCCCCATCCTGAAGATGGAGATCATCGAAGTTTAAAAGAGAAGACTGGCGGCAGCCGGCGAAGAAACACCGCCTGCCCGAGCCTGAAGATGGAAATAACGAATATTCAAGTTATTTCAGCCGCCGGCTGCCCACTTAAGCCAGCTGCCGACAGCCGAAAGCCGGCAAGAAGATGGAAAAGAGAAAAAAGCCAAGGACTTGCCCGCCAAGCCGCCGTCAAGCGAGCTAATCTCCTCCACCCAGCATTTGACGGTGGCCGTCAGCTCGTTCGACTTGGAGGTCACCTCGTCGCGAAGCTTGAGGCGCTGCTGGTCCACCTCCTCCAGCCGCTTACTGAGGTTGTCCACCTTCTCCTGCTCAACCCGTTTGACAGAGTTGAGCTCGGTGATGTGGTTAGCCTCGAGCCGGCGCAGCCACGCCAGCTCCCCCTCGGTCTCCTGCGCCTTGGCGGCTGCGGCCTGGACCGTCTTCTCGCTCTCGGCGCATTGGGCGCGGGCGTCCCGAAGATCCTCCTCCAGCTGAGGGACCCGGGCTGCAGCAGCTGCAAGCCGGCAAGAGGAAGCCGTCAGCCGGCTAAACCAAAGAAATAAAAAGGAACAAGTCAAAGAGAAAAAGGCTCACCCTTGGCGGCCTCTAGCTCGCGGGCCATGTCGGCCCGCTCGACCTTGGCCTTGTGGTAGCTGGCCACGAGCCGGTTGTACAGGGGGGTCCGCCTGTCCTTGACCATCTGAAGAGAAAAAGCCGAAAGTGAGCATTTAAACGAAACCCAGACCGGCTCCAAGCAGCCGGCCCGTGCCTCGGAGGGCTACCAGGATAATACTAAAATTGCAAAAAGCAGCACAGATGCGAACCAACCTTGTCGGCCGTCTCCAGCCGCGTCAGGCGGCTCTCGGTCTCGGCGGCTGAGGCCTTGGCGTAGGCGCGAAAGCTGGAGAAGAACATCTCCATGGATGCCATCCCCCTGCTTCACTCCCGGCTGGTCACCTCGCAGGCGTCGGCCTCGCACCACTCCTTCTCCATGGTGCCGGCTGAGCCGAGGCTGGAGTCGGGGGCGGACACCACGTTCAGCAACGAGGCGGCCGGAGAAACATGGAGGCTGATCAGCGGCTGCGTCGGCCCCTGAGGCGCCTGCACTGGGCCCTTCGCCTTCACCAGCGCCCTGGCGTCTACGTCAGCCAGACGAGCCGGCTCCTGCCTCACCGGCTCCTCCCTCGCCGGCTCCGAAGCTGGAGGCGGCATGGCTTGGCCAATCGGGCCGGTGGGGATGGTGGACTCCGGTGGCGGCGGCGCGTCGTTCGGGCTCGCGTCGAGGACGACCACCTCGGGCGCGGCCCTGCCGGCTCCGGCCGCAGGCCCTATAAGCCGGCTGCGGCGCGGGAAAAGATCATCTATGGAAGGCTGGCCGCCGGGGCGAGCCGGCTCGCTCAGAGCGGGCCGGAGAGCACAGGCGAAGGTGCAGTGAAAGACCCCGTAGCGGGTAGCGCGGGATAACGTGGCTGATGTCTACGGGTGCTTCTATTCTTGTAGACAGGTGTTGGGCCTCAGAAGAGGTTTGTAGAACAGCAGCAAGTTTTCCCTTAAGTGGATCACCCAAGGTTTATCGAACTCGGGAGGAAGAGGTCAAAGATATCCCTCTCATGCAACCCCTGCAACCACAAAGCAAGAAGTCTCTTGTGTCCCCAACACACCTAATAGGTGCACTAGTTCGACGAAGAGATAGTGAAATACAAGTGGTATGAATGAATATGAGCGGTAGGTGCCCCGAGAAAATAGCTTCTTGGCGTGCGGTTGATGGTAGTAATATTGTAGGAAGTAAACAAGTAACAGTAAAACGGTAAACAAGCGATAGCAGTATTTAGAACAAGGCCTAGGGATTAGACTTTCACTAGTGGACACTCTCAACATTGATCACATAACAGAATAGATAAATGCATACTCTACACTCTTTTGTTGGATGATGAACACGCTGCGTAGGATTACACGAACCCTCAATGCGGAGTTAACAAGCTCCACAATTCAATGTTCATATTTAAATAACCTTAGAGTGCATGAAAGATCGACACGACTAAACCAAGTACTAGCATAGCATGCACACTGTCACCTTCACACCATGTAGGAGGAATAGATCACATCAATACCATCATAGCAATAATTAACTTCATAATCTACAAGAGATCATAATCATAGCCTACGCCAAGTACTAACACGGATACACACTGTCACCATTACACCGTGCAGGAGGAATAAACTACTTTAATAACATCACTAGAGTAGCACATAGATAAATTGTGATACAAAACATATTGCAATCATAAAGAGATATAAATAAGCACTTCACTACGCCATTCATAACGTGAATAAGTATTCTGTGAAATATAGCCTAAGAGACCCACACGGTGCACACACTGTCACCTTTACACACGTGGGACAAAAGTCTCCGGAGATCACATAAGTAAAACTCACTTGACTAGCATAATGATATCTAGATTACAAGCATCATCATATGAATCTCAATCATGTAAGGCAGCTCATGAGATTATTGTATTGAAGTACATAGGAGAGATGAACCACATAGCTACCGGTACAGCCCGGAGCCTCAATGGAGAACTACTCCCTCTTCATGGGAGCAACAGCGTTGATGAAGATGGCGGTGGAGATAGCTTGTCGATGGAGAAGCCTTCGGGGCACTTCCCCGCCGGCGGCGTGCGAGAACAGACTCTGTCCCCGGATCTTGGCTTCGCGATGGCGCGGCTCTGGAACCTTCTCGTGCGTGGCTTCTCGTATCGTGTTTTAGTGCGGGACCTTTATATGAAAAGAGGCGGCGTCGGAAGGTCGAAGGGGCGACGACACCATAGGGGCGTGGCCGGGCCCTGGTCGCGCCACCACCCACGGGGACCTCCTCTGCGACTCTCGGGTGTTCTAGATGCTTCCGGGCAAAATAGGAACAGGCGTTGATTCGTCCAATTAAAGAATATTTCCTTACTAGGATTTCTGAAACCAAAAACAGGAAAACAGGAAGGCACTTCGGCATCTTGTTAATAGGTTAGTTCCAGAAAATGCACGAATATGACATAAAGTGTGCATAAAACATGTAGATATCATCAATAAAGTAGCATGGAACATAAGAAATTATCGATACGTTGGAGACGTATCAAGCATCCCAAAGTTAGTTCTCCTTCGAGTAGGTAAAACGATAACAAAGATAATTTCTGAAGTGACATGCCATCATAATCTTGATCATACTATTTGTAAACATATGTAATTAATGCAGCGATGATCAAAACAATGGTAATGACATGAGTAAACAACTGAATCATAAAGCAAAGACTTTTCATGAATAGTACTTCAAGACAAGCATCAATAAGTCTTGCATAAGAGTTAACTCATAAAGCAATAAATCAAAGTAAAGGTATTAAACAACACAAAGGAAGATTAAGTTTCAGCGGTTGCTTTCAACTTATAACATGTATATCTCATGGATATTGTCAACATAAAGTAATATAACAAGTGCAATATGCAAGTATGTAGGAATCAATGCACAGTTCACACAAGTGTTTGCTTCTTAAGGTGGAGGGAGATAGGTAAACTGACTCAACAATAAAAGTAAAAGAAAGGTCCTTCAAAGAGGAAAGCATCGATTGCTATATTTGTGCTAGAGATTTGGTTTTGAAAACATAAAGAGAGCATAAAAGTAAAATTTTGAGAGGTGTTTGTTGTTGTCAACGAATGGTAGTGGGCACTCTAACTACCTCATCAACCAGACTTTCAAGAGCGGCTCCCATGAAGGACGTTATCTCTACCAGCAAGGTAGATCATCCCTCTTCTCTTTTGTTTACACATGTACTTTAGTTTTTTTTCTTTATTTATGGATGACACTCCTCCCAACCTTTTGCTTACACAAGCCATGGCTAACCGAATCCTCGGGTGCCTTCCAACATTCACATACCATGGAGGAATGTCTATTTGCAAAATTAAATTTCTTACTGATGAATCAGAGCAAAACATGTGAAGAGAATTATTAATGAAAGTTAATTAATTGGGGCTGGGAACCCCATTGCCGGCTCTTTTTGCAAAATTATTGGATAAGCGGATGTGCCACTAGTCCATTGTGAAAGTCTGTCAAAAGTAAATGACAAGATCGAAAGATAAAACACCACATACTTCCTCATGAGCTATAAAACATTGACACAAATAAGAGGTGATAAATTTTGAATTATTTAAAGGTAGCACTCAAGCAATTTACTTTGGAATGGCGGAGAAATACCATGTAGTAGGTAGGTATGGTGGACACAAATGGCATAGTGGTTGGCTCAAGGATTTTGGATGCATGAGAAGTATTCCCTCTCGATACAAGGTTTAGGCTAGCAAGGTTATTTGAAACAAACACAAGGATGAACCGGTGCAGCAAAACTCACATAAAAGACATATTGTAAACATTATAAGACTTTACACCGTCTTCCTTGTTGTTCAAAACTCAATACTAGAAATTATCTAGACTTTAGAGACCAAATATGCAAACCAAATTTTAGCAAGCTCTATGTATTTCTTCATTAATGGGTGCAAAGTATATGATGCAAGATCTTAAACATGATCACAACAATTGCCAAGTATCACATTATCCAAGACATTTTACCAATTACTACATGTACCATTTTTCAATTCCAACCATATAACAATTTAACGAAGAGGAAACTTCGCCATGAATATTATGAGCTAAGAACACATGTGTTCATACGAACCACGGAGCGTGTCTCTCTCCCACACAAGGATGAACTTATTCAGAGAACTAAGATAACAAAACAAAAATAAAAGCACACAGACGCTCCAAGTAAAGTACATAAGATGTGACCGAATAAAAATATAGTTTCAAGAGAAGGAACCTGATACTTTGTCGATGAAGAAGGGGATGCCTTGGGCATCCCCAAGCTTAGACGCTTGAGTCTTCTTAAAATATGCAGGGATGAACCACGGGGCATCCCCAAGCTTAAAGCTTTCACTTCTCTTGATCATAGTATATCATACTCCTCTCTTGACCCTTGAAAACTTTCTTCACACCAAAGCAAACTCATTAGAGGGTTAGTGCATAATCAAAAATTCACATGTTCAGAGGTGACACAATCATTCTTAACACTTCTGGACATTGCACATAACTTCTGAAAGTTAATGGGACAAAGAAACTCATTCAACTTAACAAAAGCGGCAATGCGAAATAAAAGGCAGAATCTGTCAAAAACAGAACAGTCCGTAAAGACGAATTTTAAAATGGCACCAGACTTGCTCAAATGGAAAAACTCAAAACTAATGAAAGTTGCGTACATATCTGAGGATCACGCTCGTAAATTGGCAGATTTTTTCGAATTTTCTACAGAGACTTGTGCCAGAATTCGTGACAGACAGCAATGCTGTTTCTGCGCAGCGATCCCAAATATAACATCAACTTTAACATAGAAACTTTACTTGGCACAAAAACATGATAGGAGAGGTTGCTACAGTAGTAAAAAACTTCCAAGACTCAACAAAACAAAAATTGCTGTAGTAAAATAAACACATGGGTTATCTCCCAAGAAGTTCTTTCTTTATAGCCATTAAGATGGGCTCAGAGTTTTAATG
Source organism: Lolium multiflorum (assembly GCA_030979885.1). Lineage (NCBI taxonomy): Eukaryota > Viridiplantae > Streptophyta > Magnoliopsida > Poales > Poaceae > Lolium > Lolium multiflorum. The sequence continues at coordinate 148,949,752 of CM061747.1, forward strand.
ATGCTCTCATGAAAATAGACAATGAAGTAAAAGAGAACATCAAGAAGCAATTTCAAAACACATTTAAGCCTAACATGCTTCCTATGCATAGGAATCTTGTAAATAAACAAGTTCATGAAGAGCAAAGTAACAAGCATAGGAAGATAAAACAAGTGTAGCTTCAAAAATTTCAGCACATAGAGAGGTGTTTTAGTAACATGAAAATTTTTACAACCATATTTTCCTCTCTCATAATAACTTTCAGTAGCATAATGAGCAAACTCAACAATATAACTATCACATAAAGCATTCTTATCATGAGTCTCATGCATAAAATTATTACTCTCCACATAGGCATAATCAATTTTATTAGTTGTAGTGGGAGCAAATTCAACAAAGTAGCTATCAAATATAGGAGGTATATTGTAATCATAATCAAATTTATCCTCCATAAGAGGTGGTAACAAAAGACTACTATCATTATAATCATCATAAATAGGAGGCAAAGTATCATCAAAGTAAATTTTCTCCTCAATGCTTGGGGGACTAAAAATATCATGCTCATCAAAGCCAGCTTCCCCAAGCTTAGAATTTTCCATAGCATTAGCAACAATAGTGTTCAAAGCATTCATATTAATATGTTCCATGGGTTTTTTAATTTTTGCATCAAACCATCCATGTCTTAAATCAGGAAATAGAATAAAGGGTCATTGTTCGGTCCTTAGTTGTACTCAGTTTTCCCCAGCTCCATAGTTTTTCCTCAGTTTTACCCAAACGTTTGTCTGAAACCCGCAGAAGCAGCTCGGACGGCAGGATTCCCGTTTAGTTGACCGTTCTGTCACGTGTGGGGCCGCGTCGTGTGGGGCCGCATCGTGTGGGCCCGCGTCGCGTGGGGCTGGTAGAAAGGGACCGCGTGGGACAGGACGAGAAGCGTTTGGTTGCACGTGAGCAGGAGCTGGGTTCTGTCTCTCGCGGCCCAAAATTGGCATTATTAAGTGCACCTTTTTCCCTCTTTCTCTCTGTCCTTTTCACCAAATTAGTATAAAATCTAGAGAAGCTTGCATTTCTGACTTTCTTCAATTATTTGTGCCTTTTGGCCCTCGTTGTTTGCCCAATATGGCAGCAAATCTAGTACTCCCTCTGGTCCATATGTATGTAGTTAAATCTAGAAGCAAATCTCCAGGATAATGTACGATAAATTCACAGTCATAGTAAATCAAGAAAACTAAGTACGGCCAACAAAATATAGTAGACTAGGGATAGATAATCCCTAGATAATATGGATAGATAATAGGCTGCATACACAGCAGCTTCACAGCACCATCATACTAACATAACAACAAGGGATCCCTAGCTAACAACAAAGGGATCCCAACAACAAACTAGGAGGCAGCAGCAGCAGCACACGTCAAGGACTCCGCCTACCCCAGCTCTGCTCTCCATGTTGCTCTTGCTCCCCTTGGGAGCCTTGGGCTTGAGCGGAGGCATGCGCCCGGCCGATCTCCACCCGCTGGCGCGGAGGTGCATGCCGAGCGCCCTGTGCTTGGCGTGGAAGGAGTGGACGTTCACCGTCGTGCCGACGTTGGGGAAGGTGTTGCTGATGTTCTCAGCATGCGTGACGAGGCAGTTGAAGTCCGTGGCGCCGAGTCTCCTGGTGCAGAAGGGGCACCTGTACACCTCCTTGGCGAAGTAGGAGATGTACTTGCCGACCTGCAGCCTCCGCAGCACTTGGCGAGTCTTGACGTCCTCCTCCTCTTCGTCGCTGCCGACGTCGCTGCCAAACATCTGATCCATATCAAACAGAAACTAGTGAATGAGTTGCAACGATGACTAACGTACATGATAACAAAGTTAAGAAAAACAGAGTCAGCCTCAGTTAGAGTGGACATGATTATATATCTACAGGGAAGGTGTTAGCGAACTAAAGCTCATGCACAACAGATTTGTACACGGCAATGGTTCGCTGAACCCTCCCTGTAAAAAATTGTGCCCAACCATTCATCATAGGCAAAGAAACAGATTCTAGATCTGAACTAGATCTAAACTTGAACACATTCGAGATTATTTGCAAAATTAAACGGTTGATATCTTTTGATTAGTGCATAAAATAACTGATTGAGATCCCATGATTACTTGCATAAATTAACTGATTGAGATCCAATATTACTTGCATAAATTAACCGAACAGCCGAACCCCAAATCTTAAACGAAATCAAGAAGTGATCAAAACAAAATGGAATAAAATCGGCGCAAATATTAGCCCAATACTCATCCATCTACAGATCCATCTACACCAGCAAAAATAGGGTTAAAAAAGGAATGGGGAACAAAAAAGGAAGCAAACCGTAGTTACCTCGTTCCATGGGTCCTCCGGGGAGGTGTCGTAGGGGTTCGGGGGCGGGACGTACGGCACGGGGTCGTAGGGGTCCCATCCCGCCGGGATCTGACTGCCACCGGCGGGCCGTCCGATGCACCGGCGACGGCGGCGGCGGCGCGTCGTCGTCCGTAGAGGGGACGGCGCCGAAGATGGAGGCGTCGCGCTTTGAGCCAACCTCGACGATGGGATTGGCATTCTCCTTGTCCATCTCTCCGGCGGAGGAAGAGGAAGAGGGAGAGGGAGAGGGTTTTTGCTTTGGAGAAGATGATGGGACGTGAGAGAGTTGGCGATGCGTGAGCGAGTGAGAGTGACGAGAGAGAGTGCGAGGAGGCGTCTATAAAGGCGAGGGGTGGTTAATGCGCGTGCACAGGTGCACGTCTGCACGTCTTGGACTTCTGCAACGCGACACGCGTCCACGATTGCACGTCTCGACTTCTCCACCGCGACCCGCGTCTACGCGTCAACAATTGCACGTGTCCTCGAGTCTAACCCTGGAAATTTAGATATACTCAGGTATACCCTCGAGTCTTATACTAGCATTTTTTGTGTGCTCAATTTTCCCCTCGAGTGCTAATACTGGCTAGTGCAATATACTCAGTTTTACCCTCAAGTGGCTGGTCAACAGAGAGTCAACAAATGGGATTAACTAGTTAAATGAGTCATTTAATGTGCAAAAAAATCCGAAAAAGAGTGGCACTTACTCATGGAGTCTTTACCACAAATTGCCACTTCTCAAATCATAGATAAATCATAGATAAATCAAGTTTTACCACAAATTGCCACTTCTCAAATCACCTAGTAGCTATGAAGGTGCATGGTTTTCCACAATAAGCCCTTCCCAAAACAGCTTCCCCCAAATCATACTTTGTCTAAATGAGGCCACAATTCTCACACTGATGTATATTGGTATTGCAAATAGTTTGAGGTAGGCCAAGATGGGTTTCATTGTACAAAACACGCATTTTCCATTTTTTAAATCTCATATTTGAATCCCTTAGTCTATTTACTACTCAGGTGCCCTTGGTTTCTTGATAGTACTCAGTTTTGCCCTCTCTCTTCACAAATTCTCGCAGACGTGCATCATCGCCCTGATTGGTCTAGCCCATGTCACGCGGATCGTGCCCGCCGACCGTTGATCGTATGATATAGGGAACGGGTAGGATAACCCCTCTCTCTCTCTGTTGGCGTTATTTTTCACGCAAAAAATGATAAACCATCACCGATTTGTTGTTACCATTACTTTTCACGCAAAAAAAAAAACCATCACCGATTTGTTGTTGCCATTACTTTTCACGCAAAAAAATGATAAACCATCAACAATTTGTTGTAGCCATTACTTTTCACGCAAAAAAATGATAAACCATCAACAATTTGTTGTAGCCATTACTTTTCACGCAAAAAAATGATAAACCATCAACAATTTGTTGTAGCCATTACTTTTCACGCAAAAAAATGATAAACCATCACCGATTTGTTGTTGCCATTACTTTTCACGCAAAAAATGATAAACCATCAACAATTTGTTGTAGCCATTACTTTTCACGCAAAAAATGATAAACCATCAACAATTTGTTGTAGCCATTACTTTTCACGCAAAAAATGATAAACCATCAACAATTTGTTGTTGCCATTACTTTTCACGCAAAAAATATGATAAACCATGCATCACCGATTTGTTGTTGCCATTACTTTTCACGCAAAAAAATGATAAACCATCAACAATTTGTTGTAGCCATTACTTTTCACGCAAAAAATGATAAACCATCTATCTTTGTATAGAATGATAAACCTATCACGTATGATTTTTGAGGTCATTTAGAGAAGGCAGAAAAAACCTAATTTGTTACAAAAGCTGGTTTCAGTGAGACCTAACCAAGTTTGGCATACATGATGGCATACCTATAACAACAAGGAATATCTAAAAGGGAAAGTTTCAGAAAATTTGAAATTTAGGGTGAAAATGATGCCATACATGATGCTGTTTTTCGAGGTTTTGACCTGAAAATCAATTGGGTATTATAAAGGGAAATAAAAAGTTCGAAAAATGTAAAAACGAAACAATCTATCTATCTATGTATAGAAGATCAGCTGTATGAAATTTGAGGTTATTTAGAGAAGGTAGAAAAAATCACCTTGTTAGAAAAGCTGGTTTCAGCGAGACGAAACGGCATGCGCTTAAGCAAAGTGATTTTTTCGAACATCTAACAACAAGGAACCCTATCTAAAAAGTGTCAAAAAAGTTTGCCCAACCGTATAGCTCTATCAAAAAGAACCTCACCATGGCGCTAGTATAATTTTGGGATAGTTACAAACTTTCGTTACCTAACCTTCAACATGAAACTTGTTTCAAATTCATTTTGGCCTACAAGAAACAAATCCCAACTTGATTCGAGCACCACAGCCTCCAAACGATGCCGATGCCGATATCGGCATGGTCAGAACGGCTATGCTCGCCGCCACTGCTAGGTCAACGTCGGGATGCACCCTCAATCCCGTCCCCTCATTCGATCACTGACACACCAGAGATACCGCCGAGGCCAATGCCGAACGTACATGCTGATGCCAATGCCGAACATGCATGCACGCCGATGTGGGCACGGCCACGCCGACCCGCTATGCTGGACGCCACAGACCGCCGCGAGGTCTTTCCCTTCGCCACCACACTCTCCTAGCACCCACCTATACACGCCAGAAAGGAGAGACACTAGTTTTCTCTACATTGCTCGCGTTCGTGTCCGACACGGTCAGTCAAAGTTTTGAGGTGGTCGTCGATGTCGTCGACCATTTCTTCTCTTCTTTGCATGGTTAAACGCGTCTAGTTCATATCTATCTAATGCGTCTGGTCTCGCCTCATGCAGTTCTTTGTGGACGTCGATCTCATCTCGGCACCCCGCATGCCACCTCCTCCGTGCCATCGCTGTAGAGCTCCGTTTAAAAATCTAATCCTACCCGTGTATTGCCCCTTGTATCAGCGTCATGGCCCCACTTGTCATTTGATATACCGAAGCCCCACTCGTTCGCGTTTTGGTCAGGGATACAGCGATGCTTACGGTCAAACAAAGATGGATGGTCTGACGTGTCTTTGCGGGCTCTACGTGGCCCCACTAGTCAGAAGATAACGGTCAACCGTCGGGCAACCGGCCGTTACATCACGTGTGATGGTTTCAGACAAACGTTTGGGTAAAACTGAGGAAAAACTAAGGAGCTGGGGAAAACTGAGCACAACTAAGGACCCGAGGGCACGAAAATAGAAATCCCTAGAAAAGGTCATTGTTGTCCATTATGCCTAACTAGTGTAAACAAGAAACCAAATGTCGCAATTGCAGAGTCTAAAGGAAATAGCTTCGAGCACACACACAATGGCGCCGAGAAAATACTGTTACCTGGAACCGGAGTATGAGTGCCTTTTACCTTTCCTCCCCAGCAACGGCGCGGAAAAGTGCTTGATGTCTCTGGTGCTTCTATTCTTGTAGACGGTGTTGGGCCTCCAAGAGCAGAGGTTTGTAGAACAGCAGCAAGTTTTCCCTTAAGTGGATCACCCAAGGTTTATCGAACTCAGGGAGAGGTCAAAGATATCCCTCTCATGCAACCCTGCAACCACAAAGCAAGAAGTCTCTTGTGTCCCCAACACACCTAATAGGTGCACTAGTTCAGCGAAGAGATAGTGAAATACAAGTGGTATGAATGAATATGAGAGTAGTACGGCGCCAGAAAATAGCTTGCTGGCGTGCAGTTGATGGTAGTAATATTGTAGGAAGTAAACAAGCAGTAGTAACGCAGCAGTAAAAACAGTAAACAAGCAGCGATAGCATATTTAGGAACAAGGCCTAGGGATTAGACTTTCACTAGTGGACACTCTCAACATTGATCACATAACAGAATAGATAAATGCATACTCTACACTCTTTTGTTGGATGATGAACACATTGCGTAGGATTACACGAACCCTCAATGCCGGAGTTAACAAGCTCCACAATTCAATGTTCATATTTAAATAACCTTAGAGTGCATGAAAGATCGACACGACTAAACCAAGTACTAGCATAGCATGCACACTGTCACCTTCACACCATGTAGGAGGAATAGATCACATCAATACCATCATAGCAATAATTAACTTCATAATCTACAAGAGATCATAATCATAGCCTACGCCAAGTACTAACACGGATGCACACACTGTCACCATTACACCGTGCAGGAGGAATAAACTACTTTAATAACATCACTAGAGTAGCACATAGATAAATTGTGATACAAAACATATTGCAATCATAAAGAGATATAAATAAGCACTTCACTACGCCATTCATAACAGTGAATAAGTATTCTGTGAAATATAGCCTAAGAGACCCACACGGTGCACACACTGTCACCTTTACACACGTGGGACAAGGAGTCTCCGGAGATCACATAAGTAAAACTCACTTGACTAGCATAATGACATCTAGATTACAAGCATCATCATATGAATCTCAATCATGTAAGGCAGCTCATGAGATTATTGTATTGAAGTACATAGGAGAGAGATGAACCACATAGCTACCGGTACAGCCCCGAGCCTCAATGGAGAACTACTCCCTCTTCATGGGAGCAGCAGCGTTGATGAAGATGGCGGTGGAGATGGCAGCGGTGTCGATGGAGAAGCCTTCCGGGGGCACTTCCCGCCCCGGCGGCGTGCGGGAAACGAGAGACTCCTGTCCCCCGGATCTTGGCCCGCGATGGCGGCGGCTGGAACTTTTCTCGTACCATGGCTTCTCCGTATCGTGTTTTAGGTCTGGGACCTTTATATAGCGAGAGGCGGCGTCGAGAAGGTCGAAGGGGCGACGACACCATAGGGGCGCGGCCCAGGCCCTGGCGCGCCACCTGTCGTCTGGGGCCACGGGGCCCTCCTCAGCGACTCTCGGGTGTTCTAGATGCTTCCGGGCAAAATAGGAACCAGGCGTTGATTTCGTCCAATTAAGAATATTTCCTTACTAGGATTTCTGAAACCAAAAACGGAAAAGGAACGGCACTTCGGCATCTTGTTAATAGGTTAGTTCCGAAAATGCACGAATATGACATAAAGTGTGCATAAAACATGTAGATATCATCAATAAAGTAGCATGGAACATAAGAAATTATCGATACGTTGGAGACGTATCAGTGGCGTGCGCGAGCAAGGCGGAGGCTGCGGAATCGGCTCCCTCCTTTGTAGCTGAAGCGGCGACACAACGCTAGAAGCTGGGCCGGAGCCGGCGCCCTTGGCAAATTTGATGGCGGCCCTAGATTGGTTGCACAAGAAAAGGATAAGCAAAAGAGGAAAGAAAAGGAATCAAACAACAAAAGCAAGGAAACTCACCCGGCCGCTTCTGGAACCGTCTTTGGCCCCGCCCGGCGCTGTTTCTTCACCTTCGCCTCGAGCTGGGCGGTGGTCCGCTCGGTGGCCCGCTTCTGTCCCTTGGGCGCGGATGAGGAAGCCGTAGGAGCTGCGGGCGCCCTCACCGCTAGGGGAACCACGCGGAGTGGTGCCGAAGAAGCCGGCACGTCCGCCTCCGGCTCCTCCTCGTGTGGCTGCGGAGAAGGCGGCGGGTCATCATGCCCTTGGGCGGCCTGGTCGGCCGCCTCCGGTATCTCGTCATCGCCGGCTTGGTCGGCAGGATCGACGTAATCCGGCGTCCAGTCCTTCAACCCCAGGTCGCCGTCTTCAACTTGCTTCCGGGCGAAGTTCTGCAAACAAGCACATACAGTAAAGACAAGTCGGCATCACGGCCGCAAGCCGGCAACCGGCCAAACAACAAAAAACTTACCACAGGCGGCGCATCGTTCCGGCTGAAGGGCTCCATCCCCCAGCCCCAGTTGTCCGGCAACCTGGCCTGGGAGACGAAGTTGACTCGCCGGGCGACTCCGGCTTTGGTGAGTGATACGTCCAAAACGTATCTACTTTCCCGAACACTTTTGCTATTGTTTTGCCTCTAATTTGTGTATTTTGGATACAACTAACTCGGACTAACGCTGTTTTCAGCAGAATTGCTCTGGTGTCTCGTTTTTGTGCGAGAAATCCAACTTTGGAAAAATCCGGAATTTATGCAGAAGGCCCTATTTTCCCAGAATGCGAGCGGAGCCGAAGGAGAGTAAGGTGGAGGCCCGAGGGCCCCACACCATAAGGCGGCGCGGCCTAGGGGGGGCCGCGCGGCCTATGGTGTGGCCCCCCTCGGTCGGCCTCCGGCGCCCCCCTTCGGACTACTTATCGGGTTCGACCTAAAACGCGGGGAGGAGAGTCGAAATCGCCAGAAACCCTCGAGCCGCCACATCGCGAAACTCCGTCGCGGGAGCCAGAAGTCTCGTTCGGCACTCGCCGGGACGGAGGTGGAGGAGATCTTCACGCCATCACCGCCAACGCCTCTCCATCGACCAGCCATGTTTCCCCCATCCATGTGTGAGTAATTCCCCCGCTGTAGGCTGAAGGGGATGGTAGGGATTGGATGAGATTGGTCATGTAATAGTCATAAGATTGTTAGGGCATAGTGCCTAGTATCCGTAGATGTCACTTTTATGATATTGTTGCAACTTGTTATGCTTAATGCTTGTCACTAGGGCCCGAGTGCCATGATCTCAGATCTGAACATGTTATTGATTCATGAAGATATTCGTTGTTTATGATCTTACCTGCAAGTTGTATACACATGTCGCTATCCGGAACCAATGGCCCCGAAGTGACAGAAATCGGGACAACCGGAGGGGATGGTAGTGATGTGAGGATCACGTGTGTTCATGGAGTGTTAATGCTTTGCTCCGGTACTCTATTAAAAGGAGTACCTTAATATCCAGTAGTTTCCCTAGAGGCCCGGCTGCCACCGGCTGGTAGGACAAAAGATGTTGTGCAAGTTTCTCATTGCGAGCACGTACGACTAAATATGGAACACATGCCTATTGATTGATTAGTACTTGGATACCGTTTTATTATTATCTGCAAATGCCCCTGCTTTGATTGTTATATGAGTTTCTCTCATCCATGCAACGCCCGTTAATCCGTCCCTGTGCCTACAGTATTTTAATCTGCTGTTTACTATAATCACTACTGCTGTCTTTATTTCACCGCTGCTGTTATTTCACTATTCCACTGCCATAAAACTGTTACTTCTGATAAACTCTTGCGAGCAAGTCTGTTTCCAGGTGCAGCTGAATTGACAACTCCGCTGTTAAGGCTTACAAGTATTCTTTGTCTCCCCTTGTGTCGAATCAATAAATTGGGTAATACTTCCCTCGAAGACTGTTGCGATCCCCTATACTTGTGGGTCATCAAGACTATTTTCTGGCGCCGTTGCCGGGGAGCATAGCTTTATTTGGAAGTTCACTTGGATTGATATTGTTCGCTGCAAATTCTCCATCATGGGTAAACCTCGCGATACTAAGATCGCCATATTACCATCCACTACAAGAAAAGGTACAACTCTTAGTACCTCTGCTGCTCTTGATTCACCATCTGTGATAAGTAAACTTCTTTCACCACCACAAGCTTCAAATGCTGGTACTTCTACTGAATCTGAAAATTCCTCTCATAATTGTGATGATGCTTCTGCTGTGCTTGATAATGATGGTTCGTTAGGATCTTTTCTAGATGCTACAATTGCTAAGTCTAGACAAATTGAAAATACTGAAACTCCTAATGCTGCTACACCTGTTAATTCACCTGAGTCTGTTGAATATTCTAGTGATGATCTTGATGAAGATTATGTGGAACTTGATGATGATTTTATTGAAAAATGCAATGCTACTACTGATGCAAGAAAAATTAAAAAGTTGCTTGCAGAACATGCTGTTAGATATAAACTGTCTCCTGATCCTAAATTTGCCACATCTCCTATAAACATTAGGGATAAAGATTATGATTTTTCTCTTGATTTATCTCATATAGCTATTGTTGAGAAAACACCCTTTTGTGGTACTGAAAAAGAAAGTGCTGTTGAACACATGACTGAGTTATCTACTCTTAGTGGCTTGTTTTCGATGATATTAAGATGCGTACTTATTTTGTCGCTAAATTTTTCCTTTCTCATTAAAGGATGATGCTAAAACTTGGTATAATAATTTGCCTCCTGGTTCTATTAAAAGTCCAAAAGAATTGCTTGATGTTTTCTTCCGGAAATACTTTCCTGCTAGTGCTCAACATGCTGCTTTGCAGAGAATTTATAATTTTGACCAGGAAGATGGAGAGAAATTGCCTGAGGCTTGGGCGAGATTTTGCTCTCTTATTAGAGCTCAGCCTGACCATGATTTGGAAAAGCATAATTTACTTGATATATTTTATAGTGGACTAACTATTGAGTCTAGGGCATACCTGGATAGTTGTGCTGGTTGTGTTTTCAGGAAAAGAACTCCAGACGACGCTGAAGAATTATTGGCTAAAATAGGCCGGAATCATGATGATTGGTCTACACCTGAACCAACCCCGACACCGATAGTGAAGAAGAGGGGTATGATTAAATTAAATGATGAAGATATGAGGAAAGCCAAGAAGTCTCTTAAAGAGAAGGGTATTAAACCTGAAGATGTGAAGAATTTACCTCCTATAGAAGATTTATGTGAGATAACTCCCCCTTCATCCATGATTGAGGTACACTCTCTTCAACGCTTTACTAGGGAATTCCGTATTCAAAACCTCCTGCTCAATGCTTAGATGAGTTTGATAATTATATTGTTAAGCAAGAAAACTTTAATATGAGAGTAGAGAATCATTTAATGGAAAATTCTCGAGCTATTAGTGAATTGCATGGTATTGTGGAGAGAACCTCCAATGATGTTAAGATACTTGTTAAACATTTTCAAATGGTTCAAACTCAAATTGATCAACTTACTAAAGTGCAAAATGACTTGTTGGGAAATAATTCTAAAGAAAAACATGCTTATGAAGTAACAACTAGAGGTGGTGTTTCTACCCAGGATCCTCTATATCCTGAAGGGCATCCCAAAAGAGTTGAACAAGATTCTCAACAAATTAAAACTAGTGCTCCATCTAAGAAAAAGAAAAAGAAACATAAGAATATTGTAGAATCCTCTGAACCTGTTAATGATCCTAATAGTATTTCTATTTCTGATGCTGAAACTGAAAGTGGTAATGAACATGATAAAGATAATGATAAGGATGATACTCCTGATAAAGAAGAAATTGAAAAAGAACCTGAAAAGCCTGCTAAAAATAAAAAGTACACTAAAGAAGATTTTATTACTGAGAAACATGGTAATGAAAGAGAACCTTGGGTTCAAAAGCAAATGCCTTTTCCTGTTAAGAAACTAAAATCAAAGGAGGAGGAACATTATAATAAATTTTGTGATTGGATGAAACCTTTATTTTTGCAAATCCCTTTGACTGATGCTATTAAATTGCCTCCTTATTCAAAGTATATGAAAGATATTGTTACTAACAAAAGGAAAATCCCCAATGAGGAAATTTCCACTATGCTCGCTAATTACTCCTTCAATGGTAAGATTCCAAAGAAGCTTGGAGACCCAGGTATACCGACTATTCCTTGTTCCATCAAGAATAATTATGTTAGAACTGCTCTATGTGATTTGGGAGCAGGTGTTAGTGTAATGCCTTTTTCTCTTTATAAGAGACTTGATTTAGATAAATTGATACCAACTGATATATCTTTGCAAATGGCTGATAAATCTACTGCTATTCATGTTGGTTTATGTGAAAATGTTCCTGTTCAAGTTACTCAGCATTGCTTGATATTAACTGATTTTGTTGTGTTGGAAATGCCTGAAGATGATAATATGTCCATTATTCTTGGAAGACCCTTTCTTAATACTGCAGGGGCTGTTATTGATTGCAATAAAGGCATGGTTACTTTCAATGTTGATGATAAGGAACACACTGTCTATTTTCCCAAGAGGATTGATAAAGTATGTGGAGTCAATACAATTTTTAATGTGAAAACTATCAAAGTGGGATCCATTGATTGTCCTATATATGAGCCTAAAGAAGAATATCAAACTCTTGTGATTGGATCCATATCAATTCAATATAAGGTAACATGATTGATTTGAGGTTTATTTCTTCTTATGTCATATAAAATTTATTTGGTAGCAAGACTTGATCAACCTTGTTAACAAGTATATTTTAATGCATAAGAGAGCTAAACAACATTTCTTTCTTTCTTTCTCCCTCCACTTATTTTACTTGCTGTAGCACCTTTTGTTTTGCAATATGCTTTAGTTGTTTAAGATTTTGGAAATCATTTTCCTGCGCAGTAATAATTAATTTAACACCCGGAAATGTGCATTTTTCGAAGTTCTCAAAAATTACAAAAATTATACCGTTGGTCCTATTTTTCGACGAGGCACCTGGGAGTACCAGAGGATGACCTGTGGGGCACCAGAGGGTGCCACACCACAGGCCGGCGCGGCCAAGGAGGTGGGCGCGCCACCCTGTGGTGTGGGCCCCTCCTTGCCCCACTACTTCATCTCTTCCTCCCAGCATCTTCTCTCTCCCGAAAAAACTCGCACCAAGTTCCTCTCACTCGTGTTTCTGCTCAAGAACTCGCGATTTTTCGATCTCCTTGCTCAGCCCAGATTTCTGTCTGAAATTTGGCACATTTACTCCTTGGTATGTGACTCCTTTGATTGTCCAATTAGAATTTTGTTTGGTTGAGTATATCTTGAATATTTTGCTGCTGTAGATAACATGTTTAGTGAGCTTGCATGCTTGTTCTAAGTGGAAGAAACTAGTTTTGATGCATGTTTAGTACTCTAGCAAGTTCCTATAGTAGTTCCCTTCAATTATATACCTTGAAATCAAATTTTATAATGGTTGTTGAAAATTTCAGAAGAGATGAAGAAATTCAAATTTGGAGAATTGTTCAAGAAAGGAACAACCAGCACCGGTAGGCCCTCGAGGGCGTCCACTCAGATTAGGCGATCCTACAATGAGGATGTCATCGCGCCTAGCTTCGCGCCCGAGGAGGACAATGGGGCTCCTAATGCTTCATCCTTCCCATGTTATGATTTTCTGACAAATGCAGGGATATTGGATGACTTCTTCACCCTTGTCAACAGGGCAGGCTTAGCCACCTACGTGGGAGATGAAAGGGAACAATACTACAGGCTCACCAAAATTTTCGTTGAGAGCTTCAAGTTCCACAACACGCAATACGAGCCGACAGTTGCATTCAAGATCTATGATAATCCTGTTACTATGGAATTGGAAGAATTTTGTCGTGCATTGGATATTGCCCCTGTAGGTACAGCAAGGAGGATTGATGACAACCCCCGGGACCTGTTGGAGCTCTACCGAGGGATCACCGAGGATGATTGCCGCACCATTCAGCGCGGGAAGATAAGAAACATCCAACTCCCCGCTATTAAATATTTTGCATATTACATTGCTACTAGCATTTTGGGTAGAGAAAATACTAGCAATATCTCTAGCTACCATCTTGCTTTCTTGAATGCTGCACTTACTGGAGAGACATCTTATCATCTTGGTTCTCTTATTGCTCGCCGCCTGTCTAGCAGGGGGCCTATTTTTGGAGGAACTATTGCACTGCGCATTTTAACACATTTAAGACTTCCTCTTGATTCTAATGATGTGCCATTAACCCCTAGGAGACTAGATATTGCTGCTATGAAGAGTCATCATTTTGTTACTACTGACTCCACTATAGATAATATGGTCTATAGAATGTTGTTTGCTGATGGGAATGAGAAGGAAATCCCTCTTCCCCAGCCAGGGTTTGTATTGACAGGCAATCATGGTCGCTCACTAAGGAGGAGGTGGAGGAACATATGAAGATACAAGAATTCCACCAGCAACATGACTCCGAGAACGCCGAGCCCTCCTACGACTGCACCGTCACATACCCCGACGTTTCCTCCAGCACATACCTGGAACCGGGTCGTTCTTCGTCGTACTACGGAGACACCACTTCATGGGGACCGTGGGAATGAACTCCACTTAGGCCAAAAGCCTAAGCTTGGGGGAGGTATACCGGCATCACTCATTCTTTGCATATTATGGTTGCTGGATACTTGTACATACTTGTTTAGTCTCTTAGAGTGGTTTTCTAATAAGAGGAGATGATATTTGGGGAAGTGCTGTCCAAAAACAGATTCTGGGCTGTTACCAAAAAATTCGTACGCACAGCCAGAACGTTATTTTGAGCTGCCAATTTTTGAGCATGTTCCCCAGGTTGTTATCTAACTTTCATTAGTTGAACACTTTTTGGTCTGAGCAATGGAAGATTTTTGTTAATTTCGATTTCTGTACTGCTGTCAGGATTTGGCAGATTTCTGTCATCCTGCTTTTCTGTGTTTCTGTTAGTTTGCATTCTTTTGTTTTCACTTTGTTTCTTTCCTGAAACACAAAAAGACCAAAAATATTTCTGTTGTTTCTCTTCACCATTTGTTTATTTGGATCTTTGCTCTTATTTTACTTCGTTTGCTATCGTTGGTTTGCTATGAGAAAACCCAAAAAGATTTTGCTTTGTTTGCTTGTTTCTTTTGTTCTTGTTTCTAATTCGAAAACACCAAAAATATTTGCTGTTCTTCTTTGGTTTGTAAAGTTCATCATGAGTTCAATGGTCTTCGGTGGCTGGAGCGTGGTTTTCATTTCATATTATCCAAGCTACACAAGTGAAAAGGCAATAATGACGATCTACGACAATCTGATTGTGGTGAGAGGCTGGTATGAACTCTATTTGTTTTCATTTTTGTACATATACTCATCCATGTGAGCATGCTTAGTTGGTTCATGTGAGGTATATGTTATTTGAGAAAGTCTAGTAGTTCATGATCTCTCATGTTTAGCTCCAATTTATTAATATGAGTAGCGTGTCATGGATGTTCGCTTGCATTGTTTTATTCATAAGTAAGTATGGCATTGTGGTATCCTCCTCTGAATAATTCATTTATATCGACTTGGCACATGCTCACGCATGCATATGACTGAACAAAAAAGTCAATTAAGCCTCGATGATTTATATTGCTTCAGAGTTATTGTATCACTTTTATGCCTCCGTTAATTTATTTTGCCGCAAGCATGATTATGACAGTTACTGCTCTCTTGATTTGTCGCTCCCTAGTCTTTTGCTAGCCTTCACTTGTACTGAGCGGGAACGCCGCTCGTGCTTCCAAACACCTGAAAACCAAGTTGTTCCAAAGTGTCCACCATAAATACCTATGCATGGCATTTCAAACCATTCCAAGTAAATTCTCATGTGCTACCTTTAAAACTTTCAAAATGCTTCTCAATTTGTGTTAATGTTTCATAGCTCATGAGGAAGTATGTGGTGTTTAGCTTTCAACCTTGTCATTTACTTTTGACGGACTCTCATATGGACTAGTGGCACATCCGCTTATCCAATAATTTTGCAAAAAGAGCTGGCAATGGGATTCCCAGTCCCAAATTAATTAACTTAAATAGACACTCCTCCATGGTTTGTGATTGTTGGACGGCACCCGAAGGATTCGGTTAGCCATGGCTTGTGTAAGCAAAGGTTGGGGGGAGTGTCATCATCATAATAAAACTTAAATAAAAAGGCACTCCTTCATGGTATGTGATTGTTGGCAGGCACCCGAGGATTCGGTTAGCCATGGTTTGTGTAAGAAAGGTTGGAAGGAGTGCCACATAAACATGCAAATAATTCATGGGAGCCGCTCTTAGGAGTCCGGTTGATGAGGTAGTTAGTGTACCCATTACCATTCGTTGACAACAACAAACACCTCTCAAAATAATTTTATTCCTGCTTTACAAATGAAAAGCTCTAGCGCATGTTAATCCCTGCTTCCCTCTGCGAAGGGTCAATCTTTTACTTTTATGTTGTGTCTCCATTCTTTCTTTGAGCACTATCTTGAGAGCACAACTGTCATTCTTAGTATAATATGCTTGTCTCAAAATATGGTTGATTGTGGTATAACTTTGATGCTTTTATCTTTGACAATCACTACTTCTAGTCTTTCTATGAACTCAAGAGGTGCCTCGGCATTTATGTTTTGCCGATCAAATACGGGCAAGCGAGATACCACTTTATCATATTCTCTTATGAACATTGCAATCCTACTTATATACATGATTCATGGTGCTTATTATTAATTGTTGGTACCTCTCCATGATTGACATAGCTGTTGGATGATCTTATTTGCATGTGTCTCATTATGAACTGCTTAAGTATTAGCCATAGCATGAGAATATATACATCATATGAGCAAATGTGTTCGTGAAAGTTCTTTTATCGCTCAGTTGTTAACTGAATTGCTTGAGGACAAGCAATAAGCTAAGCTTGGGGGAGTTGATACGTCCAAAACGTATCTACTTTCCCGAACACTTTTGCTATTGTTTTGCCTATAATTTGTGTATTTTGGATACAACTAACTCGGACTAACGCTGTTTTCAGCAGAATTGCTCTGGTGTCTCGTTTTTGTGCAGAAATCCAACTTTCGGGAAAATCCTCGGAATTTATGCGAAAGGCCCTATTTTCCCGAATACTGACGGAGCCAGAAGGAGAAGTAAGGTGGAGGCCCGAGGGCCCCACACCATAAGGCGGCGCGGCCTAGGGGGCCGCGCGGCCCTATGGTATGGCCCCCTCGGTCGGCCTCCGACGCCCCCTTCGGACTACTTATCGGGTTCGACCTAAACGCAGGGGAGAAGTCGAAATCGCAAGAAACCCTCCGGAGAGCCGCCACATCGCGACTCCGTCGCGGGAGCCAGTCTCTCCGTTCGGCCTCCGCCGGGACGAGGTGGAGAGGAGATCTTCCGCCATCACCGCCAACGCCTCCATCGACCAGCCATGTTTCCCCATCCATGTGTGAGTAATTCCCTGTAGGCTGAAGGGGATGGTAGGGATTGGATGAGATTGGTCATGTAATAGTCATAAGATTGTTAGGGCATAGTGCCTAGTATCCGTAGATGTCACTTTTATGATATTGTTGCAACTTGTTATGCTTAATGCTTGTCACTAGGGCCCGAGTGCCATGATCTCAAATCTGAACATGTTATTGATTCATGAAGATATTCGTTGTTTATGATCTTACCTGCAAGTTGTATACACATGTCGTTGTCCGGAACCAATGGCCCGTGACAAAATCGGGACAACCGGAGGGGATGGTAGTGATGTGAGGATCACGTGTGTTCACGGAGTGTTAATGCTTTGCTCCGGTACTCTATTAAAAGGAGTACCTTAATATCCAGTAGTTTCCCTAGAGGCCCGGCTGCCACCGGCTGGTAGGACAAAAGATGTTGTGCAAGTTTCTCATTGCGAGCACGTACGACTAAATATGGAACACATGCCTATTGATTGATTAGTACTTGGATACCGTTTTATTATTATCTGCAAATGCCCCTGCTTTGATTGTTATATGAGTTTCTCTCATCCATGCAACGCCCGTTAATCCGTCCCTGCCTACAGTATTTTAATCCTGCCGTTTACTATAATCACTACTGCTGTCTTTATTTCACCGCTTTGTTATTTCACTATTCCTACTGCTATAAAGTTACTATTGATAAACTCTTGCGAGCAAGTCTGTTTCCAGTGCAGCTGAATTGACAACTCCGCTGTTAAGGCTTACAAGTATTCTTTGTCTCCCCTTGTGTCGAATCAATAAATTGGGTAATACTTCCCTCGAAGACTGTTGCGATCCCCTATACTTGTGGGTCATCAGTGAGCTCCACCTTGGAGGTCCGGGTGGGGTCGAACCGGCCGCTCATGTGGGGAATCTTGTGCGAGCATGCCTGCAGCGGGAGCACTCGGCGGGAGATGTAGCAGCAGAGGAGGTCGGTGGTGCACAGCCGGTCGTCCGTGACATACTCTCGGAGAAGTTTCCAGAGCATGTTCACTTCCGCCTCCGCATCGGCCGGCTTGTAGTTGAAGCCCCAGTTGAGCTTGGCTACAGGCGGCTCGGGGGTGAACTCCGGCAAGTTCACCTAGTCGAACGTCGGGTTCTCGTTCCTCACGTAGAAGAACATCGTCTGCCACTTCTTCACCGAGTCCACGGTCGGGATCATCGGGAAGGGTGTAGACGGGCGCGAGTAGAGGGAGGCGGGGCCACAGGCTCGTAGGTCGCCGTCGGTGGTCTGCGCCTTGATGAAGAATAGCCGGCTCCAGAAGTCGACATCCGGCCACAAGCCGGCGTAGCCCTCGCAGAAGGCCACGTAGCAGCTAAGGGTGACGATGGCGTTGGCCGGCAGATGGTGCGGCTGGAGACCGAAGTACTCCAGGAAGTGGCGGAAGAAGGCGGACGCCGGCAGCCCGAACCCCCACTCAAAGTGGGCGCCGAAGACAACCCGTTCGCCGGGTTCCGGCTGCGGTGCCTGCTCGTTCCCCGGAGCGCGCGTCCTGCGTCGGGATCCGGCGGAGGCGAACGAGGCGGGCGATGTCGTTGTCCAAGATGCTCGAGCCCTCCCACGAGCCGCTGGGGAGAGCCATCTCCACCGTGGTGGAGGACGAAGAGGAAGACCAAGAGAAAGAGAAGGGTGACGAGGAAGAGCTCGAGGACGAGACGCGCGGCGGCGACGAGCGTACCGTGGATGGACGAGCCCCCGTGTTGCCGGAGCGGTGGAGCGACGGCTGCTGGTTGGCGGAGGACGCCAGCCTCGTCCGATTGCAGGAGTTCACCGGAGATCCGCCGGCGAGATCGACCGAGCGCGAAGAAAACGAGCGAGCGGAGGAGAGAGGCGAAGCGACGGGCGTGAGGAAGAAGAAGAAGTGCTGGGAGGCTGCCTCGATGCCGCCCCGTCCCTATTTATAGCCGCCTGGCGGGCGGCCAAGTGGGGGGCATGGGCCACGACGCGCAGGATTAATTGCGCCACGATCTCTCCCACGTCCCTGCGGTTACCAGTAACGGCCGTGCCACGTCGCCCACAACCGCAGAAGATCCGGAGGGAGCATTGATGTGACCAGGCAAGGCGACGCTACAGGAGATGCCGTTAGAGCCGGTCAAGTTGGGCGCAGGGCCCGAGGCGGCAGAGACTCCGGCGCGCCCAAGTCGCAGTCGGATGTCTCTGCCCAAGCCGGCCCGTGTTCTCCCAACAAGGCGGAGATACCTCCAACACTTACGAAAAACAAACCCGCAAAACCAAAGCGGCGTCCGGCTCGAGAGCAGCCGGATGAAGCAAGCCGAATGAGGGTGCAGCCGGCTGAAGGAGAATTCTCAGCCGGCCCCTCGAGTGCTTTTCAAACAAGATTCATGGGATCAAAGGCTAACGGCCAGGAAAACCTGCCCATGCCCATCTCTACGCAGGACCTTGCCAGCTTCAGGGGCTAATGTCAGGGGGAAGACCCCGGGTAGGGCAAAATACTAGGAGCAGCTGGCTCGAGGCCGGCTGGCCCGCGGCAAAGGCCGGCTGAGGAGCAGCCGTCTGGAGCCGTGGCCGGCTGCCTTGGGAGCCGGCTGGTTCAAAGTCTACGCTGGCCTAGCCACGGCCGTCTGCATTGTGGCTGGGCCGGCTTCTACGTGCCATATCCGGCTGGTTTGTCTCTCCCACCAGAGCTCGGTGGCGAGCCTTGCAGGAGAAGGAACTGGAAGGGCGATCCGGGTGCGAAAGTCCACGCTGATCTCATCTCCCGTAAAGTAAGGGGCACTGTGGAGCAACAGTGCCCCCGTCGGACAGGCCATCATGGCCAAGGCTGCGCCGTACGGCTACAGGCTACCGGTGCCGACAGAGACACCTCTCCCACGACGCTTGGCACGTCCTGTCGCCGCTGACTTCGGCAGAAGGACGGACAAGCCTCAACGCCTCAACGGCTGCTTACGATAACGCCTCGGGAAGGAGCGGTAAAGCCGGAGCCGGCGGAGCCGGCTAGTAGGTCATAGGGACTTCTTTGTAAACTGCCAGCGTCTATATAAGCTGCGCTACCCCTCTCGTGCGGGGGGACGATCGATCACTTGTCATTTCTAGTCTTAGAGCTGCTCGAGGGAGAGAGACCTTCGTCTACCTCTAGCCTCCCCGAGCAGCCGGATACAGCTGAAGAAGCACCATTGTACTGTGATATCTCTTATACACTCTAGAGCAGGAGTAGGGGTGTTACCTCCATACGAGGGCTCCGAACCTGGGTACGTCGCCGTGTCGCTCGTGCTCATACCCGCATCCGGATACCACCGTTGACCATTGCAGGAACCACTCTCTTTAGCCATCCTATGGCATGCATATGCCGTGACGATACCACGACACCAATTGTGTCCACCATATCTACCTAGTAGCATTATTGTTATTCCAAGTATATTCATCATATTTTTATTTATCTTCCAAATTAAATTTTGGCATGAGAAAATTAGTCAGTAAAGCTCTCACGAACTTGATGTCACATTTACTTTCTTGCACTTAATAAATTTGATCATTGTGCCTATCTTATGAAGTTTATATGTTTGCAAATTGCAAGTTGGGAGTTAGTATAATCATGCTTTCATGGGGAACACTTTCGACATTGCACTTATATTCAGTTGATGTCATGTTCTTTTCTTTATGGATGCCTAGCGGTGCGAAATAAAATGGAAACTTGTAAGTCCATGGAGTTTGTATATGAGTTAGATAAACTCCTGGGCCGCTAATCTAAGCCATGCATCATTCATGGTGGAAATTTACAGCTAAACCATAGTGAGCATTCTATGAAGCATTTGCAATAAAAAGCTATACTCATAGTAAATAATTTTTTTTGCTGAGATGCCCATTTTCTGTTTGTCTTGTCATTTTGGCATGGGATTGCTCTTACAAGAGTACCTCCATATCATCGGGCAAGAGGTACCCCGTTGGCAGTTCTCAATGATACATGTATTCTTACAACGACAAGAACTTATTTGGGACCTAAGTTGAGTAGCATGAGGTTTAGGTACTCGCATTCAAGGGGCATGAGATTTTCAACTTGTGATTTGCAAGCATATAGCTCATTTTTGATTCACATTAACTTTAACCATTCAAGATGCTTATGATAGGGGCAATGAGAGCTCAAAGCTAATAAGTACCATACTTTTTGGAAGGTTTATAAAACTTGTTTATCTTGCTTACTCTGCAAAGAGTCTCTCTTTTACTTTTATGTTGAGTCTTCATCTTCTACTTTATGCACCAATTAAGAGAGCATAGTTGTCATTCTTAGTGCAATGTGCATAGTCCCAAAATTATTATTGATTGATTCATGATTGTGCTATTGCTTGTTCTTAAATTACTTGTATCTAGTCACCCTCTGAACTTTGAAGGTGTCCTAGCATTTATGTTTTGCTACTCCATAAAGGACATGTTGAGTACCACTTTGTTATGTTTACTCTATGCTCATAAACAAACAGTTGCTTTCAATGCACTATTATTCATGATCCTTTGTTTGAGTTACTCTTCATGTTATAACATAGTAGCTAAGTTTGATTGTTAGAATTATATCTATCATGCCTATATTTAGAGTACTTTGATCCCAGCTCACAATGCTTTACATGCTTGATCAATATTGTGTTGGCTTCATGTCACCTCAAAAAATATTTTTTTATTACTTACCTACTCGAGGATAAGTAGGAGTTAAGCTTGGCGATGCTTGATACGTGTCAAAATCTATAATTTTTGATGCTCCATGCTTGTTTTACACCAAGTCATATATGTTTTTCTCATACTTCGTTCCACTTTTATACATTTTCCAGCACTAACCTATTGACAAAATGCCACGGTGCCAGTTCCATGTTTTCCGTTTTTTTGTATTTTAGAAATCGGCTCTCCGGCTCTTGAACGCCACAGTTCCGGCTGTGCTGCAATATGTCAAGTGGTCGGAGAAAGCTTGCACTTTTGACAGGTCGGATCATCCGGCCGTCATCCCCAAAAATGCTACGCCCTGGTTGTAAGTCCCCGCATCGATTGGTATGACTTCTCCAAGTGCCTTATGGACGGCGGAGCCAGCTTGAACATCATGTACCTGGAGACCTTCGAGAGGATGAACCTTACCAAGGAACAACTCAAGCACAGCACCACTGAATTCCATGGTGTGGTTGCGGGTAAAAAGGCTAACTCCCTGGGCGGCATCAAACTCCCCGTGGCCTTCGGCGATGTTAACAATTTCCGCGAAGAGATGATCACGTTCGAAGTGGCGCCCTTCAAGAGATCCTACCACGTAATCTTCGGCAGGCCCACCTACCACAAGTTCCACGCACGGTCATGCTACATCTACAATAAGCTCAAGATCCGGAGACTACAAGAAAGCTAGGGACTACAAGGAGGGCGAAGCCGCCTTTGCGGAATCCATCATATCTGGAGAGGAGCTGCAAGGCTACAGGGCCGCGGTGGATCTGAGTGAGATGCAGACCACCAGAAGAGATCTCCGAACAGAAGAACTCGTTCAAGCCCGCGATAGACACTGATACGTCCCAAACGTATCTATAATTTCTTATGTTCCATGCTACTTTATTGATGATACCTACATGTTTTATACACATTATATGTCATTATTATGCGTTTTCCGGAACTAACCTATTGACGAGATGCCGAAAGTTGCTGTTTTCTGTTGTTTTTGGTTTCAGAAATCCTAGTAAAGAAATATTTTCTAATCGGACGAAATCAAGACCGAGGACCTTATAATTCCAGGAAGCTTCCAGAGCACCGAGAGGACGAGAGGGGAGCCAGGGGGCCCCACACCACACCCCGGCGCGGGGGGGGGCGCCCCCTGTGGTGTGGGCACCCCGTGGCCCCTCCGACTCCGTCTCTTCGCCTATTTAGTCGTCCCTGACCTAAAAACACCGACGGAGAAGACGAGACCCGAGAAAACCTTCCAGCCGCCGCCATCGCGAATCAAGATTCGGGGACAGAAGTCTCTGTTCCGGCACCGACGGGAATTGCCCCCGAGTCATCTCCACCGCCGTCTCCACCGCCATCTTCACCGCCATCAATGTCTCCATGATGAGGAGGGAGTAATTCACCCGGGCTGAGGGCTCTACCGTAGCTATGTGGTTAATCTCTCTCTCTGTACTCAATACAATGATCTCATGAGCTGCTTTACATGATTGAGATCCATATGATGAGCTTTGTATCGCTACTAGTTATGTGCTACTCGTGTGATGTTATTAAAGTAGTCTATTCCTCCTACTTGGTGTAAAGGTGATTAGTGTGTGCACCGTGTGGTTCTTGTCGTAGGCTATGATCACGATCTCTTGTAGATTGTGGAGTTAATTATCATTATGATAGTATTGATGTGATCTATTCCTCCTTCATAGTGTAATGTGGACAGTGTGTGCACTATGTTAGTTCTTGGTTTATTTTGCAATGATCTATTATGCTCTAAGGTTATTTAAATATGAACATTGAATTGTGGAGCTTGTTAACTCCGGCATTGAGGGTTCGTGTAATCCTACGCAATGTGTTCATTATCAAACAAGGGTGTATGTAGCACATATGAGAAGAAGTATTTATTATGCGATCAATGTTGAGAGTGTCCACTAGTGAAAGTATGATCCCTAGGCCTTGTTTCCAATACTGCAAACACCGTTTACTTACTGTTCTTGCATATTTACTCGCTGCCATATTTTATTCAGATTGCTATTACCACTCATATACATCCATATTACTTGTATTTCACTATCTCTTCGCCGAACTAGTACACCTATACACCTGACAAGTGTATTTGGTGTGTTGGGGACACAAGAGACTTCTTGCTTTGTGATTACAGGGTTGCTTGAGAGGGATATCTTTGACCTCTTCCTCCCGAGTTCGATAAACCTTGGGTAATCCACTTAAGGGAAACTTGCTACTGTTCTACAAACCTCTGCTCTTGGAGGCCCAACACTGTCTACAAGAATAGAAGCTCCCGTAGACATCAAGTACTTTTCGGCGCCGTTGCCGGGGAGGAAAGGTAAAAGGCACTCATACTTCGGTTCCAGGTAACAGTACTTTTCTGGCGCCATTGTGTGTGTGCTCGAAGCTATTTCCTTTAGATCCTGCAATTGCATCTTTTTGTTTCTTGTTTTTATTTTCACTAGTTAGGCATAATGGAAAACAACAAAAAAATTGGTGAGCTTTTTAATCTTTTTCCTAATTTAGAATTGTTTGATGCGAAAATTAAAAAACCTATGGAACCTTATTTACATGATAATAGCAATGTTATTAGTATGAATGCAATTACTACTAATGCTATGAAGAAGTCTAAGCTTGGGGAAGCTAGTTTACATAAAAATAATCTTTTTTGCTCCTCCGCTTTGGAAGAAATATTTTGCTCTGATGATGCTTTACCTCCCATATGCGATAACTCTAATGATGCTTCTGATATTTTAAATCCACCTGCTGAAAGTATTCCGTATAAAATACCTATGGAAATTATTGAACGTGTTATGGATAACCGCTATGAAGGGGATGGAACTGTCCATCCTAGGAATCATTTACTGTTTTTGCATGAATTATGCGGGTTATTCAAGTGTGCAGGTATTTCAATGGATGAAGTTAGAAAGAAATTATTTGTTATGTCGCTATCTGGTGAAGCGGCGCATTGGTATAAACTATTGAAGGACGGGCGCTCTCTTGATTGGAAGGATATTGTGCCTCTATTTTATTCCAAGTTCTATCCTCCAAGTGAAATTCACAAAGATCGAAACCATATATATAATTTTTGGCCTCATGATGGAGAGAGTATTGCCCAAGCATGGGAGAGATTGAAGACTTTAATGCTCAAATGCCCCAATCATGAGCTTCCAGGTAATATCATCATTGATAATTTCTATGCAAGACTTTCTTTTCAAGATAAGACCTTGCTGGATACTACTTGTTCTGGATCATTCACGAGCAATAAAGAAGAGTTTAAAAGGGACCTTCTTGATCGGATTAAGGAGAACGCTGAAGATTGGGAGAACGACAAAGGTAAAGAGTCAGGTATAAATTATGATTATGAATGCATTGAAACTTTCATGGATAGTGGTAAATTTCGAAATATGAGTGCTACTTATGGTCTTGACTCTCAAGTTGCTGCAAATCTCTATAAAGCTTTTGCTTCTCACATTGAATTGCCTAGGAAGAATTTTGATAAGTATCATGAACCTTTTAAAGACGCTTGCATGAAGAATGAAATTGTTGTTAATGATTGCAATAAGCGTGCTCAAACTCCTAAGAATGCTATTTCCTATAAGCATGTTAATTTTTGTGGAATACATAGACCTTGTGGAATTAATCAAATAGAAGATGAATATTGTATCCATCACAGAAATGAAAAAACTAGAAAGTGGTCTAGAGCTCTAGATGATCTTGGAGAAAAAGTGTGTGCCCTCTATCCTTTTATTTGTGAACTTTGCCATAGAGTTGGTCATTTTAATTTTCAATGCTCCTCCAATGATAATTCGAACCCCATGAGTGCTGCAAATTTGTATTGTGATGATGAAATTATTCCTAATCAGCATGATGAACTTACCTTATTTTTGAAGTGTGAAGAGTTATCAAGAAAAATTTCTTTGTTAAATATTAACGATCTTGATATTGATGATGTCCTGCATGGGTGTCTTTCTTATTGCATTAATAATTGCCATACAAATACTTACATACAGAATATTTTAGAAGATGACACCTTGCCAAAATATGATAGGACCGCTGTGTGTTTTCAATTAATTAATGAAAAGGAGGGATCCTCCCAAGTTTCTTCTATTGTTTCTAAAAGTAAATCAGGTTATGCGGACAAGCCACCCTTCAAGCCTCTTCCTCCTAAAGAAGAAGAGAAGAAGAAGAAGAAGGGAACGAAGAAGAAGAAGAAGAAGAAGAAGAAGAAGAAGAAGAAAAAAAAAGAAAGAGGTAACGGCGTATCCCCGCGTGAATGAGATAACGCTAGGTAACCGTAAGTATGTTGCTCCTAATGATTATTGTGATAATGAATCTGAATACGATGATCTTCCTATGCCCTTTATATACATTAGCGATCATGATTTGAATGAGCATACTACTTTTGATATTACAAATCTCTGGGAAACTAATTCTGAAAATGATAATAATTGCCATAGTGTCAGTGCTATCCATGCTTCCTCCCATAATGATATAGAAAGCTCTAAGCTTGGGGAAGAGGTGTTTGAAAATCCTTTTGCTACTGGTCATTATGTTCTTGATACATCTCCTTCTAATAACAATGATGGTATGGTCATAGATAAACCGACTGTGAAAGATAACTATTCTATTTCTTATGATGACACTGTGCCTCCGATCTTTGATGATTATTATAAAGAATGCTATGATATAGGTTATAACTATCCTTATGAAACTTGTCATAGTCATGATTGGATTACCAAAAACAATTCTTTTAATATGCAACTTGTTTACCATGTTCAAATTCTTGATAATAATCTTGCTCCAATTACTATTAATGAGAATAACTCTTCTTATGCCAAAATTAATGATATTCCTATGCATATGAACCATGATAAGAATGTTTTAAGTGACGGGTATATTGTGGATTTCATCAATGATGCTACTGAAAGTTATTATGAGAGAGGGAAATATGGTTATATGCATCTTAATAATATTAAGTTTCCCTCTTTATGTTGAGAATCTTTAAGTTACTCGTGTTTTATCCTCTTATGCTTGTCACTTTGCTCTTCATGAATTCATTTGTGTATAAGATTCTTCTGCATAGGAAGCATGTTAGGCTTAAATGTGTTTTGAATTGCCTCTTGAAGCTCTCTTTTGCTTCAAATACTATTTCTTGCGAGTGCATCACCAAAATTGCTGAGCCCATCTTAATGGCTATAAAGAAAGAACTTCTTGGGAGATAACCCATGTGTTATTTTGCTACAGTACTTTGTTTTATATTTGTGTCTTGGAAGTTGTTTACTACTGTAGCAACCTCTCCTTATCATGTTTTTGTGTCAAGTAAAGTTTCTATGTTAAAGTTGATGTTATATTTGGGATCGCTGCGCAGAAACAGCATTGCTGTCTGTCACGAATCTGGGCACAAGTCTCTGTAGAAAATTCGAAAAAATCTGCCAATTTACGAGCGTGATCCTCAGATATGTACGCAACTTTCATTAGTTTTGAGTTTTTCCATTTGAGCAAGTCTGGTGCCATCTTAAAATTCGTCTTTACGGACTGTTCTGTTTTGACAGATTCTGCCTTTTATTTCGCATTGCCTCTTTTGCTATGTTGGATGAATTTCTTTGATCCATTAATGTCCAGTAGCTTTATGCAATGTCCAGAAGTGAAAAGAATGTTTGTGTCACCTCTGAACATGTGAATTTTTGATTATGCACTAACCCTCTAATGAGTTTGCTTGAAGTTTGGTGTGAAGGAAGTTTTCAAGGGTCAAGAGAGGAGGATGATATACTACGATCAAGAAGAATGAAAAATCTAAGCTTGGGGATGCCCGGTGGTTCATCCCTGCATATTTCAAGAAGACTCAAGCATCTAAGCTTGGGGATGCCCAAGGCATCCCCTTCTTCATCGACAAAGTATCGGGTTCCTTCTCTTGAAACTATATTTTTATTCGGTCACATCTTATGTACTTTACTTGGAGCGTCTGTATGTTTTTGTTTTTGTTTGAATAAATGATTGTTTGGGAGAGAGACACGCTCCGCTGGTTCGTATGAACACATGTGTTCTTAGCTTTTAATTTTCATGGCGAAGGTTGAAACTGCTTCGTTAATTGTTATATGATTGGAAACGGGAAATGCTACATGTAGTAATTGGTGTAATGTCTTGAATAATGTGATACTTGGCAATTGTTGTGCTCATATAGATCTTGTTTAAGCTCTTGCATCATGTACCTTATACCCATTAATGAATAATTACATAGAGCTTGTTAAAATTTGGTTTGCATGATTGGTCTCTCTAAGTCTAGATATTTTCTGGTTGAGGTGTTTGAACAACAAGGAGACGATGTAAAGTCTTATAATGCTTACAATATGTTTATATGTGAGTCTTGCTGCACCATTTTATACTTGAGTTTGCTTCAAATAACCTTGCTAGCCTAAACCTTGTATAGAGAGGGAATACTTCTCATGCATCCAAATACTTGAGCCAATATTCATGCCATTTGTGTCCACCATACCTACCTACTACATGGTATTTCTCCGCCATTCCAAAGTAAATTGCTTGAGTGCTACCTTTAAACAAATTCAAAAGTTATTACCTCTTATTTGTGTCAATGTTTTATAGCTCATGATGAAGTATGTGGTGTTTATCTTTCAATCTTGTTGGGCAACTTTCACCAATGGACTAGTGGCTTCATCCGCTTATCCAATAATTTTGCAAAAAGAGCTGGCAATGGGATTCCCAGTCCCAAATTAATTAACAAAAATAGACACTCCTCCATGGTATGTGATTGTTGGACGGCACCCGAAGGATTCGGTTAGCCATGGCTTGAGAAAGCAAAGGTGGGGAGGAGTGTCATCATAATAAAACTAAAATAAAAAGGCACTCCTTCATGGTATGAGATTGTTGGCAGGCACCCGAGGATTCGGTTAGCCATGGTTTGTGAAAGAAAGGTTGGAAGGAGTGCCACCCAAAAATAAAATAAAATGGGAGCCGCTCTTTGAAGGTTTGTCTGGCAAGGGGGTTAGAGTACCCGCTACCATTCGTTGACAACAACAAACACCTCTCAAAACTTTACTTTTATGCTCTCTATATGTTTTCAAAATCAAAGCTCTAGCACAAATATAGCAATCGATGCTTTCCTCTTTGAAGGACCATTCTTTTACTTTATTGTTGAGTCAGTTTACCTATTCTTTCTATCTTAGAAGCAAACACTTGTGTGAACTGTGTGCATTGATTCTTACATGTTTACCTATTGCACTTGTTATATTACTTTGTGTTGACAATTATCCACGAGATATACATGTTAAAGTTGAAAGCAACCGCTGAAACTTATATCTTCCTTTGTGTTGTTTCAAAGCTTTCTACTAAGAATTTATTGCTTATGAGTTAACTCTTATGCAAGACTTATTGATGCTTGTCTTGAAAGTATTATTCATGAAAAGTCTTTGTTATATGATTCATTTGTTTACTCATTATCTTCATCATTGCTTCGAATCTCTGCATTCATCTCATGTGCTTTACAATAGTATGATCAAGGTTATGATGGCATGTCACTTAAGAAATTATCATTGTTATCGTTTACCTACTCGAGGGCGAGTAGGAACTAAGCTTGGGGATGCTTGATACGTCCCAAACGTATCTATAATTTCTTATGTTCCATGCTACTTTATTGATGATACCTACATGTTTTATACACATTATATGTCATTATTATGCGTTTCCGGAACTAACCTATTGACGAGATGCCGAAAGGCCAGTTGCTGTTTTCTGTTGTTTTTGGTTTCAGAAATCCTAGTAAAGAAATATTTTCGGAATCGGACGAAATCAAGACCGAGGACCTTATAATTCCCGGAAGCTTCCAGAGCACCGGAGAAGGACGAGAGGGGAGCCGGGGGGCCCCACACCACACCCCGGCGCGGCCGGGGGGGGGGCGCCCTGTGGTGTGGGCACCCCGTGGCCCCTCCGACTCCGTCTCTTCGCCTATTTAGTCGTCCCTGACCTAAAAACACCGACGGAGAAGACGAGACCCGAGAAAACCTTCCAGAGCCGCCGCCATCGCGAAATCAAGATTCGGGGGACAGAGTCTCTGTTCCGGCACCCTGCCGGACGGGGAATTGCCCCCGGAGTCATCTCCACCGCCGTCTCCACCGCCATCTTCACCGCCATCGCTGTCTCCATGATGAGGAGGGAGTAATTCTCCCCCGGGGCTGAGGGCTCTACCGTAGCTATGTGGTTAATCTCTCTCTCTGTACTCCAATACAATGATCTCATGAGCTGCTTTACATGATTGAGATCCATATGATGAGCTTTGTATCGCTACTAGTTATGTGCTACTCGTGTGATGTTATTAAAGTAGTCTATTCCTCCTGCTTGGTGTAAAGGTGATTAGTGTGTGCACCGTGTGGTTCTTGTCGTAGGCTATGATCACGATCTCTTGTAGATTGTGGAGTTAATTATCATTATGATAGTATTGATGTGATCTATTCCTCCTTCATAGTGTAATGTGGACAGTGTGTGCACTATGTTAGTTCTTGGTTTATTTTGCAATGATCTATTATGCTCTAAGGTTATTTAAATATGAACATTGAATTGTGGAGCTTGTTAACTCCGGCATTGAGGGTTCGTGTAATCCTACGCAATGTGTTCATTATCAAACAAGGGTGTATGTAGCACATATGAGAAGAAGTATTTATTATGCGATCAATGTTGAGAGTGTCCACTAGTGAAAGTATGATCCCTAGGCCTTGTTTCCAATACCGCAAACACCGTTTACTTACTGTTCTGTTGCATGTTTACTCGCTGCCATATTTTATTCAGATTGCTATTACCACTCATATACATCCATATTACTTGTATTTCACTATCTCTTCGCCGAACTAGTACACCTATACACCTGACAAGTGTATTTGGTGTGTTGGGGACACAAGAGACTTCTTGCTTTGTGATTACAGGGTTGCTTGAGAGGGATATCTTTGACCTCTTCCTCCCTGAGTTCGATAAACCTTGGGTAATCCACTTAAGGGAAACTTGCTACTGTTCTACAAACCTCTGCTCTTGGAGGCCCAACACTGTCTACAAGAATAGAAGCTCCCGTAGACATCAGACACCAAGAAGCATGATCTCATAGAAGGCGATAGCACTAAGCAGGTGTCAGTCGGAGCCAACATGGACCCAAATAGGAAAGCACGCTCGTCGAGTTCCTCCGAGCTAACATGGATATGTTTGCATGGCAACCTTCTGACATGACCGGAGTACCAAGGGAACTCGCCGAGCACTACCTCAACATAAATCCGGGTGCAAAACCGGTGAAGCAAGCTATGCGACGCTTTGGAGACAAGAAGCGCCACGCCATAGGAATGGAGTTAGCAAAGTTACTAGAGGCAGGTTTTGTAGTAGAAGTTATCCATACTGATTGGGTCGCAAATCCTGTCCTTGTACCCAAAAAGAATTTTGAAATACTAAGAATGTGCATCGATTACTCTGGCTTGAATAAGCACTGTCCGAAGGATCCGTTCCCCTTGCCGCGCATTGACCAAGTCATTGATTCGACGGCGGGGGCGGAATTTCTGTGTTTTCTTGACGCATATTCCGGGTATCATCAGATCCGATGAAGAAGTCCGACCAAAAGTCGACCTTGTTCATCACACCCTTTGGCACTTACTACTATGTTACTATGCCCTTTGGCTTGAAAAACGCAGGTGCCACCTACCAACGTACGATGCAGCGGTGCCTGAAGGACCAAATTGGCCGGAATGTGCACGCCTACGTCGATGACATCGTGGTCATGACCCGGAAAGGATCCGACTTGATCAGCGACCTCACGGAAACCTTTGAAATATCTCTAACGGTACAAAATGATGTTAAATCCGCTGAAGTGCGTCTTTGGCGTACCAGTCGGAAAACTCCTTAGCTTCATCGTCTCGCATAGAGGCATTGAGGTTAACCCGGAAAAGATCAAGGCTATCCTGAGTATCAAAAGGCCAACTTGTCTCAAAGATGTGCAACGATTAACTGGTTGCGTTGCAGCAATCAGTAGATTTGTTAGCCGTCTTGGCAAGAAGGCGCTACCTTTATACAAGCTACTGAAGAAGACAGACAAATTTTTCTGGGACGACGCAGCACACGAAGCACTTCAGGGGTTGAAGAACATACTCTACTCCCCACCTATATTGGCAGCTCCAAGTGACTTAGAGCCTATGCTCCTCTATTTGATAGCCTCCAACAAGGTCGTCAGCTTAGTAATCGTGGTGCAGCGACAAGAAGAAGGTCATGAGTACGGAGTCCAAAGGCCAGTCTACTACGTTAGCGAAGTCTTAACGGAATCCAAACAAAGATACCCTCACTTTCAGAAGCTAGCCTATGGCGTATTCCTAGGTAGCCGGAAGCTGAGACACTACTTCCAGGAGCACCCTATGACAGTTGTGAGCAAGGCTCCATTGTCAACCATCATCAACAACTCCGACGCAACAGGGCGTGTAGCAAAATGGGGCATCGAACTTTCTGCCTTTGACATCAACTACGAAGCCAGAACCGCGATCAAGTCTCAAGTTCTAGCGGATTTCATCGCGGATTGGACTGAAGCGCCGGAGGGCACACCTGTGCCGGAACCAGAAGCCTGGGTCATGCACTTTGACAGAGCCAAACAACATCAAGGCTCGGGGGCTGGAGTCACCCTGAAGTCACCTACCGGAAAAGAACTGCAGTACGTCCTGCAGATTCACTTCGAAGCTATCAACAATATGGCGGAATACGAGGCTCTACTACACGGTCTGCGCATCGCTAAGGAAATAGGGATCAAGCACATCATATGCTGCGGATTCCGACCTGGTGGCACAACAAGTAGCCGGAACCTGGAACGCCAGAAACTCCGTCATGGCGGCTTACAGAGACGAAGTTGACGAGATCGCCAAATGCTTCCTCGGATACGAAGTCAAATACGTCAGGAGAGATGATAACACAGCGGCAGATATGCTATCCAAGCTCGGATCTGGCAGGAAACCAATTCCGCCTGGCATATTTCTGGAGCACCTACGGATACCCTCGGTGAAGGGCGCTAACCCAGAAAACCCGGATATGGTAGTATCTTCGGCTAAGGAAGTGATGGCTATCATTCCGGCCTGGACGCAGCCGTTCCTGGACTACCTCATCGATCAAAAGTAGCCGGAGGACGAGGTCCTCGCACGACAGATCATCAGACGAGCAAGATCCTACACAATCGTTGATGGACAGCTCTACAAACGAAGTGCAAACGGGGTGTTTCTAAAATGCGTCTCAAATTAAGATGGCATTGAAATCCTCAGAGAGATCCATGCAGGGGATTGCGGGCATCACGCCGCCCCCAGGTCCCTCGTTGCAAAAGATTTTCGGCTAGCATTTTACTGGCTCATAGCTAAAGAAGATGCTGAGAAGCTGGTGAAAACTTGTCGAGGTTGTCAGTACTACGCTACTCAACCAAACGCTCCAGCTCAAGAGCTGAAGACCATCCCTATCACCTGGCCGTTTGCGGTCTGGGGGCTCGATATGGTTGGGAAATTAAAGAAATCATCTCCTGGCGGTCATGAATACCTTTTGGTTTCTATTGACAAGTTCAGTAAGTGGATCGAGTCAAAGCCAGTGAGAAAAGCCGATGGTGCTACGACACTAAAATTTGTCTGCAGCCTCGTGACGAGATTCAGCATCCCACACATCATAATCACAAACAATGGCACAAATTTCGCACAGGGAGAACCCAAGGATTATTGCAATGACGTAGGGATCCGGCTTGATCTTGCATCTGTGGCTCAACCACAGTCCAATGGTCAGGTCGAGCGAGCCAATGGCCTTATACTAGCCGGAATCAAGCATCGCCTTGAAGAACCACTGCGAAGTGCAGCAGGAGCTTGGGCTGATGAGTTGGACTCTGTTCTGTGGAGTCTACGAACTACCCCTAACAGGTCAACCGGATTCACTCCGTTCTTTCTGGTATGCGGATCCGAAGTTGTGCTCCCCACTGACATCATCCACGATTCGCATCGAGTTTCCGCCTACAACGATGAAACTGCTGACGAGGCTCGACAGCTATATGTGGACCTGATCGAAGAAGCTCGGAACATAGCTGACCAACGTTCCACCATTTACCAGCAGAAGCTCCGACGTTTTCACAGTCGTCGAGTTCGGAACCGCTCGTTCATGGTCGGAGACTTGGTCCTCCGCCTTCGCCAGGTGAAAGACCATAAGTTGCAATCTCCATGGGAAGGACCCTTCGTCATCAGCAAAGTGCTTCACAACGGATCTTACTACCTTGTCGATTTCCGGGAACTAAAGGATAGACTTGCTAATTGGTACCGAAAACGCAAACGGGAGGATCCGGATGACATTTACGATGAAACAGATCGTCCCTGGAATATAGCACAGCTACGTCCTTTCCACACTTAGCATTTTTTCGCATTACATGCCTTGTAATATCTATGATACATGATCAATGAAATAAAGCGTATGGTTCACTCTTAGAGTCTTTTACCTCCTTTAGTTTTTCATTTTTGGATCGTGTATGTTTTCCAACTAAAACCACAGAGCTGGATTTTTCCGCTTAGGCGTGTATGAAAGTTGTGATTTTCAAAAATCATCCTTTAGGATGTAAGCTTAAGTTTTTCTGGTGGAAAAGTTCTCCGTTGCAAACTCATGGATTCCTGGCAGCGACTTCCGGCACCTTGGCTGGGGGCTTGTTTTCGCGGTTATTAATGGATTGCCATTGGGCTTCGTCGCCGCAGGCGAGCGTTTCCGGCTAAAGGTCTTCCGGCTCGTGGAAGGTCAAGTGAGCAAGCCGAAATACTTAGAAACTAGCACTTGCTTTTCAAATAAACGAACCATACATTCATAAATAAAGGATTGCAGGATAAGTTTTTCGCCCACATGCACTTGTTTCGTCCCTAGCTACTTAAAAATAGTTTAGTTATATATTACAAACCCTCGACGGGGCCAAAATGATGCATTGTTTTTTCCGCAGGACAAAGTTTTTACTTCTCCTTGGTCGGAGAAGAGCCAGTTCTATCTTCAGTTTGGGCGGTTTCGCCCTCCGCTTCTTTAGCCGGAGACGAAACGGCATCCTCATCCTCATCATCATCATCTTCAGATCCTGTTGTCGGTGAAGTGGCGCCGTCCTTAGACTTGTCCTTTGAGCTGGTCCAGGTGACTTGGCCCTCATCGCCGAAACCGACGGGTCGCGCCTCCGCTTCGCGCTCCTTGGCGTATTCCGCCTCGAGGAGCTCGTCAGCTGGGAGCACGACTTTGTCGTAGAATTCGGTGTGGGGAATCCGGCGAGCGATCCGGGTATCATAGCCACTGCACGCATCCAGCAGTGCATTCACATCGGTGTTCGGAGGAACTCCGGTGGTGGCGAGATCTAGATTCAAACCCGGAGCCCGCGCCAAGCACATGGCCAGCGACATGCAGGCAGCGCCCCTGGCGGAAGAAGCTTGGAGGTCCACAACCAGCTCCGGAAGCATGTCCATCCTCTTGATCAGCTGATTGATGTCGCAGGTGCGGCTATCCTTGATGTTCAGGTTGTGGAAAATCTTCCGGCAAGCGGAGATCAGCTCCCTACAATCGTCTCCGGCAAGCCGGATAAGATCGTCACGGGGAAACTGGTTGCGGCGCTCCTCATTAAATCCAAGTGGCTCTGCATAAAACATGTCGGAGTCATAAGTCAGTAAGGTTAGGCGGATCTGTTTTGATTCTTCGGAATCCGTATTCTTACCCATGATATCAGCGTTGAGAAGGTCCCAGCCTTTCTCCGCCGTGGTCATATAGTTCTGAAGGCCGTTGACATCTTTTTGCAGCTGTTGTATTGTTTCGCTGTCAACCTGGTGGTTCTGAACGAAGTCCGATTCTTTTTGGAGGAGCTCGGAATTTTTCTCTGTAAGCTGCTTCTCCGCCCGCTCTCGCTTTTTGTCCGCCTCCGCCCGTTTGGTCTCTAGATCCTGGTAGGCGGAGCGCAGGTTCTCTAGCTCGCAGGATGCGGTGGCGAGGGAGGTAGATGCATCTATTAAATCATAAAGTTAAACATAAGTTTACAGTCGGAATTTGGAACAATGATAGGCTAGGTCAGAGGCTTACTTTGGGCTTCCGCCAGCTGTTTTTCCAGCTCCGCAATTTTATCCTTGCCGGCCTGAACATCATCCGCTAGGCCAATCGTAATGCGGCGCTGCAGAGAAATGTTTTTGTGCAGCTCATATGACAGCGCCTGCTGCTCCAGAAAAATCCATAGCTCAGATTAGTTTCCGGAGGCATTATTTTTGTGTGTAAGTTCTTTCGAAGCATCATTGCCGGAAATTTTCCGCCATGACGCTTGGGGGCTACCACAGCAATTTTCAGTACAAGTTACTCTAAGTTTCAAGGCGCTATCTATTGCTAGTTTCCGCCTTGATACTTGGGGGCTACTGGGAATGACGATTTACCTTGCGCTTGACGAGGAGATGGTCGAAGAAGTCATTCATCTCCTTCTTATGGAGTTGAATCTCAGAAGATTCAACATCCGCCTTCCCCAGGTGTTGGCCATCATGGAGTTTAGGAGACTTTGCTCCAGATCCCATTTCTCCTGCTCTGTTAGCTTATGAAAAAATTTGTGCGCATAGGCTTTTGGAGTGGACCACAAATTGGTCGGATCCCCAAATTTCTCCGGGAAGGTTACGGCATCATTAGCCGGAGCTTCAGCCAAGTCTCGGGAGTTGACTTATTTTTCTTCTTCTTCCGGGGCCTTGTCCTGAGGACCTTTCGGAGTCGCTCGCTTCGCAGCGGAGGAGCTTCCGCCTCCCCTCTCGCTGCTCACAGGAATAATTTCCGGTGGAGTTTGGGCAGCTGGAGGAGGGGAGTGCTGGGCTTCGTGCGGTGGCGATTGTGGAATGGGGTGTGAGGTGCTTGGGGGTGTTGGTGTAACCGGAGGAATCGCTGGTGACGCTTTCAAATATTTTGTAATCTGCTTCTGTGTGTTAACCCGGGAAGCAAGGGCCTTTTGATTCCTGCGACAAGCAAAGGAACAAGTATAAATAACAAGCTTACTCAGAAACTAAGAGCTGATCTCGGAAACTTACGTGGTGATGTCTACGGGTGCTTCTATTCTTGTAGACAGTGTTGGGCCTCCAAGAGCAGAGGTTTGTAGAACAGCAGCAAGTTTCCCTTAAGTGGATCACCCAAGGTTTATCGAACTCAGGGAGGAAGAGGTCAAAGATATCCCTCTCATGCAACCCTGCAACCACAAAGCAAGAAGTCTCTTGTGTCCCCAACACACCTAATAGGTGCACTAGTTCGGCCAAGAGATAGTGAAATACAGGTGGTATGAATGAATATGAGCAGAGTACGGCTAGAAAATAGCTGGCGTGCGCTTGATGGTAGTAATATTGTAGGAAGTAAACAAGCGGTAGTAACGCAGTAAAAAGAAACAAGCAGCGATAGCAGTATTTAGGAACAAGGCCTAGGGATTAGACTTTCACTAGTGGACACTCTCAACATTGATCACATAACAGAATAGATAAATGCATACTCTACACTCTCTTGTTGGATGATGAACACATTGCGTAGGATTACACGAACCCTCAATGCCGGAGTTAACAAGCTCCACAATTAAATATTCATATTTAAGTAACCTTAGAGTGTAAGATAGATCAATACGACTAAACCAAGTACTAACGTAGCATGCACACTGTCACCTTCATGCTTATGTAGGAGGAATAATACACATCAATACTATCATAGCAATAGTTAACTTCGCAATCTACAAGAGATCATGATCATAGCATAAACCAAGTACTAACACGGATGCACACACTGTCACCATTACACCGTGCGGGAGGAATAAAACTACTTTAATAACATCACTAGAGTAGCACATAGATAAATTGTGATACAAAACACATTGCAATCATAAAGAGATATAAATAAGCACTTCACTACGCCATTCATAACGGTGAATAAGTATTCTGTGAAATATAGCCTAAGAGACCCACACGGTGCACACACTGTCACCTTTACACACGTGGGACAAGGAGTCTCCGGAGATCACATAAGTAAAACCCACTTGACTAGCATAATGACATCTAGATTACAAGCATCATCATATGAATCTCAATCATGTAAGGCAGCTCATGAGATTATTGTATTGAAGCACATAGGAGAGAGATGAACCACATAGCTACCGGTACAGCCCCGAGCCTCGATGGAGAACTACTCCCTCCTCATGGGAGCAGCAGCGGTGATGAAGATGGCGGTGGAGATGGCAGCGGTGTCGATGGAGAAGCCTTCCGGGGCACTTCCCCGTCCGGCGGCGTGCCGGAACAGAGACTCCTGTCCCCGGATCTTGGCTTCGCGATGGCGGCGGCTCTGGAAGGTTTCGCGTACCGTGGCTTCCTCCGTATCGTGTTTTAGGTCAGCGACCTTTATATAGGCGAAGAGGCGGCGTCAGAAGGTCGAAGGGGCGACCACACCATAGGGCCGCGCGGCCAGGGGGTGGGCCGCGCCACCCTATCATCTGGGGGCCCTGTGGCCCTCCGCGCTCTCGGGTGTTCTGATGCTTCCGGGCAAAATAGGAACCGGGCGTTGATTTCGTCCAATTCCGAGAATATTCGTTACTAGGATTTCTGAAACCAAAACAGCAGAAAACAGGAACGGCACTTCGGCATCTTGTTAATAGGTTAGTTCCGTAAAATGCAATATGACATAAAGTGTGCATAAAACATGTAGATATCATCAATAATGTGGCATGGAACATAAGAAATTATCGATACGTTGGAGACGTATCAGCATCCCCAAGCTTAGTTCTGCTCGTCCCGAGCAGGTAAAACGATAACAAAGATAATTTGAAGTGACATGCCATCATAATCTTGATCATACTATTTGTAAACATATGTAATGAACGCAGCGGTCAAAACAATGGTAATGACATGAGTAAACAAGTGAATCATAAAGCAAAGACTTTTCATGAATAGTACTTCAAGACAAGCATCAATAAGTCTTGCATAAGAGTTAACTCATAAAGCAATAAATCAAAGTAAAGGTATTGAAGCAACACAAAGGAAGATTAAGTTTCAGCGGTTGCTTTCAACTTATAACATGTATATCTCATGGATATTGTCAACATAAAGTAATATAACAAGTGCAATATGCAAGTATGTAGGAATCAATACACAGTTCACACAAGTGTTTGCTTCTTAAGGTGGAGAGAGATAGGTGACTCAACAATAAAAGTAAAAGAATGGTCCTTCAAAGAGGAAAGCATCGATTGTTGTATTTGTGCTAGAGCTTTTATTTTGAAAACATGAAACAATTTTGTCAACGGTAGTAATAAAGCATATGAGTTATGTAAATTATATCTTACAAGTTGCAAGCCTCATGCATAGTATACTAATAGTGCCCGCACCTTGTCCTACTTAGCTTGGACTACCGGATCTTTGCAATGCCATGTTTCAACCAAGTGTCACAAAGGGGTACCTCCATGCCGCCTGTACAAAGGTCTAAGGAGAAAGCTCGCATTTTGGATTTCTCGCTTTTGATTATTCTCAACTTAGACATCCATACCGGGACAACATGGACAACAGATAATGGACTCCTCTTTAATGCATAAGCATGTAGCAACAATTATTATTCTCATATGAGATTGAGGATATATGTCCAAAACTGAAACTTCAACCATGATTCATGGCTTTAGTTAGCGGCCCAATGTTCTTCTCTAACAATATGCATGCTCCAATCATTAAGGTGATAGATCCTTCAGACAAGACGGACATGCATAGCAACTCACATGATATTCAACAAAGAATAGTTGATGGCGTTCCCCAGAAGCATGGTTATCGCACAACAAGCAACTTAATAAAAGATAAAGTGCATAAGTTCATATTCAATACTACGATAGTTTTTAAGGCTATTTTGTCCCATGAGCTATATATTGCAAAGGTGAATGATGGAATTTTAAAGGTAGCACTCAAGCAATTTACTTTGGAATGGCGGAGAAATACCATGTAGTAGGTAGGTATGGTGGACACAAATGGCATAGTGGTTGGCTCAAGGATTTTGGATGCATGAGAAGTATTCCCTCTCGATACAAGGTTTAGGCTAGCAAGGTTTATTTGAAACAAACACAAGGATGAACTGGTGCAGCAAAACTCACATAAAAGACATATTGTAAACATTATAAAACTCTACACCGTCTTCCTTGTTGTTCAAAACTCAATACTAGATATTATCTAGACCTTAGAGAGACCAAATATGCAAATCAAATTTTAGCAAGCTCTATGTATTTCTTCATTAATGGGTGCAAAGTATATGATGCAAGAGCTTAATCATGAGCACAACAATTGCCAAGTATCACATTATCCAAGACATTTTAGAATTACTACATGTAGCATTTTCCAATTCCAACCATATAACAATTTAACGAAGAAGAAACTTCGCCTTGAACATTATGAGTAAAGCCTAAGGACATATTTGTCCATATGCAACAGCGGAGCGTGTCTCTCTCCCACAAAGTGAATTCTAGGATCCATTTTATTCAAACAAAAACAAAAACAAAACAAACCGACGCTCCAAGTAAAGAACACAAGATGTGACTGAATAAAAATATAGTTTCAGGGGAGGAACCTGATGATGTTGTCGATGAAGAAGGGGATGCCTTGGGCATCCCCAAGCTTAGATGCTTGAGTATTCTTGAAATATGCAGGGATGAACCACGGGGCATCCCCAAGCTTAGAGCTTTCACTCCTCTTGATCATAGTATATCATTCTCCTCTCTTGACCCTTGAAAACTTCCTTCACACCAAACTTCAAGCAAACTCATTAGAGGGTTAGTGCACAATTAATAATTCACACATTCAGAGGTGACACAAACATTTTTTTCACTTCTGGACATTGCATAAAGCTACTGGACATTAATGAATCAAAGAAATTCATCCAACATAGCAAAAGAGGCAATGCGAAATAAAAGGCAGAATCTGTCAAAAACAGAACAGTCCGTAAAGACGAATTTTAAAATGGCACCAGACTTGCTCAAACGGAAAACTCAAAACTAATGAAAGTTGCGTACATATCTGAGGATCACGCTCGTAAATTGGCAGATTTTTTCGAATTTTCTACTGAGACTTGTGCCCAGATTCGTGACAGACAGCAATGCTGTTTCTGCGCAGCGATCCCAAATATAACATCAACTATAACATAGAAACTTTACTTGGCACAAAAACATGATAAGGAGAGGTTGCTACAGTAGTAAACAACTTCCAAGACTCAACAAAACAAAAATTGCTGTAGTAAAATAAACACATGGGTTATCTCCCAAGAAGTTCTTTCTTTATAGCCATTAAGATGGGCTCAGCAGTTTTAATGATGCACTCGCAAGAAATAGTAGTTGAAGCAAAAGAGAGCATCAAGAGGCAAATTCAAAACACATTTAAGTCTAACATGCTTCCTATGCATAGGAATATTGTAAATAAACAAGTTCATGAAGAGCAAAGTAACAAGCATAGGAAGATAAAACAAGTGTAGCTTCAAAAATTTCAGCACATAGAGAGGTGTTTTAGTAACATGAAAATTTTTACAACCATATTTTCCTCTCTCATAATAACTTTCAGTAGCATCATGAGCAAACTCAACAATATAACTATCACATAAAGCATTCTTATCATGAGTCTCATGCATAAAATAATTACTACTCCCAACATAAGCATAGTCATTCTTATTAATTGTAGTGGGAGCAGATTCAACAAAGTAGCTATCAAATATAGGAGGTATATTGTAATCATAATCAAATTTATCCTCCATAACAGGTGGTAACAAAAGACTACTATCATTATAATCATCATAAATGGGAGGCAAAGTATCATCAAAGTAAATTTTCTCCTCAATGCTTGGGGGACTAAAAATATCATGCTCATCAAAGCCAGCTTCCCCAAGCTTAGAATTTTCCATAGCATTAGCAACAATAGTGTTCAAAGCATTCATATTAATATGTTCCATGGGTTTTTTAATTTTCGCATCAAACCATCCATGTCTTAAATCAGGAAATAGAATAAGAAGCTCTTTGTTGTCCATTATGCCTAACTAGTGTAAACAAGAAACCAAAAGATGCAATTGCAGGATCTAAAGGAAATAGCTTCGAGTACTTACGGCGCCGGAAAATAGCTTAGTAGCCGAGATCCGGAGTGTGAGTA
Source organism: Lolium multiflorum (assembly GCA_030979885.1). Taxonomy (NCBI): domain Eukaryota; kingdom Viridiplantae; phylum Streptophyta; class Magnoliopsida; order Poales; family Poaceae; genus Lolium; species Lolium multiflorum. The sequence goes on from CM061747.1 coordinate 148,991,711, forward strand.
CCTTTTACCTTTCCTCCCCGGCAACGGCGCCAGAAAAGTGCTCGATGTCTACGGGTGCTTCTATTCTTGTAGACAGTGTTGGGCCTCCAAGAGCAGAGGTTTGTAGAACAGCAGCAAGTTTCCCTTAAGTGGATCACCCAAGGTTTATCGAACTCAGGGAGGAAGAGGTCAAAGATATCCCTCTCATGCAACCCTGCAACCACAAAGCAAGAAGTCTCTTGTGTCCCCAACACACCTAATAGGTGCACTAGTTCGGCGAAGAGATAGTGAAATACAAGTGGTATGAATGAATATGAGCAGTAGTACGGCACCAGAAAATAGCTTACTGGCGTGCAGTTGATGGTAGTAATATTGTAGGAAGTAAACAAGCAGTAGTAACGCAGTAAACAAGCAGCGATAGCAGTATTTAGGAACAAGGCCTAGGGATTAGACTTTCACTAGTGGACACTCTCAACATTGATCACATAACAGAATAGATAAATGCATACTCTACACTCTCTTGTTGGATGATGAACACATTGCGTAGGATTACACGAACCCTCAATGCCGGAGTTAACAAGCTCCACAATTAAATGTTCATATTTAAGTAACCTTAGAGTGTAAGATAGATCAATACGACTAAACCAAGTACTAACGTAGCATGCACACTGTCACCTTCATGCTTATGTAGGAGGAATAATACACATCAATACTATCATAGCAATAGTTAACTTCGCAATCTACAAGAGATCATGATCATAGCATAAACCAAGTACTAACACGGATGCACACACTGTCACCATTACATCGTGCAGGAGGAATAAAACTACTTTAATAACATCACTAGAGTAGCACATAGATAAATTGTGATACAAAACACATTGCAATCATAAAGAGATATAAATAAGCACTTCACTACGCCATTCATAACAGTGAATAAGTATTCTGTGAAATATAGCCTAAGAGACCCACACGGTGCACACACTGTCACCTTTACACACGTGGGACAAGGAGTCTCCGGAGATCACATAAGTAAAACCCACTTGACTAGCATAATGACATCTAGATTACAAGCATCATCATATGAATCTCAATCATGTAAGGCAGCTCATGAGATTATTGTATTGAAGCACATAGGAGAGAGATGAACCACATAGCTACCGGTACAGCCCCGAGCCTCGATGGAGAACTACTCCCTCCTCATGGGAGCAGCAGCGGTGATGAAGATGGCGGTGGAGATGGCAGCGGTGTCGATGGAGAAGCCTTCCGGGGCACTTCCCCGTCCGGCGGCGTGCCGGAACAGAGACTCATGTCCCCCAGATCTTGGCTTCACGATGGCGGCGGCTCTGGAAGGTTTCGCGTACCGTGGCTTCCTCCGTATCGTGTTTTAGGTCAGGGACCTTTATATAGGCGAAGAGGCGGCGTCAGAAGGTCGAAGGGGCGACCACACCATAGGGCCGCGCGGCCAGGGTGGGCCGCGCCACCCTCATCTCTGGGGGCCACTGTGGCCCTCCTCTGAGGCTCTCGGGTGTTCGGATGCTTCCGGGCAAAATAGGAACCTGGGCGTTGATTTCGTCCAATTCCGAGAATATTTCGTTACTAGGATTTCTGAAACCAAAAACAGCAGAAAACAGGAACGGCACTTCGCATCTTGTTAATAGGTTAGTTCCAGAAAATGCATGAATATGACATAAAGTGTGCATAAAACATGTAGATATCATCAATAATGTGGCATGGAACATAAGAAATTATCGATACGTTGGAGACGTATCATGTGGCTCCGGGGATGAGGGGGCACGATCCTTTTCCTGCCTTGGCGAGCAACTTGAGGCGCTCGCGTTCCGCCCTCTTCGATTCAAGGGGAGGAGGCTTCACAATCTTGGCCTTCTTGGCGGAGGCCTCGCCGCTGGCACCGGCTTCGGAACCGGTAGCCTTGGCGCGGGGACGTTTGGCGGGTCGAGGAGCAGCTTTTTTGGGAGCTTGCTCCTCCTGTTCGTCGTCATCCTCCAGATCCTCCTCCGCCAGGTCATGGCTCAAGGGTTCTCGAAGAATAGTTTTGAAATCCTCCTCCGCCAAAGAATCGAGCTGGAGAGGTAAAAATGACAAGTTAGAAACACTTCCAATTTGGAGAAGTTAAAATGTTGATATACAAACACATACCAGAGGGGATTCGTTGTTCGTCTTGATATCCATCACAATTTCCGGGACCGGCTGGCCCCGGGTAACCTTCACAAGGGTCTTGATCCTCCTCTTCAGAGAATCCGCTGGCAGGTTGTCACGGGTGACTTGGAGGGGATCGTCCACCTGAGGGGCTGGATCCGGCGAGAAAACCAGCTGAGCGTCAGATCTGTTCCGGTTAGCCCATCATGGACTAACCTGGAAATCCTCCGCGCTGCCTTGTTCAACTCCGGATATTGCGTGAGCGCGGGGATCAGGCTCCAGCTGTCGAGTTCTTCCGGAGGCTCGTTGACGGATTTGGGCAGCCCGTCGTGGACTCCCGGAACCTTGATATTCTTCACGTAGAACCATCCGGCATTCCAATACCGGGCGGACTCGTGGGAAGAGTGAGGCGGAAACATCCAGCTAGGGCGGAGCATGAAAGTCATGCTTCCACAGTTCACCATAGCTTTGTCTTTTGTTTCCTTCTTAACTCGGAAGAAAAACTTCCACAGGCGGACGTCGGGGCAAATTCCGAGATGCCCCTCGCAGAGCGTCAAGAAATTCGAGAGGAGGAGATAGGATTTAGGACAGATATTGTGGGGCTGAAGACCGTAGCTGGATAGGATGGAGAAAAAAACTCCGAGCAGGGGAGCGACAGACCGCGCTCTACCCAAGCCTTCGTCAGAACGCATTCGTCCGTTTCCGGTTTGGGCGAGCTGGAGTCTGCCATGAAACTCTAGTTTGGAGAAATCATTCCCTCACTCTGGAGGTCTCTGAGATCCGAGTCCTTAATCTCGCAAGGCCAGCACTGTCCTTTCTTGCCCTCTTGGGTCCGGGCCTTGGAAGCCTTCTTCATCTCCGCCTCCTGCACTTTGGCGGCCATCCTTGCTTGGCCTTCAAGTTCTTCTTGGATCTCTTGGAGAGTTGGGATCCGGCCTAACGCGTTGATGGAAGATACGAAGAATGGTTGAGCTAACTTGGTGTCGGAAATATATGGTGGCAAGAATGCAAGGGGCTCCGGACAGCTTGGTTCTAATGAACTGGATTCAGGGCTATTCGGAGAACTACCAGTACATTTTGGCGAACTAGGTGACATGCTTCCGGCTGCACCCATGCGAACTAGTTTGAGTAATCGGATCTATACTAGGCTACTTCTTCTTCTTCTACGGGACCGGCACACATACCGTTAATGGCGCGGTGGTTCTTCGGCACGCCGACGAAGATGGGGTCGCCGGGCTTGGTGCAAAGTCTTCCACTTGACCACGGATCGGCGGCAGGATGAATTTCCCGATCAACCGTGCTGATCTTGGGTTGAGGGCGGCCTTGGAATGGCGACGGACGGAGCTTCCCGCGGGCGAGTTCGCCGGAGATAAGATCCGGTCGGCGGCACGGCTGGAGGAAGAAGATGAAGTGGTGGAAGCGGTGAAAGGAATGAGAAGTTACCGCTCGCGAAGGGTAGACCCCGCGCGGAGATTCGTGATTCGGATCCGACGGTGAGAACGGAACGGTCGCACCGTTGGATGGCCGCCACGTGTCTTAGGTTAAAAGCGGTAAAAGGACGCAGGGGTAACTTAACTGTGCACCTCCGAAATTTCCGGCTGAAGATTCGCATCTCCGAAAATTTAGCGCGGGAAAAGAGGAAGTTGTGCGCGGATGAGCGAAAAATCTGCTACATTGTCGTTACTGAAGAACAGATGATTTCCGGGTAAAGCTATGCCGGAAACGAAGAAAGTTTGGAAGCTCTTCAAGATTCTCTTCGGATCCGAGTTGGTTGAAGTCGGAAGAATGATGAATCTCGGAGAACTTCGGGGGCTACTGTTGTGGGTATACTTTATGGGTATATTGATACGTCTCCAACGTATCGATAATTTCTTATGTTCCATGCTACTTTATTGATGATATCTACATGTTTTATGCACATTATATGTCGTATTTACGCATTTTCTGGAACTAACCTATTAACGAGATGCCGAAGTGCCAGTTCCTGTTTTCTGCTGTTTTTGGTTTCAGAAATCCTAGTAACGAAATATTCTCGGAATCGGACGAAATCAACGCCCAGGTTCCTATGTTTCCCGGAACCATCCAGAACACCCGAGAGCCGCCGAGGGAACGGGGCCCCACACCACACCCTGGCGCGGCCAGAGGGGGCGCGCCGCCCTATGGTGTGGTGGCCCCAGGCCCCCTCCGAGGCTGCCCTTTCGCCTATATAAAGCCCCTGCGTCGAAAACCCTTACAAAAAGAAGCCACGGTACGAGAAAAGTTCCAGAGCCGCCGCCATCGCGAAGCCAAGATCCTGGGGACAGGAGTCTCTGTTCCGGCACCCTGCCGGAGCGGGAAGTGCCCCGGAAGGCTTCTCCATCGACACCGCTGCCATCTCCACCGCCATCTTCATCACCGCTGCTGCTCCCATGAGGAGGGAGTAGTTCTCCATCGAGGCTCGGGGCTGTACCGGTAGCTATGTGGTTAATCTCTCTCCTATGTACTTCAATACAATGATCTCATGAGCTGCTTTACATGATTGAGATCCATATGATGAGCTTTGTATCGCTACTAGTTGTGTGCTACTCATGTGATGTTATTAAAGTAGTCTATTCCTCCTGCATGGTGTAAAGGTGCTAGTGTGTGCACCGTGTGGTTCTTGTCGTAGGCTATGATCATGATCTCTTGTAGATTGTGGAGTTAATTATCATTATGATAGTATTGATGTGATCTATTCCTCCTTCATAGTGTAATGTGGACAGTGTGTGCACTATGTTAGTTCTTGGTTTATTTTGCAAAGATCTATTATGCTCTAAGGTTACTTAAACATGAATATCGAATGTTGTGGAGCTTGTTAACTCCGGCATTGAGGGTTCGTGTAATCCTACGCAACGAATGATGTTCATTATCAAACAAGAGTGTATGTAGCACATATGAGAAGAAGTATTTATTATGCGATCAATGTTGAGAGTGTCCACTAGTGAAAGTATGATCCCTAGGCCTTGTTTCCAAACATCGAATCACCGTTTACTTACTGTTCTGTTGCATGTTTACTCGCTGCCATATTTTATTCAGATTGCTATTACCACTCATATACATCCATATTACTTGTATTTCACTATCTCTTCGCCGAACTAGTACACCTATACATCTGACAAGTGTATTTGGTGTGTTGGGGACACAAGAGACTTCTTGCTTTGTGATTACAGGGTTGCATGAGAGGGATATCTTTGACCTCTTCCTCCCCGAGTTCGATAAACCTTGGGTAATCCACTTAAGGGAAACTTGCTGTTCTACAAACCTCTGCTCTTGGAGGCCCAACACTGTCTACAAGAATAGAAGCACCCGTAGACATCAAGTACTTTTCTGGCGCCGTTGCCGGGGAGGAAAGGTAAAAGGCACTCATACTCCGGTTCCAGGTAATACTTTTCTGGCGCCATTGTGTGTGTGCTCGAAGCTATTTCCTTTAGACTCTGCAATTGCGACATTTGGATTCTTGTTTACACTAGTTAGGCATAATGGACAACAATGACCTTTTTATTCTATTTCCTGATTTAAGACATGGATGGTTTGATGCGAAAATTAAAAAACCCATGGAACATATTAATATGAATGCTTTGAACACTATTGTTGCTAATGCTATGGAAAATTCTAAGCTTGGGGAAGCTGGCCTTGATGAGCATGATATTTTTAGTCCCCCAAGCATTGAGGAGAAAATTTACTTTGATGATACTTTGCCTCCCATTTATGATGATTATAATGATAGTAGTCTTTTGTTACCACCTGTTATGGAGGATAAATTTGATTATGATTACAATATACCTCCTATATTTGATAGCTACTTTGTTGAATTTGCTTCCACTACAATTAATAAGAATGACTATGCTTATGTTGGGAGTAGTAATTATTTTATGCATGAGACTCATGATAAGAATGCTTTATGTGATAGTTATATTGTTGAGTTTGCTCATGATGCTACTGAAAGTTATTATGAGAGAGGAAAATATGGTTGTAGAAATTTTCATGTTACTAAAACACCTCTCTATGTGCTGAAATTTTTGAAGCTACACTTGTTTTATCTTCCTATGCTTGTTACTTTGCTCTTCATGAACTTGTTTATTTACAAGATTCCTATGCATAGGAAGCATGTTAGACTTAAATGTGTTTTGAATTTGCCTCTTGATGCTCTCTTTTGCTTCAACTTCTATTTCTTGCGAGTGCATCATTAAAACTGCTGAGCCCATCTTAATGGCTATAAAGAAAGAACTTCTTGGGAGATAACCCATGTGTTTTTTTAATACAGTACTTTGTTTTATATTTGAGTCTTGGAAGTTGTTTACTACTGTAGCAACCTCTCCTTATCATGTTTTTGTGCCAAGTAAAGTTTCTATGTTAAAGTTGATGTTATATTTGGGATCGCTGCGCAGAAACAGCATTGCTGTCTGTCACGAATTCTGCACAAGTCTCTGTAGAAAATTCGAAAAAATCTGCCAATTTACGAGCGTGATCCTCAGATATGTACGCAACTTTCATTAGTTTTGAGTTTTTCCATTTGAGCAAGTCTGGTGCCATTTTAAAATTCGTCTTTACGGACTGTTCTGTTTTGACAGATTCTGCCTTTTATTTCGCATTGCCGCTTTTGTTAAGTTGAATGAATTTCTTTGTTCCATTAACTTTCAGAAGTTATGTGCAATGTCCAGAAGTGTAAAGAATGATTGTGTCACCTCTGAACATGTGAATTTTGATTATGCACTAACCCTCTAATGAGTTTGCTTGAAGTTTGGTGTGAAGGAAGTTTTCAAGGGTCAAGAGAGGAGTATGATATACTATGATCAAGAGGAGTGAAAGCTCTAAGCTTGGGGATGCCCCCGTGGTTCATCCCTGCATATTTCAAGAAGACTCAAGCTTCTAAGCTTGGGGATGCCCAAGGCATCCCCTTCTTCATCGACAACATCATCAGGTTCCTCCCCTGAAACTATATTTTTATTCAGTCACATCTTGTGTTCTTTGCTTGGAGCGTCGGTTTGTTTTTGTTTTTGTTTTTGTTTGAATAAATTCTTGTGTGGGAGAGAGACACGCTCCGCTGGTTCATATGAACACATGTGTTCTTAGCTTTTAATGTTCAAGGGCGAAAGTTGATCGCTTCACTTGTTGTTATATGGTTGGAAACAGAAAATGCTACATGTAGTAATTGGTAAAATGTCTTGGATAATGTGATACTTGGCAATTGTTGTGCTCATGTTTAAGCTCTTGCATCATATACTTTGCACCCATTAATGAAGAAATACATAGAGCTTGCTAAAATTTGGTTTGCATATTTGGTCTCTCTAAGGTCTAGATAATTTCTAGTATTGAGTTTTGAACAACAAGGAAGACGGTGTAGAGTCTTATAATGTTTACAATATGTCTTTTATGTAAGTTTTGCTGCACCGGTTCATCCTTGAGTTTGCTTCAAATAACCTTGCTAGCCTAGGCCTTGTATCGAGAGGGAACACTTCTCATGCATCCAAATCCTTGAGCCAACCACTATGCCATTTGTGTCCACCATACCTACCTACTACATGGTATTTCTTCGCCATTCCAAAGTAAATTGCTTGAGTGCTACCTTTAAACAATTCAAAAGTTATTACCTCTTATTTGTGTCAATGTTTTATAGCTCATGAGGAAGTATGTGGTGTTTATCTTTCAATCTTGTTGGGCAACTTTCACCAATGGACTAGTGGCTTCATCCGCTTATCCAATAATTTTGCAAAAAGAGCTGGCAATGGGATTCCCAGTCCCAAATTAAGTAACAAAAATAGACACTCCTCCATGGTATGTGATTGTTGGACGGCACCCGAAGGATTCGGTTAGCCATGGCTTGAGAAAGCAAAGGTGGGGAGGAGTGTCATCATAATAAAACTAAAATAAAAAGGCACTCCTTCATGGTATGAGATTGTTGGCAGGCACCCGAGGATTCGGTTAGCCATGGTTTGTGAAAGCAAAGGTTGGAAGGAGTGCCACCCAAAAATAAAATAAAATGGGAGCCGCTCTTTGAAGGTTTGTCTGGCAAGGTAGTTAGAGTACCCATTACCATTCGTTGACAACAACAAACACCTCTCAAAACTTTACTTTTATGCTCTCTATATGTTTTCAAAATCAAAGCTCTAGCACAAATATAGCAATCGATGCTTTCCTCTTTGAAGGGCCATTCTTTTACTTTATTGTTGAGTCAGTTTACCTATTCTTTCTATCTTAGAAGCAAACACTTGTGTAAATTGTGTGCATTGATTCTTACATATTTGCATATTGCATTTGTTATATTGCTTTGCATTGACAACTATCCATGAGATATACATGTTACAAGTTGAAAGCAACCGCTGAAACTTAATCTTCCATTGTGTTGCTTCAATGCCTTTACTTTGAATTTATTGCTTTATGAGTTAACTCTTATGCAAGACTTATTGATGCTTGTCTTGAAGTACTATTCATGAAAAGTCTTTGCTTCATGATTCACTTGTTTACTCATGTCATTAGCATTGTTTTGATCGCTGCATTCATTACATATGTTTACAATATGATCAAGGTTATGATGGCATGTCACTTCAGAAATTATCTTTGTTATCGTTTTACCTGCTCGGGACGAGCAGGGGGATGCTGATACGTCTCCAACGTATCGATAATTTCTTATGTTCCATGCTACTTTATTGATGATATCTACATGTTTTATGCACATTATATGTCGTATTTACGCATTTTCTGGAACTAACCTATTAACGAGATGCCAGTGCCTGTTTTCTGCTGTTTTTGGTTTCAGAAATCCTAGTAACGAAATATTCTCGGAATCGGACGAAATCAACGCCCGGGTTCCTATTTTTCCAACCATCCGAACACGAGCCGCCAGAGGAAGCCCGGGGCCCCACACCACACCCGGCGCGGCCAGAGGGGGGCGCGCCGCCCTATGGTGTGGTGGCCCCAGGCCCCCTCGAGGCTGCCCTTTCGCCTATATAAAGCCCCTGCGTCGAAAACCCTTACAAAAGAAGCCACGAGAAAAGTTCCGAGCCGCCGCCATCGCGAAGCCAAGATCCGGGGGACAGGAGTCTGTTCCGGCACCCGCCGGGCGGGGAAGTGCCCCGGAAGGCTTCTCCATCGACACCGCTGCCATCTCCACCGCCATCTTCATCACCGCTGCTGCTCCCATGAGGAGGGAGTAGTTCTCCATCGAGGCTCGGGGCTGTACCGGTAGCTATGTGGTTAATCTCTCTCCTATGTACTTCAATACAATGATCTCATGAGCTGCTTTACATGATTGAGATCCATATGATGAGCTTTGTATCGCTACTAGTTGTGTGCTACTCATGTGATGTTATTAAAGTAGTCTATTCCTCCTGCATGGTGTAAAGGTGCTAGTGTGTGCACCGTGTGGTTCTTGTCGTAGGCTATGATCATGATCTCTTGTAGATTGTGGAGTTAATTATCATTATGATAGTATTGATGTGATCTATTCCTCCTTCATAGTGTAATGTGGACAGTGTGTGCACTATGTTAGTTCTTGGTTTATTTTGCAAAGATCTATTATGCTCTAAGGTTACTTAAACATGAATATCGAATGTTGTGGAGCTTGTTAACTCCGGCATTGAGGGTTCGTGTAATCCTACGCAACGAATGATGTTCATTATCAAACAAGAGTGTATGTAGCACATATGAGAAGAAGTATTTATTATGCGATCAATGTTGAGAGTGTCCACTAGTGAAAGTATGATCCCTAGGCCTTGTTTCCAAACATCGAATCACCGTTTACTTACTGTTCTGTTGCATGTTTACTCGCTGCCATATTTTATTCAGATTGCTATTACCACTCATATACATCCATATTACTTGTATTTCACTATCTCTTCGCCGAACTAGTACACCTATACATCTGACAAGTGTATTTGGTGTGTTGGGGACACAAGAGACTTCTTGCTTTGTGATTGCAGGGTTGCATGAGAGGGATATCTTTGACCTCTTCCTCCCTGAGTTCGATAAACCTTGGGTAATCCACTTAAGGGAAACTTGCTGCTGTTCTACAAACCTCTGCTCTTGGAGGCCCAACACTGTCTACAAGAATAGAAGCACCCGTAGACATCATATATCAACGACATGGCTTTGATCCGGCAAGCCCAGGTGGCCCACAGATGGTGATGGTGGCATGCGGCCCATCGGGCGGCCCAGTTGCTGTAGATCAAGGAGGATGAAGTCCAGCTCAGGAGGAGGGAGCCGGATCCCAACCGACCTACGAAGAAGACCGGATCTGTGGAAGCCCATAAAGTGTCTGGATCTAGTACGGCATAGATGGAAGGCGGATCCTTGACGTGCACGGCAATGTAATATTCCGTAGTTAGGCGTATTCCGGCTAGGACTCTCCGTGTAAACCCTAGATCCATGCGCCTTTATAAGCCGGATCCTGGGAGCCCTAGAGGCACATCCACAACTCATTGTAACAACGCGAAAGCGCCCAGATAATTCCAGACAAGTAGCAGTAGGCCCTATCTCTGAGCACGTGTTCCGAAGCTGGGTAAATCGCGTACCACCGTTCCGAGGACTCTCCACCCTATGGCCCCTACTTCTTCTCCCCCTCATGAGGATCCCTCCTCCGAGGCACCGTCGATTAGGCAACGACACTATGCCTATTGGTCTGTTCGCATATGAGCTTTGCATTATACTTGTGAGATTTAATCTGTGTGGGCTAGCTTAAGTGTGGGTATACTAATCAGATATAGGTTGGCTTTATTTTTCTTTTGCCGGAAAATAATAAGAAGATTGGGAGAGATTTAGAAGATGAATATTTAGTTTAGGATTTCCTCTTTATTACTTTTGCAATCTTTTATTTCTTTTTGAACTTGTAATTATTTTAGTTTTCTCCTAATGAAACTTGTAAATGATTGAGCAATTATAAATGTAATAAAGATTAAGAATCTTTATCTATTTTCTTTTGCGTTAAATCTCACGTATTCTATTTTATATAATAGTTTGGAATTCAAATTTCATGATTTGAATTTCACTATTCAAATTTGAATTGAATTCAAATTTTTCCCTCAAAACTCCATAATGCAATAAAGGTCATGTCAAAATTTATCGCACTTGTGTCGATGACCTAAATCAATTCCATCGACACGAGAGAAATCTCGATCACTTTGAAAGTTCTTACCAAAAGCGCGAAAATTTCCCGGATTTTCTATGCATGAATGCAATGCAATGTTTCCTCTCTTTTTGTAACCCCAAATGCTGGGATGTAAGGCAGGTACCCGGGCGTCACTCAGCCGGGAACTAGACATCCCGTTGTGGGGCTCACAGTAGTACCGGATGTGGTACCTCTTAGATACCGTCACTTGGAACATGGCAGCGGTAGTACTTGTGCCGGTAATGTTCGTGGTACCGCCGAGGACACCGAACTCGCAGAACAGGCCGTGGTACCTTGACTGATACATGTACCGGTAGTACCGCTCAACGAGTCTCACGTGTAACTTAAGCCTAACATTAAGACATGGGCGGTACCACCTGAAAGTGCATGGATCCCCCATGTGTGGTTTTGGTAATTAATGACAATCCCTATGGACTAATGTTTGCATTTAAGTTATATTTGTAGGAGTTGTCCATAGGCAATGCTTGAACCATATGTTGGCTTCAAGGTTGCAATAAGAAGAAATTGATGAAGGATATCAAGTTCCAAGTATGTCTTGAAGATGAAGTGAGCCCTCAAAGATAACTTCAAGACATCAACGAAATGAAGTGCAAGTTCAAGATGAGCCAACTTGAAGAGATCATATGCTTGAAGCTTGCCATGAATAAATGAAGTGCAAGTTTAAGATGAGCCAACTCGAAGAGATCATATGCTTGAAGCTTGCCATGAAGAAATAAAGTGCAAGGTCAAGATGAGCCAACTCGAAGAGATCATATGCTTGAAGTTTGCCATGAAGAAATGAAGTGCAAGTTCAAGATGAGCCAACTCAAAGAGATCATATGCTTGAAGCTTGCCATCCATATGGTGATCATGGACATGTGAAGTTGTGCCTAAGAAAAGCTCTCCCATGGTGGATTATGGGGGAGCAATCCACAAGCCTTCGTCAAGCAAGCACTATCAAGAAAGGTGGTCCATCTTGTTGCGGTCAAGATCGTCATCATCAAGCTCAAGAGGAATGTGCAAGGTTAATGTTTGCTCTTGATAAGGTTTCGTTCTTACCAGTCTCATAGCTCTCCCATGGTGGATTATGGGGGAGCAATCAACAAGCCTTCGTCAAGCAAGCACTATCAAGAAAGGCGGTACATCTTGTTGCGGTCAAGATCGTCATCATCGAGCTCAAGAGGAATGCGCAAGGTTAAGGTTTGCTCTTGATAAGGTTTCTTTCTTACCGGTCTCATGGTGCAGTTGGAGACCGGTTTATAGTTTAGTTGTCGTACTATCAAGAGGGCTTTCGTGTGAGTAACTCGATCATATCCTTCGGAGAGCTCAAACCTTTGCATCGTCCTTGCATCATATTTCTTGGTTGTTATTTGAATATTATTCATGTGATGTTTTAGAGCTTGTGCTTATTCTCATGACAATCTCTAGTTCATCAAGAATGGTTTTTGCACGGACAACTTGTTGCATTTTCAAGGTTGGAGGTTTTACCGGTATGTCTTTTTTAGATAGGTCAAACCTTTCATCATTTCTTTCTATCCTACCTTGCTGGTCTATGATGGTTCCCTGCATGATCTTGTAGAGCTTGTTACTAGCTTCGGAACAAGCCCAAGATCATCAAAATCGGAGTCTGAATGTTCAAGTTCTGATCATTCTCGTTTTGGTGTTTCAGTTTCGGGGGGGCATAATCCGGCCCTGATACAAATATCCGGCCAAATATCCGACTCGAGTTCAGTAAGCCCGGACGCTCAGGTCCTTAGCCGTTTTTGAGGTCCAGAAGGTCCCAAACGGTCATATTCCTTTGGGAAGGGGTATATAAGACCCCCTTCTTCCTCCTTGGGCTATAGGCTTCTTCCACTCTATCCCTACTCCATTGTTGACCATGTGAAGCTTCCCCTCCCTCTATCCCTCCATGATTCTTGCACCTATTTGACGGAAAAGAGGGAGGAGATCTACATCTACATCTTGACCAATCAAATCCCTCTCTTTGTGAGGGGAATCCACTAGATCTAGATCTTGGAGAAATTTAGTGTTCCTCCTCTTATTTGTTCTTCCTCTCTTATTCCCCCAATAGCTTTTGTAGCTTTGTTGGAATTTGAGAGAGAATGACTTGAGCATCTTTGTGGTGGTCTTGTCATTGCATTCGGTGCATCGGTTTGAGTTCTCCACGGTGATTCGTGGAAGTGAAAGTAAGAAAGTTGTTACTCTTGGGTTCTTGGAACCCTAGACGGATTTGAGGCCTTTGTGACGATTTGTTGGGAGCCTCCAATTAAGTTGTGGATGTGTGACCCAACCTTTGTGTAAGGCCCGGTTTCCGCCTCGAAGGAAATCCCTTAGTGGAACCGTGACCTAGGCCTTTGTGGCGAGGGTCACCGGAGATTTAGGTGAGGCGCCTTCGTGGCACTCGGTGTGTGGTGTGACTACCGCATCTTGGGGTGAGGCCTTTGTACGGTTTGTGTGCATCGAGCAACCCATCTCAAGGTGAAGCCAGTTGTGGTGTTCGGGAGCACTAAGCCACCGCACCTCTCCACCGGAGATTAGCACTCGCAAGAGTGTGAACTTCGGGATAAATCATCGTCTCCCGCGTGCCTCGGTTATCTCTATACCCGAGCTCTTTACTTATGCACTTAACTTTGTGATAGCCATCGTGCTTGAAGTTATATATCTTGCTATCACATAGTTGCTTGATTGCTTAGCATAAGTTGTTGGTGCACATAGGTGAACCATAGTGTATAGGCTTTGGGCTTGACAAAGTAAACGCTAGTTTTATTCCGCATTTGTTAAGCCCATCTCGTAAAAGTTTTAAACCGCCTATTAACCCCCCCCCTAGGCGACATCCGTGTCCTTTCACGACCAGCATCGTGTGACTGAAGAATACGCCCAGTCGCGTGTGACCGAAGAATATGCCCCCCCATAAAAGGGGGTCTTTTTCCCCAATGTACCCCCAACGTTTTGGATCCGGGGCCCCCCTCTGTATCCTTCATTGCTGCTAAGCTTCAAAGTTGTGGATCTCCCTCTCTACCCAACCAATCACTCCCAAACTTGGTAAATCGAAAGAGGAGAGCCTGCTGTAGCTATCCACCAAAGGAATTTTGAATCCCACTTGCATTCCCTTGAGGAACTTGTAACCATAGATCTCCTTTTGTGGGGATCCTTGTTGAGAGTTTTCACAAAGCTTGGTTGGTGTTTGTACAAGCTTGTGATGGCGTTGGGAGCCTCCAATTGAGTTTTGAAGATGTGCTCCAACATAGTGTGAAAGTTTTTCCATCTCAACCGGACCGCTTAGTGGAGAGGTGGGTTCACCTTGGTGGTGGGCTCACCAAAGACGAAGGTGACGCTTTTGTGGTGGTTGGTTCACCTTTGTGTCACCACATCTCGAACGTAGATGTACTTTCCTTGGGAAGGAACTATGGGAAACAACTACAGTTATTTTGTTCCTTTCACCTTGTTCTCTTGCTACTTGTTTCACTTGTGATTCATTTACTTGTTCTACTTGCCCTTTCATATCTTTGCATCATATAGGTCAAAAAATTACATCTTTACCTTTCAGTTCGTTTCGGAAGGTATATTGATATATACACATATCAACAAGATAACTTATCTTTCAGTATTGGTGTACTAATTTTTCTTTTAGATCACACAATTTTTATCTTCCAGTATTGTGTACTGTTTTCTTTTAGATCACACAACAATAGAAGAGCATATCCTTTTCTCCGGAGTTTCAGGGAATAATATCAAAAAAGTGGACTCGATTGGCAAAAAAATACCATAGATGGTTATAATCTGGCGAGGTCGACCTGCCTATTCTACATGCAGCGGCAGATGGAAACACCGGCAAGTCCTTCGCCGGTCAGCCATGCCAAGACGCTATGCAGGTGGCGTGGCACTTGTTCGCCTAGTAAAAGTAGGCTATCTGGTTGGGTATTCCCTCATCAACCTTGTGAAATCAAATCACAGTATACCTTTATAGTTTCCAATTTATTTCTTATGCGAATTTCATACGTTCAAACAGCCAAACAGCAAAATGCAACACCACAGAACACAAAATCATTTTTGTTCGGCACTGGGCCTGAGAATCACCACCCAAGCTCAGTTTCAAACAATCAAATATATGACAGATGTCGCTTACAAACATGGGCAGAAGTTTGCATTACAACTCGAAGGGCTAGTAACAGCTTAGCTTCACTGGATATCTCCATCATATTAATGAATAGCATAAGATTACAACAGAAACAATGAAGAGATTGGCTGATTGCTTTAGGTCAACCCCTTCAACTCTTTTAGCAGCTTCTGCTCTTTTGACACCTCATCCGACATCTCTTCAGCCGGTCTAGTAGGCATCCTTGGGTCGTTTTCCTCCAGATAAGAGTATACTGGAGCCGATCCAAGTAGGTATTCTAAGGTAGGACAGCTTCTAGGAGCTTCTCATAAACTTGCCGCGCAGACAAATCCTCAACCTAAATAAGGTCAGGGTATTTTGTAAAGAGAACAATCAATACAGGGAACTTCAAAATTGCCAAGAAATAAATAATGAATTAAATGCGAAGTGTTGAGTCAACTGACTACTAGAAAAAAGCTTGGTATATCGGAAATCCATGTTTAATGAACTCAATTCATATCTACCTCCATCCCAAAGCTAAGGCTTTTTTTATTTTGAAAAGTCTAACCAAGTTAAGTTCGACCAAATTTCAGAAGAATCTATCAACAAATATGATATTTTGTAGATACCATATGAAAATATATTCATCATCTATCTAATGATATTGATTTTGTATTTTTCATGTTAATGATTTTTGATAAAACTTGGTCAAACTTGACATAGTTTGACTTTCTAAAAATAATATAAGCCTTAAGCTTTGGGATGGAGGTAGTACCATATTTCATAAAACAAGAGATTAGAAATGAGAACTCACAATCAGAAGCTTTGATTTATTATTCCACCCCCTTTGAAGGGTCATCTGACTCAACCTTAGGCCAAGCACCTAATTGCACAAATTGCGAGTACAAACATGCTCAGGTGAGAAGTTTGAACACCGTATTGCAATAAATATATACCCATACAAGTACCAAGGTAAGCAAATACTGTAAACAATTAAATGGCTCCAATACTGCCAAAAATTAGGATTGAAGAAAGTTACCTTTCCCATAAATTCTAGTAGCTCGTTGTTAGCCTCTCCGCGAGCAGCAGGGGCAGCTACTGCTACTCGGACATCATCAGCATTCACTCCTGAAAAGATATACAATTTGTCACATCCTGTTTTCTTTTCTTTCATTTTCTTTTCTTTTGGTAATTAAAACAATACTGTTTCAATAGTACTGCCCAATTCATTAAGACGGTGCTTAGTTATCACAAACAGTGACCATGGTTTAAATAACAAAGTTACTGCAAGATTAACATAATGTACTTGTGATTGCTGAACGTTGCGCCCGATCTTCTACTTCAATGGCAACTTGGACAAGTCCACCTTGCAACTGTGTGATGCAAGGCGGTACAGGAGCATCCTACAGTTTTCATGGCCAGTTAGTTTACAAAATGGAAAAATAGATTGAAATGATCAAAGAAAGCTTTCATGATCTGTACATGTGGATTTGTCTCAGCTGCCACTGAACTCAGTGCTCCATCAACAACATATATGAAAGGAACAAGCTCCAAATCCTCCCCCGATCGATAGCAAACAAAAAGGTCGCATCCAACACAGGTCATGCGGAACTGCTTCTCAAGCTTTCCTTCTCCACTGCATCAGAGATACTTCTGTTATATAATCAGAAATATATGCACTCCACTGCAACAACCAAATTAACATAGGACAAATGACCCTGGTGCGGGCATTCCAAATGAGTATTCACATTAAAAGTGTGGGTGGTGTAACATATTTCAAAGTACAGAAAAGAGAAAACTAGCATAGTAAATCTATAAGTGGCTTCTGTTATGCAAGAAAGAGTTGTGCAAGTTTACCCTGAGTTGATGCAGCTACCAACAGATTTTCTTCTCGAAAGCAACTGAGCACACTTAAATCACACCAAATACCGTAGATACATACTACATGATAATATATAAACTGACAAATTTCACCAGGCTAATCAACATACATAACAGCACGTTTCCAAAGCTTAATATTTGACAATCATAATAGTATGACTACAAATAATGCAATAATATCAGAAAACATGGGATTTGACTCAAGTACCTAACAATAACAAAGTTACAAGGGATCATTAATATACCGTTTCAACATGACTTTCCCTGCATCCTTCACATTTAGCCTTGAGAGATGCTTTGACTTGTCTACAACATGTGCTCCATCAGTCTTCCGCTTCGGCATTTTCTGCAATAGGGTATCTTTATAACAAGCACATCAGAACATTTTATAATAGCAGATACTTGAAGTATTAACGGGCATACTGAATGTAACATCTCTTGAAACTAGTGATTACAAACTATCAGACAGAAACCATAACTTGGCAATTCAAATTTTCTATCAGCTCGATATAACTGCCACTCATATGAAAAAAACCAAAGGAAACAAAAAAGCAAACAAGAGCCAGAACGGTTCTTCCACCGATTTTAAGGGGTAATTTTTCTTCACAAGAAAACACAAAGCTTGCGCCTCGATGCATTGATTGAAAGAACAGAGTTACAGCTGTACAAGCATAAGACGAGGCTGAAAAAATGAGCACTCACGACAAGACCACAACAGCTGCCAGACAACATAACGACAGACACCACCAAACAAATCCCGGCCTAGATGCCATCCAAACAAGCGCACAAAACACAACCCTTACCAGATAGAAAACGAAAATCCAACTCTGAAAAGAAGGGCAGAACTGGGCAGCTGCCGCTTTGGAGAAGAACATGCCACTACCGGTGCCAAAGCCCGGAACCTCCATACACTATGAGCGCTATACCACCACACAACCCCACTTAAGGGGTTATTTGGATCTTTGGGTAAGTTAGTTCAAGCAAAGCACGGCTTTGTTGAACTGGCTTTATAGCCTAGCTGTTAACAATGTCATCATTTGGATTTGATAGGATAAAACAACGATAACAAAACGCGTTGAACTAAAACTGAGATCTGGTTTATGAAGAGAACATCCCTGCATATTTTTCCATAAAACTCGGAAAACAAAAGTAAATTCATGAAGAACCACCTGGCTTGATATCGAAACAACCACTAATAAGTTTCGTGGAGAACACTTTTTTTGTAAGGTCTAGTGACAGAACTTTCAGGTTGGTATTTGGATAGGATGGCATTTACTGAAGCATTGTTTGGGTTCAAATAATTTTCATTTAGTCTATGATTATTTGTGGAAACCAGGTGATAACAACGTTCTAGTTTGTTATACGATTTTTTTTTCCAATTGTGGTGTTATCATATGCCAACCAAACAAAGAATGTAGATTGTTTGGCCACAATATAGTTTAACAAATCTGAGATGCAAACAGGTAACTACAGGATTTGATCGGTGGCAAGCCCATGATTAGTATTAGTTGAACTCACAGGAACAACTGTGAAAATCATCTCATCTCAGTCGACAAACATAATAGTACTATTTTTTCCACTATACGAACAAATACTTCCAACAGGGTGAACATCATCCTAGTCGACTTAGAAATAGGCACCCCCATGGGGAAAAAAACACTCCTGAAACTCCATATAGTTGTACGCTAGCCTAGAACAAAGGGGCGCACTTGCTAGATCTGGTAAAACTAACCGAAGCCTCTTAATAGAATCTCATACTGTACTGAACAGGAATCAAGAAAGGAGCGCGAGGGGTTGAAGAAGCTGACCGGTGATGAGGACGTGGGAGGCGCAGTGCTTGCAGTAGTAGACGAAGAGGTCGGACTCGGGGCCCTCCGGCAGCGCGTCCTCGCTGGAGTAGGTGTGGGTCGTCCGCTTAGGCATCCTCTCTCTCGCGCGCGCTCGCGCAGCTGCTAGCTACGGTGGGCGGCGAGCCGGAAGGGCGCCAGGAGCGGCGGGGAATATGGCCCCCGGCAGATGGACTGTGGGAGCAGGGCTGTGCAGGCGGAGGCAATCGAGTAGGGATCTGCGTCGCCGGCGAATATATGCGTAGGCGGCGGCGAGGCGGAGAGCTTAATCGGATCGGGGAGACAAATCTTGGTGTGTTTATTTTGATTGACACTAGTCCTAGTCGGACCGGAGTCCGGAGAGATAAAATCCAGTGGGGGCGTTTGGTAGAATAGCACCTTCTTTCCGTTCACGGGACTGGGCGATTTGCACAAAAATAACCCAAAACTTGACCCTCCGGTGAAATTATTTCACCAATCTAACCCTTTTGTGGCGGGCGCCACGCGCCATGTGGCTCCTCCTGCCGGCGCCACTGTCCCAGCCGACGTGGCCCCCTCGCCGCGAGCTGGTGCGCCCCGACGTGGCAGCATGTGTGGCGCCCTCCCAACGGCGCCACACATGCACTTGGAATTGCCCAAAACATACTGTGAGACAAATCCTCTGGGACTTAGCCGTTTTGCGAGGCTCGATGTGTGGCGCCGATGCCACGGGCGCCACACTAGCCTGTGTGGCGCCGATGCCACGGGCGCCACACATCCACTTAAGTGTGGCGCCCGCGCCCAGCCCGACCCTCTCTTTCTTCTTTCTCTTCCTCTCTGCTTCTCCTCCCCAACCGTCGCCGCCGCCCGCCTCCCCTTCGGCCCCCCCACCAAATCGACCAAGGAATCGTCAGATCTATCCGGCCAAGTCCTTCCTCCTCCATTCCTCAAGGTATTCCCCTTCGATTCCCTCTGATTCGTCCACTATTGTTGGTGGATTTGGATATGAACCCTAGATTTGTCTATGTAGATATAAAATGGCTATGTATGTGTTCAAATTCTATGTATGTATGTCTTGAAATGTCTACTATTTGTGATGGAATAACTCATATTTGAACCAAATATTTGTTGGAACCCTAGATATGAATGTATGTGTGTATGTATGGAACTCTCATGTATTTGGATATGAACTCTCATGTATGTGTTGCTCATTTTTGTTAGTGGAATGACTCATAATATGGTTCTGTAAACATGTAGGATGGTGTGGCTTCTGGATGAAGAGTACGACAGGGAGCACCGGGCTGTTCATATGACGGAGAGGGGAACGGATCTTCACCCTTTGAAGATTCGGTACCATGGCACGGTAGATATGTCGTATGACGAGAGGTACACGGAGTTTATCCAGCCCACCGGTCTTCTCCCGTTCATCACGCTTGTAAGCCGGGGGGGCTGAACATGAACGCCGCGGCACTCACCGCCCTTGTCGACCGGTGGAGGCCGGAGACGCACACCTTCCACTTGAGGGCCGGCGAGATGACCCCTACTCTTCAGGATGTCTCAATGATACTTGGACTGCCTATTCAGGGCGAGCCACTGTGTATGAACACAGCTTCTGATGGGTGGCGCGAGCAGATGGCGAACCTTATTGGCATGGCTCCTCCGGTGCCAGAAAATCCAAAGGAGAGAGCTCCCGCCGGCGCACCTTTCACTTGGATACGGACTAACTTCGGAGAACTCCTGCCGGAAGGGGCCGAGCGTGACACTATCAGGACGTACACCCGAGTGTACTTGTGGTACATGTTATCGAGGACTCTCTTTGCTGACAGTGGTGGGAAGTTGGCCCATTGGTGTTGGCTCAAGGCGCTTACGGTGTTGGAGCGCCGGTGGAGTTGGGGAACAGCGGCACTTGCCTACCTCTACCGACAGGTGATGATTTGTTCTATTTACTATTTTCCTATAGTAGTGTGCTAGACAAAGTCCTAACCAAATGTCTTATGTACGCAGTTGGACGAAGCTTGTCGCAGGACTGGGAGCAGGACTGGGAGCGGCGGTATTGGTGGATGCTTGCTCCTACTTTCCGTATGGAGCTGGGACCGCCTATCAGTTGGCCGGCCCAGGATACTCACAGCGAGACCATGGCCTCATTACCGGCACAACCTTGATCGGGAGCCGACTTGGGCATATCTTTGGGACAATGTCTCGGAGATGACGAGCGACCCAAAGATCATGTACAGGCACTACACTGAGGAGTTGGATACTCTTACCGCTGAGCAGGTAACTGATACGTCTCCAACGTATCGATAATTTCTTATGTTCCATGCTACATTATTGATGATATCTACATGTTTTATGCACACTTTATGTCATATTCGTGCATTTTACGGAACTAACCTATTAACAAGATGTGAAGTGCCAGTTCTTGTTTTCTGCTGTTTTTGGTTTCAGAAATCCTAGTAACGAAATATTCTCGGAATTGGACGAAATCAACGCCCGTGTTCCTATTTTGCCCGGAAGCATCCAAACACCCGAGAACCGTAGAGGGGCCACGGGGGCCCACACATGGTGGTGGCGCGGCCGGGGCCTGGGCCGCGCCCCCCTGTTGTGTCGTCGCCTCGTCGACCCTCCGACTCCGCCTCTTCGCCTATTTAAAGGTCCCTGACCTAAACCCCGATACGAAGAAGCCACGGTGCGAAACCTTCCGAGCCGCCGCCATCGCGAAGCCAAGATGCGGGGACAGGAGTCTCTGTTTCGGCACGCCGTCGGGACGGGGAAGTGCCCCGGAAGGCTTCTCCATCGACACCGCTGCCATCTCCACCGCCATCTTCGCCGCTGTCTCCCATGAGGAGGTAGTTCTCCATCGAGGCTCGGGGCTGTACCGGTAGCTATGTGGTTCATCTCTCTCCTATGTAGTTCAATACAATAATCTCATGAGCTGCCTTACATGATTGAGATTCATATGATGATGCTTGTAATCTAGATGTCATTATGCTAGTCAAGTGGGTTTTACTTATGTGATCTCCGGAGACTCCTTGTCCCATGTGTGTAAAGGTGACAGTGTGTGCACCGTGTGGGTCTCTTAGGCTATATTTCACAGAATACTTATTCACTGTTATGAATGGCATAGTGAAGTGCTTATTTATATCTCTTTATGATTGCAATATGTTTTGTATCACAATTTATCTATGTGCTACTCTAGTGATGTTATTAAAGTAGTTTTATTCCTCCTGCACGGTGTAATGGTGACAGTGTGTGCATCCGTGTTAGTACTTGGCGTAGGCTATGATTATGATCTCTTTTAGATTATGAAGTTAATTATTGCTATGATGGTATTGATGTGATCTATTCCTCCTACATGGTGTGAAGGTGATAGTGTGCATGCTATGTTAGTACTTGGTTTAGTCGTGTCGATCTTTCATGCACTCTAAGGTTATTTAAATATGAACATTTAATTGTGGAGCTTGTTAACTCCGGCATTGAGGCCGGGTTCGTGTAATCCTACGCAATGTGTTCATCATCCAACAAGAGAGTGTAGAGTATGCATTTATCTATTCTGTTATGTGATCAATGTTGAGAGTGTCCACTAGTGAAAGTCTATTCCCTAGGCCTTGTTCCTAAATACGCTATCGCTTGCTTATTCTTTTTTCTTGAATTACTACTCTTTGCGTTACTACTTGTTTACTTCCCGCAATATTACTACCATCAATGCACGCCAAGCTATTTTCGGCGCCTCTGCTCATACTTATTCATACCACATGTATTTCACTATCTCTTCGCCGAACTAGTGCACCTATTAGGTGTGTTGGGGACACAAGAGACTTCTTGCTTTGTGGTTGCGGGATTGCTTGAGAGGGATATCTTTGACCTCTTCCTCCGAGTTCGATAAACCTTGGGTGATCCACTTAAGGGAAAACTTGCTCTGTTCTACAAACTCTCTGCTCTTGGAGGCCCAACACTCTCTAGGAAAAGAAGCGTGAGTAGACATCAAGCTATTTTCGCCGTTGGGGAGGAAAGGTAAAAGGTACTCACACTCCGGATCTCGGCTACCAAGCTATTTTCCGGCGCCGTTGTAAGTACTTGAAGCTATTTCCTTTAGACTCTGCAATTGCGACATTTGGTTTCTTGTTTACACTAGTTAGGCATAATGGACAACAATGACCTTCTTATTCTATTTCCTGATTTAAGACATGGATGGTTTGATGCGAAAATTAAAAAACCCATGGAACATATTAATATGAATGCTTTGAACACTATTGTTGCTAATGATATGGAAAATTCTAAGCTTGGGGAAGCTGGCTTTGATGAGCATGATATTTTTAGTCCCCCAAGCATTGAGGAGAAAATTTTCTCCTATTTATGATGATTATAATGATAGTGGTCTTTTGGTACCGCCTACTATGGAGAGTTAATTTTATTATGACTATACTATGCCTCCTACACTTGATGAGAATAATAATGATAGCTACTTTGTTGAATTTGCTCCCACTACAACTAATAAAATTGACTATGCTTATGTTGGGAGTAGTAATTATTTTATGCATGAGACTCATGATAAGAATGCTTTAAGTGATAGTTATATTGTTGAGTTTGCTCATGATGCTACTGAAAGTTATTATGAGAGAGGAAAATATGGTTATAGAAATTTTCATGTTACTAAAATGCCTCTCTATGTGCTAAATTTTTGAAGCTACACTTGTTTTATCTTTCTATGCTTGTTGCATTATGCTTCTTGAACTTGTTTATTTACAAGATTCCTTTTCATAGAAAGCATGTTAGGCTTAAATTTGTTTTGAATTTGCCTCTTGATGCTCTCTTTGCTTCAAATACTATTTCTTGCGAGTGCATCATTAAAACTGCTGAGCCCATCTTAATGGCTATAACGAAAGAACTTCTTGGGAGATAACCCATGTGTTTATTTTACTATAGCAATTTTTGTTTTGTTGAGCCTTGGAAGTTTTTTACTACTGTAGCAACCTCTCCTTATCATGTTTTTGTGCCAAGTAAAGTCTCTATAGTAAGGTTCATACTAGATTTGGATTACTGCGCAGAGACAGATTTCTTTGCTGTCACGAATCTGGGCCTAATTCTCTGTAAGAAACTCAGAAAATTATGCCAATTTACGTGAGTGATCCTCAGATATGTACGCAACTTTCATTAGTTTTGAGTTTTTCCATTTGAGCAAGTCTGGTTCCATTTTAAAATTCGTATTTGCGAACTGTTCTGTTTTGACAGATTCTGCCTTTTATTTCGCATTGCCTCTTTTGCTATGTTGGATGAATTTCTTTGATCCATTAATGTCCAGTAGCTTTATGCAATGTCCAGAAGTGTAAAGAATGATTGTGTCACCTCTGAACATGTAAATTTTTATTGTGCACTAACCCTCTAATGAGTTTGCTTGAAGTTTGGTGTGAAGGAAGTTTTCAAGGGTCAAGAGAGGAATATGATATACTATGATCAAGAGGAGTGAAAGCTCTAAGCTTGGGGATGCCCCGTGGTTCACCCCTGCATATTCTAAGAAGACTCAAGCGTCTAAGCTTGGGGATGCCCAAGGCATCCCCTTCTTCATCGACAAAGTATCGGTTCCTTCTCTTGAAACTATATTTTTATTCGGTCACATCTTATGTACTTTACTTGGAGCGTCTGTGTGTGCTTTTATTTTTGTTTTGTTATCTTAGTTCTCTGAATAAGTTCATACTTGTGTGGGAGAGAGACACGCTCCGCTGGTTCGTATGAACACATGTGTTCTTAGCTCATAATATTCATGGCGAAGTTTCCTCTTCGTTAAATTGTTATATGGTTGGAATTGGAAAAATGCTACATGTAGTAATTGGTAAAATGCCTTGGATAATGTGATACTTGGCAATTGTTGTGCTCATGTTTAAGCTCTTGGATCATATACTTTGCACCTATTAGTGAAGAAATACATAGAGCATGCTAAAATTTGGTTTGCATAATTGTTCTCTCTAAGGTCTAGATAATTTCTAGTATTGAGTTTGAACAACAAGGAAGACGGTGTAGAGTCTTATAATGTTTACAATATGTCTTTTATGTGAGTTTTGCTGCACCGGTTCATCCTTGTGTTTGTTTCAAATAAACCTTGCTAGCCTAAACCTTGTATCGAGAGGGAATACTTCTCATGCATCCAAAATCCTTGAGCCAACCACTATGCCATTTGTGTCCACCATACCTACCTACTACATGGTATTTTTCCGCCATTCCAAAGTAAATTGCTTGAGTGCTACCTTTAAACAATTCAAAATTTATCACCTCTTATTTGTGTCAATGTTTAATAGCTCATGAGGAAGTATGTGGTGTTTATCTTTCAATCTTGTTGGGCAACTTTCACCAATGGACTAGTGGCTGCATCCGTTTATCCAATAATTTTGCAAAAAGAGCTGGCAATGGGATTCCCAGTCCCAAATTAATTAACAAACATAGACACTCCTCCATGGCATGTGATTGTTGGACGGCACCCGAAGGATTCGATTAGCCATGGCTTGAGAAAGCAAAGGTGGGGAGGAGTGTCATCTAAATAAAACTAAAATAAAAAGGCACTCCTTCATGGTATGAGATTGTTGGCAGGCACCCGAGGATTCGGTTAGCCATGGTTTGTGAAAGAAAGGTTGGAAGGAGTGCCACCCAAAAATAAAAATAAAATGGGAGCCGCTCTTTGAAGGTTTGTCCGGCAAGGGGGTTAGAGTGCCCACTACCATTCGTTGACAACAACAAACACCTCTCAAAACTTAACTTTTATACTCTCTTGATGTTTTCAAAATAAAAGCTCTAGCACAAATATAGCAATCGATGTTTTCCTCTTTGAAGGACCTTTCTTTTACTTTTATTGTTGAGTCAGTTACCTATCTCTCTCCACCTCAAGAAGCAAACACTTGTGTGAACTGTGCATTGATTCCTACATACTTGCATATTGCACTTGTTATATTACTTTATATTGACAATATCCATGAGATATACATGTTATAAGTTGAAAGCAACCGCTGAAACTTAATCTTCCTTTGTGTTGCTTCAATACCTTTACTTTGATTTATTGCTTTATGAGTTAACTCTTATGCAAGACTTATTTATGCTTGTCTTGAAGTACTATTCATGAAAAGTCTTTGCTTTATGATTCATTTGTTTACTCATGTCATTACCATTGTTTTGATCGCTGCATTCATTACATATGTTTACAAATAGTATGATCAAGATTATGATGGCATGTCACTTCAGAAATTATCTTTGTTATCGTTTTACCTGCTCGGGACGAGCAGAACTAAGCTTGGGGATGCTGATACGTCTCCAACGTATCGATAATTTCTTATGTTCCATGCTACATTATTGATGATATCTACATGTTTTATGCACACTTTATGTCATATTCGTGCATTTTGGAACTAACCTATTAACAAGATGCCGAAGTGTCGGTTCTTCTGTTTTTGGTTTCGAAATCCTAGTAACGAAATATTCTCGGAATTGGACGAAATCAACGCCCAGTTCCTATTTTGCCCGAAGCATCCAGAACACCCGAGAACCGTCGGAGGGGCCACAGGGGCCCACACATGGTGGTGGCGCGGCCAGGGCCTGGGCCGCGCCCCCCTGTTGTGTCGTCGCCTCGTCGACCCTCCGACTCCGCCTCTTCGCCTATTTAAAGGTCCCTGACCTAAACCTCGATACGAAGAAGCCACGGTACGCGAAACCTTCTAGAGCCGCCGCCATCGCGAAGCCAATATCTGGGGGACAGGAGTCTCTGTTCCGGCACGCCGCCGGGACGGGGAAGTGCCCCCGGCTTCTCCATCGACACCGCTGCCATCTCCACCGCCATCTTCATCACCGCTGCCTCCCATGAGGAGGAGTAGTTCTCCATCGAGGCTCGGGCTGTACCGGTAGCTATGTGGTTCATCTCTCTCCTATGTAGTTCAATACAATAATCTCATGAGTTGCCTTACATGATTGAGATTCATATGATGATGCTTGTAATCTAGATGTCATTATGCTAGTCAAGTGGGTTTTACTTATGTGATCTCCGGAGACTCCTTGTCCCACGTGTGTAAAGGTGACAGTGTGTGCACCGTGTGGGTCTCTTAGGCTATATTTCACAGAATACTTATTCACTGTTATGAATGGCATAGTGAAGTGCTTATTTATATCTCTTTATGATTGCAATATGTTTTGTATCACAATTTATCTATGTGCTACTCTAGTGATGTTATTAAAGTAGTTTTATTCCTCCTGCACGGTGTAATGGTGACAGTGTGTGCATCCGTGTTAGTACTTGGCGTAGGCTATGATTATGATCTCTTGTAGATTATGAAGTTAATTATTGCTATGATGGTATTGATGTGATCTATTCCTCCTACATGGTGTGAAGGTGATAGTGTGCATGCTATGTTAGTACTTGGTTTAGTCGTGTCGATCTTTCATGCACTCTAAGGTTATTTAAATATGAACATTTAATTGTGGAGCTTGTTAACTCCGGCATTGAGGGTTCGTGTAATCCTACGCAATGTGTTCATCATCCAACAAGAGAGTGTAGAGTATGCATTTATCTATTCTGTTATGTGATCAATGTTGAGAGTGTCCACTAGTGAAAGTCTATTCCCTAGGTCTTGTTCCTAAATACTGCTATCGCGCTTGTTTCTTAATTACTACTGCGTTACTACGTTTGTTTACTTCCCGCAATATTACTACCATCAATGCACGCCAGCAAGCTATTTTCGGCGCCGTACTACTGCTCATACTTATTCATACCACCTGTATTTCACTATCTCTTCGCCGAACTAGTGCACCTATTAGGTGTGTTGGACACAAGAGACTTCTTGCTTTGTGGTTGCAGGGTTGCTTGAGAGGGATATCTTTGACCTCTTCCTCCCTGAGTTCGATAAACCTTGGGTGATCCACTTAAGGGAAAACTTGCTGCTGTTCTACAAACCTCTGCTCTTGGAGGCCCAACACTTTCTACAGGAAAAGAAGCGTGAGTAGACATCAGTAACTGATTTTAATCCATCACTCTTTTGCAATGGGGTCTTCATATTTTAGTCCAATTCCGAAATATTTGTATGTTGCAGGTGGATTGGGAGCCATATGGTACGTACTACCGTATTGGCGCGGGGATGGCTGACCTCAACCCCAAGTGCCTTGAGGAGGCGCGTTTCTGGCGTATGCGCTGCCCACTCATATGCATGTGGCTTGTTGAGTACCACCAGCCGCATAGAGTGATGAGGCAGTTTGGGCTGTATCAGGAGTGCCCACCTCAGTGGCAAGACACGGACCACACGCTTCATAGGTAAACTTTTTGAATCATGGGATGAAAGCTTGTTGATTGAAGAGATAGTATGTAACTTGTTGATTCTTCCAGGCTTGATAGGAAGCAGCAGAGGAAGATCACAGATTGGCCTGTCCATCATAGAGGCCACGTCACAGCGTTCCAACACTGTTTGGAAGCGGTACGGAATGCTGGCGATGTGGAGATTGTCTCCCACGACTTGGCCGTTTTCAACAACTATCTCCAATGGTTTCATGAAAGCACGCGTATCGAGCTAGTGAAACCCGCGTATGATGACGACATCTTGTACGACCCCATCGAGTTCAATGAGCTTGCGCAAAGCCAGCACGACACCTTTGCTCGCAGAGGAAGATCGACTTCTATTGCTTCCGAGCTGAACTTCGTGGTAATGTATTCTCTCGTTAGCTAGTACATCATCTACATTGGCATGTGATCGCTCAAAATTTGTATAATATGTTTGTCGCAGCGGTCCGAGATCCAAAAAACAGCTGAGGAGTGCGAGACTGTTTGGGATCAGAGCCATACAGATGACAAGCCTATCGGACCGATGCGGCATTTCATTAAGGTATGGTCACCAACATTGGCAATGTGAGCTACTGTGTTCGGGTGCCTTTGTAACCATGACTTCCATGACGCAGAACACGGTACGAAAGATGCGGCGGTTAGCCAACTTGCTAGGTTGCCGCGACACCGAAATTACGGCTACATCCTCTTCTGAAGAAGCGGAGGTTTGGACTATTCTGTTACCACTCAAACCTGTGCTTACTAGTTTCAACTTTTTGTAATGTCATGTGTTCATGTTTGTGAAGATTCCTGCGGACGACACCATCCTGAGTCAAGGCAAGAAGAAAGCCAAACGGTCTGCTTACAAGTTGAAGCCAAGGGGCAATGCTCCTAAACGATACACTCCGGACGATTATGTCAACCGAGGAAAGAAGGTTGTCATTGAGGAGGATGAGACGCCGCCGCGGAGATCAACTTTGAGAAAGATGAGGAACGACGAGCCGTTATCTTCAGAGGAGGAGGAGGAGGAGGAGCAGGGGCATCAGGAGCAGCAGGAGCAGCAGGAGCAGGAGCAACAGCCACGGCAGCGGACGAAAAGGTTGGCCGTCCGGAAGCAGCCCTCGAGGAGGGGACGTCGCGGAGGATAGATGCATTTGCTAGTGTTGTGAACTCTATCTTCTTAAATATCGTGTTGTGAACCCTATGTCATTTCGAACCATGTCTCTATTGCTACGTGTTGTTTGAATCTATGTGCTAAGATGTGATCTATGATGTGTGCTATGTGTATGTTCTATGTGTATGAAATTGCTATTGTTCTGTTGAAAACTGTTTAATTAAGGCAAGAATTTTCATGTATTTAACACAAGTCAACGTGTGGCGCCCCTCAGGCCGGCGCCACATCTCACAGTGTGGCGCCCATGGCATCGGCGCCACACGATGCAACTTATATGTCCAACACATCCAGGGGCTCCGGAAGTCGGGACTTAGCCGTTTTGAGGAGGCTGTTTGTGTGGCGCCGGTGGCATTGGCGCCACACCTCACTCTGTGGCGCCCGTGGCATCGGCGCCACACAAACAGCCTCCTCAAAACGGCTAAGTCCCAGACGCTTTGTCTTACAGTATGTTGGGGGCAATTACAAGTGCATGTGTGGCGCCGATGGGAGGGGCACCACATGCTGTCGGATTGGCGCGCCGGCCGTCGAGGGCGCCACGTCGGCTGGGTGTGTGGCGCCGGCAGAGGGGCGCCACACGGGCATGTGTGGCGCCGTTGTGCGGGGCGCCACACAAAAGGGTTAGATGGGTGAAATAGTTTCGCCGGAGGGTCAGTCTGTGCTTTTCTTTCACTTTTGGGTTATTTTTGTGCAAATCGCCACGGGACTGGCTCGGGGTCGTAGGGCGATTTTTTTTTAGCTTCTGCTTAACTAGAAGCTGGTTTTTATCATTTTTGGGGTTTTTTAAAATTTGGCTTATTCGATGAGTTGAGTTGCCAAATATATGTAATGCCCTAAATTATATTTGTTCTAATAAATGATAATACATAGTACTTGCGCTAGATTTTAGTGAAAATGAGCTATAAATGAATCAACATAAATTATGGGAAAACAAATAATTACTCCTACTAAAATTAGCAGCAATGCAACATATATCGCGAAATTAAAATTAGCACTATCACATCCACGAACCTCTACATGAGAACATGAATAAACTTGCATGATTCTAAAATTAAAGGCAGTCCATGGTGCAAAAGGATGTATGAAATTAGAGGCAGTCCATGGCGGCGGCTGATCGACGAACTTCCTCTGCAGCGGTGGGCAGTGGTGGAGCGGTGCCGTTGATGGAACCTAGCGAGAATGGGGTGGTGGTTTGGCACGACCTCGCTAGGCAGGCATGGCGAGCTCGATTCGTTTGGGGGAGAGGTGTCCGATGCGGCATGGTGGTATTTCCGTGCGCCATCGTAGTAAGCCTTGTGACCGATGCGTGGGTGGCGACACGGTGATGGGAAAAGGCGTGATGTTTTGTTTTGCCTTTTCCCATTTTGTGGTGATTTTGCTTTTTTTTTTACGTTTGACCCTCAATTGGGCAAATTGGGGAAAAGCAAACTGGAAAAAATGGGCAAAAATAAGTATTGGCGAGAAAAAAAATCCCGAAGAAATAGAGAGCCCATGCCGTGCAATGAGCCCACGAAAGCGTCGATCGGCCTGCTTGCACGTCAGGCTGGGCTTCCTCTTACGGATCGCTGCAGGCTACACCTGGGACTGGGAGGAACGACACGAATTTCACATGTCACAGCACCGAACTACCGAAGTGTCAAAAGACAAGAAAAAACACAGGACATGACATGCTTATTATGGAGTTATATGGTAATGGATGGCCTGTCTTTTTCGTAGAACTCGCTGCAGCAGTCGCCGTGGTACAGTAGTCGTAGCTTCGACAGAAGATGGACGGCGTGGCTCCTCGTCCATACTACTCCTGCAGAGTGCCTTAGCTCACGTCGCTTTTGTCAGCAAAGCAGCTACCGCCCTTTCTCCTCGCCGCTATTTTTGTTCTTCGTAGTTTCCTAGATCCACACATAGCCTTCTGCGAATGAAGCACTAGTAGAAACAAAAACTGAAGCAAAAGCGACGCATCAGCCTGGCCATCGAACTGCGCGATCATGGCGACAACGCAGCGTCCTCGTCTCCTCTAGTTTCAGCTCCGTTTAAATCGAATATAAACTCGGTCTCACTGACAAAGCGAGATTGTTCGGCTCAGTCGGCGCATGAAAGAACGCAAGCACCGCAGCGCAACAGGATACCGATCGATCTCGGATCAAATCATCAAAAGGAACGAGCGCCTCTTTCAATAAAACCAAAGGGACGGCGAGGAATCCCTGGATCCTAGTAGTGTGTAGCTTTCCCTTTTTTCCCTCTAGATCAGAGTCGTAAAGGGCACGCTGTTTATTTTGAACGAGAAGATCCCTAGGACTGTGTGAGAAGAAAGGAATGTTTGATCTGATCGTCCATGGACCAAGAATATAATACTTCGATCTGGTCTCCAAAGCAGCGGCGTCTTACATAAAGTAGACCACGCTGCATGGATATAAACAACAAAAAAAGGGCAATGCAGGTAACAGGTATTCACAATTTGCAACAATGGAAGCGAAGGTAGAGCTCCAAGAAAATTTTGAGACTCTGGACCGAGCGGCTCGAGCTTTACTCATCTTCTCAGATCGGCTCAGAAAGAAATGGGTCGAATATAAGTGTCTTTTATAGTTTGATTAGAAAATGTGTTGATCTTGAGCCAACACCAGCTCGCTCGATTAACTCGATAGCTCATACATAATTTTGTGCAACAATTATGCTATATATTCAAATGAAATATAATAATTAATTACCTTATATGATGTGGATTGGTTTTGTTCCATCTACTTTCCATGTAATTAAGCAAAGATGAAAGTTTAACTTGGATGAGATTTTCTTCCTTCCATATGGAAGAAATATTGAAGATTTTATTGTTTTTCATAGCACGAAACTAGCTCGAGATCGATTCAGGATCGGTACAAGCTGAGTATGAACCAAGTTCTACAAAACTCGACCTTTAGTTTGACTGAGCCCGAGTGCTCGAATTTTGGTATGAGCTAAGCTGACACGCTCGTACTCGGCGTTTTCTCAAATAATATGTTTATTCAATATTTTTACAACTAACACGTGATTTCAAAATCTTACAAATGGTTGGATAGTGGCCGATGGCCGACCGGCGCACTAGCTGCGCCTACCAGGCCGGAGTGCCACATCCATGCACATGATGTGCTGCGTTGGCTGCCCAAGATACATATGTGGTTGGTTAGACCGACTGAGACCTACATTTGATTTTTTTTTTTTTGAAATCAAGTATTATTTGTAAAATCGATCAAAAATAGTAATATAAAAAAATCGTCTCGAACTCGACTGTTTCAGCCTACCTACGAAGATGAACAATGCACACTTTTTCTTTTGCCAAACACATTTATAGACACACTGATTCACAAATGCGTACATGCACTCACCCCTATTAACGCACGCCCACACATTCTACCCCTATGAGCATCTTCAAGATATTGAGTCACACCCAAAAATTAACTCAGGCTACGGCTTCCTCGAAAGATGCTTTTTCCCCGCTATATTAATATAGCAACCACATTGATACAAGAGTTCGAAACAAATAAAGTGATGGGGTAGCAACACAAACATTCCCAAAAAGAAAGAAAAAATGAAGGCAATGGCGAAGAGATGAAACGGGATGATGACCTGCAACCGTTGGGTCCTCCATCTTTGGCCCACCACGCTCCAAGCACCCTGAAGCACCACGTACCAAGCAACATATTCAAGAAGGGAATCGCCATCGACATGGTGCCGCTGCTCGAACCAGACATGTCCTAGGGTTTTCCCCAATAAGTAGAGCACAACGACACCCTCTGGGGAAGGCCAGACTAGCCGACAGGGATTTCTCCTGCCCCAGCCACAAAAAAACCTGGCGCAAGGGAGCACCAGCACCCAACTTCGCCGCCCAACAACATGCGTCACCACGATCTTGTAATCGCCATCATCGGTCACTTCGTGACACTAGCTTACGGCCTGCAAGATGAAGGAAGGCAACATCGTCGGGACGAGGAACAATAGCCTCACAGCCGCGCGGAAGGGACCCTCCTCCACACCACCAAGAGGCAGTCATCGACCGGACAAATCTGAGGGAGCACACCAGGCCCCGTCGGGCCTAGCCGGGCCAAGATTGGCCCATAAAGCTCTGGCCGCCCTGTTGCAGTAGGCAGGCCGCTACGCTACCGTCCGAGGACCTAGACTAGTTGCCGCTACCTCCTTTAGGCAGCCTCGCAGCCGCAGCGTCGTGGCCCGCCCCACCCCATCTAGGGCCTGAGGTGCACATACCAGGGCCAAGACTACAGCAAGCTACCACCGCTACCATGAAGCTCCGCCGCCAGCACCACCCGGCCACGCCGAACCAGGACCTTCCGAGGAGCACCGCCAAGGAGGAAGAAGACCCCAACCCGCCCTCTAGGACGCGAGTAGAGAAAGTTTGCCGCCCTAGGAGGGGGGCTAGGCGAGAGGACTCACTTAGGCTACAACTTTTTTAGCAGGAAAGATCTGAATCTGTTCCATGAGTTCCCAAGAAGTACAATGCACCCCAAACACAATAAAATTTACAATGAGATTTTTACACCACATAACGACTACTACTGCAGCCAGGGCGAGCCGCCGACACGCCGTTGTCACTGCTTCCTTACCGAAGCCGGCATGACGTTGTTGATGACAATCTTGAATTCTCCGTGCACGTGCTCTAAGGAGCACTCCATGGAAGCGGCAACCAAACGAATTCCCGCCCTCCTCATTCCTCAACACCACCGGCCGTCGGAGTGGCAAGTAGAGGAGGCGGAGACCCGTCGCTTCCCGGCCCTAGACGACGATGAGGAGGCAGATAGCTGCGGCTGCTACTCTGCTAGGGTTTTCCACCATTGCCGCGCCCTCTGTTTTCACCCCAGGCTACGACTTACTATAAAAAAAAAGAGCAAAAAGGTCACAACACACGGTAATTAGCATAGGGCACAGTACAGGTTGTAGCATGTGGTTTGTCGATGCTTTCATAATGTCTGCCCCCACCGCTGCGCCTACAGAGATGATTAAGATGAGAGATCTGGGGTGGCCAGCCACGGGAATTGATCACCCGGTGGCTGGCATGTTCATCTTCATCTTCCTTTCCTTTATATTCCTCACATCTTCTCCACCGTTGCCACACACATTCTTCACATCTCTCCATCATCTCCTCTACCAAAAAACTCTCTCTATGTCGACGTTTCAGCCTCAATGGAGCACCTCGCGTGCGACCCAGCTCCTCGATCTCGGATATACCACCTCATGGCCGAAGGGATGTCTTTCAAGATCACGGTCTCTCTCCGTGCAAGAAGGGTGGAGAAGTGGATCCGCGCCATCAAGAGGGACTACCTCGACAACGCACCAATCAAGTGCGTCGGCTTGGGCTGCGAGTTCACCAACCCTCGCAAGGGTGATCAGCGCGATGTCGTCCTTCAACTCTTGCTGGCGTCCGAGAATTTGGTATTTCAAATTTGTTGGGCTGATGAAGTGCCACAAGTTCTGAAGGAGTTCTTGACGAGAGCATCAGATTCTGCGGCGCGGCTATCTGCAAGGATGTGGAAATGCTGAGTCCCTATGGTATTCATATTACTTACGCGTTCGACCTCCAGGAGATACTCCCGGATCCCACCAACAATCCCATTCCGAGTCTATATGATCTAGCGAATTCTATCATTGGGACCAACCTTGAGAAGAAGAAGAGGAAGAAGTACAAGAAGAAGGACGCCGCGGAAGAAAAAGAAGATGAACTGATATTTGGATGGGCCAATGTTCCATTGAGCTACGAGCAAGTGCGCTATGCTGCTCTGGACGCTCGTCTGGGCTTCGAGATGGCTAGGAGTTTTTGGGAGCTAGTTGGCTACAATAGCCATGTTGATAGTCTCAGCATTTAAAGAAATATGTGTATGAACTATGTGTCTTTCTATAAATCATCTTCAATATATATGAAACTATGTGTATGAACTATGTGTCTTTCAATATATATCGAACTATGTGTATGAACTATGTGTCTTTCTATAAATCGTCTTCAATATATATCGAACTATGTGTCTTTCAATATATATAGAACTATGTGTATGAACTAGCGACATATTTCCTTGTGTATTTTACATCTCTGCATTCACTCAGTCCTGGGGCACGTTTCTTGTATACCTAAGTTATATTAGTCCATGCCTCTCCAAGGAGGAGGCCCTGAGTTAGGAAATAATTTGAATACAGATTTAAATATATTAATTATTTGGCCATATTATATGAATAATGCATATATTATTTGATAATAATAATGAAAAAGGAATAAAAACATAATTATTTCATATTCAAATTCCTCACTTTTTCTAATAATAAAGAATATATTATTTGTCCAATTGCGGTTTACAGATTTAAATATATTAGTTATTTGGCCATATTATATAAATAATGCATATATTATTTGATAATAATAATATAAAATGAATAAAAAATAATTATTTCATATTCAAATTCCTCACATTTTGTAATAATAAAGCATATATTATTTGTCCAACTGCGGTTTACAGATTAAAAAATATTAATTATTTGGCCATATTATATGAATAATGCATATATTATTTGATAATAATAATAAAAAATGAATAAAAACATAATTATTTCATATTCAAATTCCTCATATTTTTGTAATAATAAAGCATATATTATTTGTCCAATTGCGGTTTACAGATTGTTTTTGGTTTCAAAAATTACAGAAATGTGACACAATGCTATACGAGTTAATAGGATTGATATGACAGTATTTACAACAAGGTACAATCACATCCGGAGAAGCATAACAGGAAAGAAGCGAGGAGTTAAGCGTGCTGAGGGTGGAGTAGTGTGCGGATGGATGACCGACCGAGAAGTGATGACCAAGTCTACAATTTGACTACACATTAAGTGTAATTAGTATTAAAAATGGTCCAAATGAGAGAGTAACAAGTCAAACAATTACGAAAAAGAAAAAAGAAATTAAAAAATGAAAACATAATTATTGAAAATAATAGTTAGTCCCGGTTGGGATTACGAGCCGGGACTAAAGGTTCTCTAGCCCAAATCCTGTATCGCGGCCACGTGGAGGGCCATTTATCTTGGCTGGTAACCGGGTCGGGACTAAAGACGCCTTTAGTCTCGCCTGTATAGTTCCGGCTGGCCAACCGGGACTAGAGCCTGTTACGGGCTGGGACCGAAGGCCCTATCTCCACTAGTGTAGACCGGTCCTAGGGTTTTCCCCAATAAGTAGAGTACAACAACACCCTTCGGGGAAGGAATGGTGGCACTCAAAGGCGGCACCACGTTAGGGTCAGACTAGCCGGCAGGGATTTCTCCTGCCCCGACCACCAAACCCTGGCGCAAGAGAGCACCACCACCCAACTTCCTCGCCCAACAACACGCGTCACGATGATCTTGTAGTCCCCATCATCGGTCACTTCGTGACACTGGATTACGGCCTGCAAGACGAAGGCACCCGACATTGTCTCGGGATGAGGAACAATGAACTCACAACCACGCTGGAGGGATCCTCCTGCACACCACCAAGAGGCAGTCTTCGACCGGACGAATCTGAGGGAGCACACCAGGCCCCGTCGGGCCAGGCCAGGCCAAGATGGGCCCATAAAGCTCTGGCCGCCCTGTCCAATAGGCAGGCCGCAACGCCACCGTCTCAGGACCTAGACTAGTCGCCGCTACCACCTTCAGGCAGCCCCACAACCGCAGCGCCGTGGCCTGCCCCACCCCATCTAGGGCCTGAGGTGCACATACCAGGGCCAAGACTGCAGCAAGCTACCACCGCTACCATGGAGCTCCGCCGCCAGCACCACTCAGCCACGCCGGACCAGGACCTCCCGAGGAGCACCGCTAAGGAGGAAGAAGACCCCAACCCGCCCTCTAGGACGCGAGTAGAGAAAGTTTGCCGCCCTAGGAGGGGGGCAGAGGGGGCTAGGTGAGAGGACTCACTTAGGCTACAACTTTTTTAGCAGGAAAGATCTGAATATGTTCCATGAGTTCCCAAGAAGTACAATGCACCCCAAACACAATAAAATTTACAATGAGATTTTTACACCACATAACGACTAGTACTGCAGCCAGGGCGAGCTATCGACACGCCATTGTCGCCGCTTCCTTACCAGTGCCGACATGACGTTGTTGATGATAATCATGAAGTCTTCGTGCACGTGCTCTAAGGACCAGCGCCCCTGAACCGAAGTTGTCGCCATTGAACCCTTAAATTGATCTAAACCTTGTATCACCAAACCTATCACACACGTAGATCCACCACTCAATGAAAGCAGCAACTAGATGATCCCTGACCTCCTCAGCACTACCGGCCGTCGGAGTGGCAAGTAGAGGAGGCGGAGCCTCCCGGTCGTAGACGACAATGACGAGGCAGATGGCTGCGGCTGCTAGGGTTTTCACTCTAGCCGCGGCCTCTGTTTTCACTCGAGGCTACGACTTACTATATATAAAAAAGAGCAAACGGTATTTAGCATAGGGCACAGTACAGCTTGTAGCATGTGGTTTGTCGATGCTTTCATAATTTCTTGCCCCACCGCTGTGCCTACAGAGATGATTAAGCAGAGAGGTCTGGGGTGTGTACCGCCTGCGGGGTTTGATTACCAGGCCCGCCACCTCCAGTACGTACTCTCATGTCTTAACGGTAATATAAGAAGAATCGCCATTGAGAGGCACCAGCAAAACCTGAGCACGCGGAAGCAGGAGCAGCGGAGGAAGAAGGACCAGAGCAGACAGGCCCAGACTAGACACTATCACCAGTTCACCACCTCCTTGCTCTGCTGCCCTGCCATCATCGTCTCGTCTGCGCAAAGGAAGCCGCGCCACTGTGACGCTCGCCAGCGCTGTCCCCTTCCCCAACCTCTTTTGTCCTCCGGCTACACCTCCTCCATTACTCAGCAGTCAGAGCACACCTCCATCCATTACTCGGACCCTTCCAAGGACAGGGAGTGGAGTGGCCGATGCAGTCATCACGCTCCCTGGCGCACGCCAAGCCGCCGAGGTCAGCCCACGCGCGCTCCCGCTCCCAGCTGGCCCAGGTGCGCCCGGATCCCAGGCAAGATTTCGAGTTCCACTTCGACTTCTCCTCCGAGGCCTTCTGCTTCGACATGGACGACGACGGCGGCGCCAAGGCGGCGCCGGTGGCGGTGAGGGAGCCGGTTCTTGCCGGGTTCGACAAGGTCAGGCTCAGCATTGCGTCCAGCGAGGACGACGACGACGAGGCGCCGCCCAGGTGCTCCTTCTCCGGGGCCAGCCACCCGCCGGAGCCGGTCGACGAGGTGGACCCCGCGTTCGCGGCCGCGGACCGCGGCCGCCGGGGCGACACCGACCTGAAGGCAGCCACCGCGGCGGCTGCCAAACCGGTGATCGTGTGGGACGCGTCCCCGCCGGTGGGCGGCGCGGCGGCCAAGCCGGTGATCGTGTGGGACGCGTCGCCGCCGGTGAGCGGCGCGGCGAGCCCGCACAGCAGCAGCTCCTCCGGCGGCACGGCGGCGGCCACCGTCACCTGCACCAGCATGGCGCCCAGCTGCACCGTCACCAGCCAGAGCGCCAAGACCAGCGTCTGCAGCAGCGGGGCCAGCGACTGGAGCAACAACACCTCCAGCGGCTCCGGCGCCGGGAGCGGCGGCGCGGGAGGGAAGCCGCACAAGGGGGGCGACCCGAGGTGGAAGGCGGTCCTGGCCGCGCGGGCCCGGGACGGGCCGCTCGGGATGGGGGACTTCCGGCTCCTCCGCCGGCTCGGCTGCGGCGACATCGGCACCGTGTACCTCTCCGAGCTGAGCAAGGGTGGTGGTGGTGGCTGCGGTGCCGCGAGGGCGACGTGGTTCGCGATGAAGGTCATGGACAAGGCGTCGCTCGAGAGCCGCCGGAAGCTCAGCCGCGCCGAGACGGAGCGCGAGATCCTGCAGCTGCTGGACCACCCCTTCCTCCCCACACTGTACGCGCACTTCGAGACCGACAAGTTCGCCTGCCTTGTCATGGAGTTCTGCCCCGGCGGCGACCTCCACGCCCTCCGCCAGCGCCAGCCCGGCAAGCTCTTCCCCGAGCACGCCGCGAGGTATCTTCTGACTGCATTTTGCTGCTAATTTGTAGACCTGTTTGCACCAGCATTGCTGTCTCGTTCGAGACATGGACCTGATTCAGTTCATTTTGTTTGCCCAAATTCAGGTTCTACGCCGCCGAGGTGCTCCTGGCGCTGGAGTACCTGCACATGCTCGGGGTGGTGTACCGGGACCTGAAGCCGGAGAACGTGCTGGTCAGGGACGACGGCCACATCATGCTCTCCGACTTCGACCTCTCCCTGCGCTGCGCCGCCTCGCCGACGCTCTTCAGACCTTCCCCGCCGTGCAGCACCTCGGGGCCCAACGGCGCCTGCATCCAGCCCACCTGCTTCATGCCCAAGCTCTTCGGCCACCGGAGCAGCAAGAAGGGCGCCTCCAGATCGTCCAGGACCGGCGAGCATCAGCAGCAGCAGGGCGCCATGCCGGAGCTCGTGGTCGAACCAACAGCCGCGCGCTCCATGTCGTTCGTGGGCACGCACGAGTACCTGGCGCCCGAGATCATCAAGGGGGAGGGCCACGGCAGCGCCGTCGACTGGTGGACCTTCGGTGTGTTTCTGCACGAGCTCATGTACGGCAGGACGCCGTTCAAGGGGCAGACCAACCGGGCCACGCTGTTCAACGTCGTCGGCCAGCAGCTCCGGTTCCCGGACGGCGGCCCGCCGACGAGCGGCGCCAGCAGGGACCTGATCAAGGGCCTGCTGGCCAAGGAGCCCCAGGCCCGGCTCGGCGTGAAGAGGGGAGCGGCCGAGATCAAGCAGCACCCCTTCTTCGAGGGCATCAACTGGGCGCTCATCCGGTGCAGCACGCCGCCCGGCGTGCCCAGGGCCGTGGAGCCCATCGCCGTCGCAGCATCAGCAATGCCGGCGAAATCGGCATCGATGGACAGGGTGCAGACGAACTACAACAGCAGCAGCAAGAGGATGCCACCGGCAGGAGGAGATCATGTGGAGTCCGGAGGGAAGTTCCTCGACTTCGAGTTCTTTTAATTATTACTCCGTATTAGGGAGCCTGAGTTTGTAGACTGAAAATTGTATCGTGTCCAGTTGTGTTCTTAACCTTAGAATAGATACTTGCTGCGCCCTGAGCTGCAGCTGTAGTTGCATAGTGTCAGCATTTGCCAGCGACATACCTGACCAGTTTAATTCGAATCTTGTATGTTCGCATGCTAAACCCGAGCTTGTATAACATGTTAATTAGGCCTCATATGGAACATGGGGATTCTTCATGTGAAATTCCTGCAAGTTTAGCCTGCTGGTGGCGTTGGCCTATCTCCTTGCTGCACTGTCTCTGCATTCCACTATCGAAGCATAAACGAGCAAAATACGTCCAAATTCAGAGTTGAAGCAAGTAAATAAGAAACCACGACTTGAGCTGGTAATGCTGGTACAACTTTTGCTGATGACTCCCGGTAGCTGCACTTACTGAGTAGTAGAGTCTGCGGAGGATTAGCAGTACAGTTTTGATAGAAGGCCTCCATCTTGGAGGCAACATTTTTGATGTCATATATAAAAAAACAAATTTGGTGCTAAGAAAAGGCTCCTCGTGAGACATTTCTTTATCTTTTTTACACAAGACACAAATTAAGTCGATTATCCATGAAACTTGACGTGTGCACATAGAATGCCGATATGTACGCGCCAAATTTTTGTTTGGAATTTTTTTGCCAATTTAAAATATTTTTTACGGTGGCAGGAGCATATGCATATGGGATCAAATGTGCATTTCCGAATCAGGATAAAGTTTTTAAACTCCAAAAAAATTACTACTTCAAAAAATTTGAACACAAAAATATGTTACTATATGTATTGTCAAAGTCAGTCAGTTTGTACTGTGTAAAACATGTTACCTGCAATGTTTAGATGTTGCCCAGGTAGAGAAAGAATATAGCTGTCTAAGTTCCTTCAGCCATTAACTCTATAATCAGCGAGCAAATGTTAATTATGTTGTGCTTAGGGAGAGAGAATAATTTGCTTCCTGACAAGACAATCTCAGTTAGGTTTATGTCATTAGTAACTTCATTTATAGTCTCCCACGGTCATGCAGTCAATATAAGTTTACGCTTAAGCTCGTTCTGGCAATTTTTCAGAAACTTGAAACTAGCGCAGGTTAAATCGTTCATACATGAACATGAAAAGGAAAAGGAAACTGAAGAATTCAAATCATCTCTTTTTTTTAACTCGAAGCAAGAGGAAAGTAAACTATTGCTCTTCACAATTTCTCTACTTGGGGACTGCAGAATACCAAAAAAGAAACCCCACAGATGAATTTGGTTGTCCTTGAAATGCTGTCCATATCTTATTTCCAAGTTCGCGTAGAGAAGTATCCTGAATTAACAGCCAATATATACATGAGCAAGGCTGGCAAGAGTAGACTTGGGCTTAAGTTTCATTGTATGCCAAATAGGGGCCTAATGATTGCAAAGCAGAGAACACTCACATAGTTCTATCTTCTGCTGCTTGGAAGTTCAGGTTGGGCAGGGTAACGTTTTTATGTGTAAGAGTCGGACTCCCAGTTCTCACCTTTGACCTTCTATTCAGTCTGCAAGAATTAAGCCGTAATTGTATATATAGCAACAGAATGTCAGGTACTCTGATATGACGAACGAATATATGGAGTATGACCAATATGATAATATACAACGGTATCTCTGAGTCACCAGATAACACCTTGAACTCAAATACAAGGGAAAACGTATTGACATTCAAGTCAAGAATTTCAAAAGAAGGTTCATAAACTGCTAGTGATCTCATAGAAGTACCAAGCCGCTCCTAAGGATACTCATACTCACATGTAAAGAAACCCAAATTATCTGCCACCAAAAGAAGGCCTTTGTAGGTGTTCAAGTCGTACACTCTACAGAACTAGAATTGCAGTAGTATTTTCAAAAGAATATATGTTTCATGATGTGCAGTATATAAGGGGTATCAAAATCTCACTTTTGTTTACCCAGCGCTCATCTAATTACTTCCAATAGCCCAGCCTTTCAAAAAAAAAACTGATGGATTTGCTCTGAGAAAAATACTAAAGTATGTTCCTGCCTCAAAACATCCAACTCAGAATTGAGCGAATTCATTCGGATCCGTCGTAGATATTAAAGATCACATCTCAAGCAGTTTATAAAAGATCAACAAGAAGAATGTTGTTCTAACGGATACGCTTACTTTTAGACATCTACTTGCAATTAGCTGAAACTCCCGTGTGTTGCCACGGAATAACAAAAAATTAGGTGGAGATACTGTCCTAATTTAGACAAAGGTGTCAGTGTGGTTTCTGTTCAGAAAAGAAAATAAATACCAATTCTCTCTCAGTCTTCTTTCGTCCTTGTCACATTTGTTTAAACTCAACAAAACAAAGAAACTCTAGCACAGGACAAGAAGCCTAGGTATCCCCGCAAAAGAAAAATAGAGAGGCGTTACGGACACGCTTGGTCAGATGAAAATGGTGGTCCAATCAAGCTAGGAGTATGCAAAGGTTGCAGAACAAATAATCCATTTAGACAATTTTCCATGATTTTTAGGTCAACAAAATATGTCCATGGTATCATTAAGCAAGCACACACAACAGAATGCACCAATAAAAAAACCTAGCCATAAAGCAAACAATCTAGATCTTCAACATATCCATAAGAAAAAATTACATGCGCTAAGAAATAGTGGACCTAGCTAGCTTTCCTAATCATAACATTTCACAATTCAAATGTTGCTGTTAGCAGCATTTTATCCCCCATTAGTTCTCCGCTCTATCCTCTATAGAACAATTATTAATCATCTGATAATAAGTAACACCCTTTTAGTGAATGTGCAACAATTTTGTTGCATCTTTTTCTGCATATGAG
This sequence comes from Lolium multiflorum, assembly GCA_030979885.1. Classification (NCBI taxonomy): domain Eukaryota; kingdom Viridiplantae; phylum Streptophyta; class Magnoliopsida; order Poales; family Poaceae; genus Lolium; species Lolium multiflorum. Next base: position 149,035,070 of record CM061747.1, read on the forward strand.
AAGCCTGAAGCATGACCGTTTATCGATGCCTGAAGCATTTTCTCCTGGAGGTTAAAATGAAGAGCAAAACCAGCAGGGCATTACCACAACATCACAGCTCCTTGAGGTACAGCCTTTGGTACCGCCGGGCCAATAGCTCACACACGACGTTTCTCCGCGGTATTCGCTGGAAAACGACGTCGTTCGACGAAATAGCTAGCGCACGACAGACGCAACGGCCCGACACGCCCTTTAACAGCGAAGGAATAAAAGAATCTGGATTACTTGTGCTGATCTGTTAGAACGCGGGACCCACCAGTCGACCGTTGCTATGCAGGGCCCATAGCTCGCCAGCTCAGACAAGGACCCAACACATATCCACGCGGGACCCACCAGTGGACCGTTGCTATGCAGGGCCCATAGCTCGCCAGCTCAGACAAGGACCCAGCACATATCCCCTGTTCCTCCGTTCCCCTGTTTCTTCCTCCAGCTCCCAGCTCCTCCGTTCCCCTGTTCTTCCTCCCGCTCCTCCCAGCAACGGTCCGTGGCGGCGGCGGCGAGGGATGTCGAGCTCCGCATCTGGCTCACAGAGGTCATGGCCCCGTTACGGAGAAATCGCGATGAGTAGATGCCCCGACTGCCCTCGCGTCGACCTACTGAAGCGGTTGACATGTGTGCGCTCGGAGAGGGGCAACGTCGGTCGCGAGTTCGTCAAATGCGAAAGCAAGCCATACCTGGGCCAGGATGGAAAGGTAGGGTTTCGTCCTGATTTGACTCGATTTGGGAATTTGGATTTGGGAATTTGGGAATTAGGGTTTCCGATCTTCTTTTCAGGAATTGGATGAATGTGGCCATTTCGAGTGGATGGATAAGTACATTCGAACTCGAGGACTTAAAGTTGAAGTGCTGCCCCCCACCAATCCAGGCTCCCGCATCTGTTGTGGAGGAGGTGACCTCCAACAGAGCCGTTCGGGAGGATTTTGCGGTGAATGGAGCGCTGAACGGAGAGTTGCAGAAATTGAACAAACAATTGAGCGAAATTGTGCACTTGAAGAAGCAGTCAAACATGATGGCAGGAGCATTCTATGTGTGTATCATTGCCATTTATTTGTTGTTTCTATTCCGTTCGGATTAGCAATTTGAATTTAGGAGTTGTGGATTGCGGGGCTGCTGTTTGTAGGATGTTGTTTGTAAAATGAATTCGAATAAAATTAGCTATGAATGTTTCAAGTCTAATCCAAATTCAGTTAGCGGTGGAAGAAGTGACAATCAGTTAACTGGAACCAAGTTCAGTTAGCACATTCCGAAATAGAAAAAGTGACAATTTCATGAGTAGTTCATGGGCTCTATGTTGGGCCCGTTATTGGGCCAAGCCGTGAGTACTACCCGATAGATTTTTTGTTTGTCATTTTGGCTTAGTGAATAATTGTTTTTTTTTCGTTTCAATCATATTGCGTCCGTTTTGGCTGTAATATTATTGTGGTGTTGTGATGGATCATGTAGACATATGTGTGTACGTGTCAAGTTAAACAAAAGGCATCTTTCAACAGTGGCGGACCCAGACAAAATTTAATTTTGAGAGGGGGCAAATGGTGTGAGTGGGGGCATTTCTTATATATATTAGCACATTTTGAATAATTTTCTTCTAAAAACGAACAAATTCTATTGAAGTTTCATATTAGCACATTTCTTATATATTTTAGCACATTTCTTATATATATTAGCCCCCACTAGCTTGTACTTGGGTCCGCCCCTGTCTTTCAAGTTTGTGTATGGAAAATATTTCTTGTTGGTATTTGGGAGATCATTCAAGTTTGGTGCACACAAAATAAGACAAGTTTGTGTATGGAAAATATTTATTGTTGCATGCAAGAGTAGACCATATAGAAAATAAAATATAGCAAATATTTCATAATAGGATACATGACTCGATGACACGATGACACTACTGACTCGATGACACGATGACACGATGACACTACTGAAAATAATATAGGTAGTAAAACAGTAAAACGGCAGACTCGATCTGACTCCATGAAACAACTTGTACGAATCTTCCTCGTGGACTCCTCGTCGCCTTCGCTCCTCGTCGTCGCGCTGCCCTTCACTCCGGGCCCTTCACTCCTCGTCGGGATGGATGTAGGGGAGGCTGTGCATGTGCTTGGCGGTCGGGAAGATGTAGTCCCACTGGGTGAAGATGTTGCACATGGTGAAGGCGATGTACTCGCAGCCGCACCAAAATGCTTGGCCGAGCAGATGGTAGGCGTCGAAGGGGTTGGTGAAGGTGACCTGGAGGCCGGTGCCTCCCGGGCGGACCTCCGTGATGTGGAACATCGGCGGCGTGCCCGGTGGGAGGTGCGCGAAACAGGCCTGAGGAAGAATCTCGCGAACTCGGGCCCAGTCCTCCACCTAGAGATGGACCAGCACCTCAAGGTGTTCTCCACGAGCCTGCCCGGTGGGTACTGTTGCTCGTCGACGATAGCGGGACGGCGGAACGTCGGGCCGTTGAACTGCATGGTGGGCTATGGCGGAGAGGGGCTACGGCGGCTGAGATGTGTTTTGGAGAAGAAGGGCAAGAGGCAAGAAGGCAATGGGATGCGGTGTGAGAGATAGAGTAGGTTTGGGTGCTGTTTTATAGGGGATTCGTCGAGTCATCAAGACAAGGGTGAATTAATAGCCCTAATAGTACGTGTCACTCACCCGTGTGCTTCGTCGGCCGTGTATTCACGTCGTTCGTGCTCATCTTTTCCCTCCCGTGATGCCATCTCTCTGAATCGGGCGCCTCTCTGTATCGACGCGACGCAGGGCATCTCTGAATCGACGCGACGCATGGAATCGCGCATCTCTGAAAAAAGGTTAGGCGGGACGCAGGGCATCTCTCTGAAAAAACACGGCGCAGGGCATCTCTGGAAAAATAGCCTCGCAGCGACGTCTGAATGCATGTGGCTGCTGCGCGCGTGCATGCATGGGAGCGGGGCCCATGAAGGATAAAAAAAGAGAGTTTGCATGCGTCTAACGGTTTATAGAGTGCACCACTTTCCAACCCGGCTCCTTACAAATCCAACCAATCAGATTGCAGAACGGGCTATCCACGGATCAGTGTGAGCCACCTTCTAGAAGACAAGATCGCACGGTCGAGGATCAGTGGATGGACGGTCCACGTTGCGAACGAAGGCTCCCACGGATCGCCCACGGTTTTGAAGGTTTTTAAGTGGTTTTGGGTTTATTCGACCGTTTGAAGGGTTGCAAAAGCTTTTTCAAAATTTTCAAATTTCAATAGCTTCACCTTTTAGTGAGGAACAAGGATCTGGGTTTGGAATTTCTTTTCACTTTGCCATTTTTGCTCGTAAGGTGATCAAACCTTAGGTTAGACGCAATTTTCAAATGAGCATAAAAAATTTAAAAAAATGGAAAACCTGTGCACATTGTCTTCTTATGTGATATAGCAAGCATTCAGGTTGATATAGATGGTCTACATACTAGCCAACTGAGAATCCATGTGTTGGGTGGCCATATATTGAACCCTGCCGTACGAAGTCACGAGGGTTTGAAAGGTGATGTTGGGTTGGATCATGAAAACTTCCCAAAACATGACCAGAGCTTCCTTTTGGAGTGACTAAGATGGATTCAAGCTTAGTTTTTCATTTCAATGTGCCAAACTCTTGTTTTTCATGGTCAAAGCTAAGTTGGGTTTGACCATGAAAAACAAGAGTTTGGCACATTGAAATGAAAAACTAAGCTTTGACCATGAAAAACAAGAGTTTGGCACATTGAAATGAAAAACTACGCTTGGATCCATCTTAGTCACTCCAAAAGGAAGCTCTGGTCATGTTTTGGGAAGTTTTCATGATCCAACCACTGTTCAAAAAATCGGCCGAGATACCGATTTATCGGCCGATAAATCGTGAATCGGGTGGTCGCCGATAAGATTTCAGCATATCGGCCAGTTTATCGCGCCACCGATATTTCAGCCGATTTTCTGCATTTTAGCCGATATTTCGCCGGATTTTCACTCTCATGGACGATATTTCGTCTGATTGTTAGTAAAATTTCTATGAAATTTGGTATGGCAGTCGATATTTTTGTCCTATGATTGTGTAGAATTATGCATTAGCTCAAAATTTCCATTATTATTGATTCAAATGCAAGGAATCAAGGTAATACTTATGTGCAATGCTCAAATATTATTTTTTGCATAGCATATTATAGAAAATTTAGTGTCGAAAATTAAGATTTATAAAAAAATAAGCCGATAAATGGCTGACCGATAAAATCGATTAATCAACCGATAAGCGATTAATCCTCATTTTAAGGCCGATCGATAAGTTAAGATTAATGATTTCTTGAACATTGGATCCAACCCAACATCACCTTTCAAACCCTCGTGACTTCGTACGGCAGGGTTCAATATATGGCCACCCAACACATGGATTCTCAGTTGGCTAGTATGTAGACCATCTATATCAACCTGAATGCTTGCTATATGACATAAGAAGACAATGTGCACAGGTTTTCCATTTTTTTGAATTTTTTATGCTCATTTGAAAATTGGTCAACCCTAGCTTTGACCATGAAAAACAAGAGTTTGGCACATTGAAATGAAAAACTAAGCTTGGATCCATCTTAGTCACTCCAAAAGGAAGCTCTGGTCATGTTTTGGGAAGTTTTTATGATCCAACCCAACATCACCTTTCAAACCCTCGTGACTTCGTACGCAGGGTTCAATATATGGCCACCCAACACATGGATTCTCAGTTGGCTAGTATGTAGACCATCTATATCAACCTGAATGCTTGCTATATCACATAAGAAGACAATGTGCACAGGTTTTCCATTTTTTTGAATTTTTTCGAATTTTTTATGCTCATTTGAAAATTGCGTCTAACCTAAGGTTTGATCACCTTACGAGCAAAAACGGCAAAGTGAAAGGAAATTCCAAACCCAGATCCTTGTTCCTCACTAAAAGGTGAAGCTATTGAAATTTGAAAATTTTGAAAAAGCTTTTGCAACCCTTCAAACGGTCGAATAAACCCAAAACCACTTAAAAACCTTCAAAACCGTGGGCGATCCGTGGGAGCCTTCGTTCGCAACGTGGACCGTCCATCCACTGATCCTCGACCGTGCGATCTTGTCTTCTAGAAGGTGGCTCACACTGATCCGTGGATAGCCCGTTCTGCAATCTGATTGGTTGGATTTGTAAGCAGCCGGGTTGGAAAGTGGTGCACTCTATAAAACGTTAGACGCATGCAAACTCTCTTTTTTATCCTTCGTGGGCCCCACTCCCATGCATGCACGCGCGCAGCAGCCACATGCATTCAGACGTCGCAGCGAGGCTATTTTTCCAGAGATGCCCTGCGCCGCGTTTTTTCAGAGAGATGCCCTGCGTCCCGCCTAACCTTTTTTCAGAGAGATGCGCGATTCCATGCGTCGCGTCGATTCAGAGATGCCCTGCGTCGCGTCGATACAGAGAGGCGCCCGATTCAGAGAGATGGCATCACGGGAGGGAAAAGACGAGCACGAACGACGTGAATACACGGCCGACGAAGCACACGGGTGAGTGACACGTACTATGAGGGCTATTAATTCACCCTTGTCTTGATGACTCTATAAAACATCACCCAAACCTACTCTATCTCTCAGACCGCATCCCATTGCCTTCTAGCCTCTTGCCCTTCTTCTCCAAAACACATCTCAGCCGCCGTAGCCCCTCTCCGCCGTAGCCCACCATGCAGTTCAACGGCCCGACGTTCCGCCGTCCCGCTATCGTCGACGAGCAACAGTACCCACCGGGCAGGCTCGTGGAGAACACCTTGAGGTGCTGGTCCATCTCTAGGTGGAGGACTGGGCCCGAGTTCGCCAGATTCTTCCTCAGGGCCTGCTTCGCGCACCTCCCACCGGGCACGCCGCCGATGTTCCACATCACGGAGGTCCGCCCGAGAGGCACCAGCCTCCAGGTCACCTTCACCAACCCCTTCGACGCCTACCATCTGCTCGGCCAAGCATTTTGGTGCGGCTGCGAGTACATCGCCTTCACCATGTGCAACATCTTCACCCAGTGGGACTACATCTTCCCGACCGCCAAGCACATGCACAGCCTCCCCTACATCCATCCCGACGAGGAGTGAAGGGCCCGGAGTGAAGGGCAGCGCGACGACGAGGAGTGAGAGCGACGAGGAGTCCACGAGGAAGATTCGTACAAGTTGTTTCATGGAGTCAGATCGAGTATGTCGTTTTACTGTTTTACTACCTATATTATTTTCAGTAGTGTCATCGTGTCATCGTGTCAGTAGTGTCATCGTGTCATCGAGTCAGTAGTGTCATCGTGTCATCGAGTCAGTAGTGTCATCGTGTCATCGAGTCATGTATCCTATTATGAAATATTTGCTATATTTTATTTTCTATATGGTCTACTCTTGCATGCAACAATAAATATTTTCCATACACAAACTTGTCTTATTTTGTGTGCACCAAACTTGAATGATCTCCCAAATACCAACAAGAAATATTTTCCATACACAAACTTGAAAGACAGGGGCGGACCCAAGTACAAGCTAGTGGGGGCTAATATATATAAGAAATGTGCTAAAATATATAAGAAATGTGCTAATGTGAAACTTCAATAGAATTTGTTCGTTTTTAGAAGAAAATTATTCAAAATGTGCTAATATATATAAGAATTGCCCCCACTCACACCATTTGCCCCCTCTCAAAATTTTGTCTGGGTCCGCCACTGTTGAAAGATGCCTTTTGTTTAACTTGACACGTACACACATATGTCTACATGATCCATCACAACACCACAATAATATTACAGCCAAAACGGACGCAATATGATTGAAACGAAAAAAAAACAATTATTCACTAAGCCAAAATGACAAACAAAAATCTATCGGGTAGTACTCACGGCTTGGCCCAATAACGGGCCCAACATAGAGCCCATGAACTACTCATGAAATTGTCACTTTTTCTATTTCGGAATGTGCTAACTGAACTTGGTTCCAGTTAACTGATTGTCACTTCTTCCACCGCTAACTGAATTTGGATTAGACTTGAAACATTCATAGCTAATTTTATTCGAATTCATTTTACAAACAACATCCTACAAACAGCAGCCCCGCAATCCACAACTCCTAAATTCAAATTGCTAATCCGAACGGAATAGAAACAACAAATAAATGGCAATGATACACACATAGAATGCTCCTGCCATCATGTTTGACTGCTTCTTCAAGTGCACAATTTCGCTCAATTGTTTGTTCAATTTCTGCAACTCTCCGTTCAGCGCTCCATTCACCGCAAAATCCTCCCGAACGGCTCTGTTTGAGGTCACCTCCTCCACAACAGATGCGGGAGCCTGGATTGGGGGGGGCAGCACTTCAACTTTAAGTCCTCGAGTTCGAATGTACTTATCCATCCACTCGAAATGGCCGCATTCATCCAATTCCTGAAAAGAAGATCGGAAACCCTAATTCCCAAATCCAAATTCCCAAATCGAGTCAAATCAGGACGAAACCCTACCTTTCCATCCTGGCCCAGGTATGGCTTGCTTTCGCATTTGACGAACTCGCGACCGACGTTGCCCCTCTCCGAGCGCACACATGTCAACCGCTTTAGTAGGTCGACGCGAGGGCAGTCGGGGCATCTACTCATCGCGATTTCTCCGTAACGGGGTCATGACCTCTGTGAGCCAAATGCGGAGCTCGACATCCCTCGCCGCCGCCGCCACGGATCGTTGCTGGGAGGAGCGGGAGGAAGAACAGGGGAACGGAGGAGCTGGGAGCTGGAGGAAGAAACAGGGGAACGGAGGAACATGGGATATGTGCTGGGTCCTTGTCTGAGCTGGCGAGCTATGAGCCCTGCATAGCAACGGTCCACTGGTGGGTCCCGCGTGGACATGTGCTGGGTCCTTGTCTGAGCTGGCGAGCTATGGGCCCTGCATAGCAACGGTCGACTGGTGGGTCCCGCGTTCAAACAGATCAGCACAAGTAATCCAGATTCATTTATTCCTTCGTTGTTAAAGGGCGTGTCGGGCCGTGGCTATTTGGGCCGTTGTGTCTGTCGTGCGCTAGCTATTTCGTCGAACGACGTCGTTTTCCAGCGAATACCGGGGAGAAACGTCGTGTGTGAGCTATTGGCCCCCGACATATACAAGCTAGATGAGTCTTGTAACACTCCAATGATGGCGGCACACTAATCCCAATTCAATTAAAAAATCAGCCATGATCCAAGCAACCATACAATTATTTTCCTGAAATAAATATAGTTTTGTTTCCCGTGCGTACCTTTTCTCCCAAGCGAAAAATCCTCCAAGCAGCTAGCAATCGCATCAAGGTATTCCCTCTTCCCCTCTCCACCAGCGTCCAGCACCACGTGCGCACCACACACAATCGAGTCGGCGACACCGATGTCAAAAAGAGATCCATGGCAGCGGTGGCAGGAAGGAGAGGGCCGCGGGGATGCGCCACGGTGAGCCGGTCCAGGTTGGGGTGGCCACCCTGCACGTGTCGTCAGGCAGCACCAGCATAAAGGTGTCTCCATCCTCAGGCAAGACAAGCGGGAGCAGATCCTTTGGAGCGACCGCCGAAGGTCGAGGTAGCGAGGCGCCAGATGGCGGATTTGCTCGACGCTAGAGGGCAGGGCAGTCGGTAGGCGGAACGCGTGCACCTAATGGCCTCATCTTTCTCAGCCGCCCCGACCATCTTCCATCGCAGCCACCGCCCATCATATTCCTCTCCCAAACGCATGCAACATCATGGAATTCCCGACATCGCCATACCAACACTAGCCCGTTCAACATGGACCTGCCAGCGGCCGCATCCCACACCAAGCCCCTAGCGTCGTCGCTCCACAACGCTGTCGTGCCGTACAAAGCCACGCTCGGCGACCTCCGACAGCAGCGGCGGCAAACATAACCCATGCGTGGGATGGGTGAGTGGCTCGGCGCCGGAGGGAGGGGCGACCCATGAGGCAAACACAATGTCAAAAAGAGATCACAATCAACTTACTTACCATGAGTGTGAGGTCACTCCTACGGTCCTACCCATTCCAACACCAAGCAAGTCCAATACTTGTATCAAACGTTTCTTCGCATTGATGACCCCTAGATACCGGTGGGTCACCTAAAATAAAATGTTGCATACGTCTTACAAACGGACATGTTAAGTTAAAAATATAACGAACGAGATGAATATGTACGGAGTTAGCTCTCCCCATGTCATGCTTTAGATAAATATATACATGCCATATGATGCTGCGATTTACTTTGAGATCATTTTTATAGCAGCGGAGACAAACGTTTTGTCCATATATACCTTACCATCGGCTATATCAAGATGATCACATGCATGTATATATGTAGACAATTACTACCTACTATTTGATACATAATTTTTTTTTAAATTAAACATAAATTTAGACATTAATGTGTAAATAGTGATGTCTTGTTGACTTACGTCGTTAGTCAAATATGCGTCATGACATGTAAGATATTGTAAATTGTCATTAGAGAGTAAGGCATCACCGATGTCCACAAACTTGGTATTTTCCAGGTGCGGACATGATTGAAAGAGGTGCATACATGGACAATCAATTCACGGCATAATAAACCAAAGAACGTGAACACAAAGAGTATCCCAAATGTACTTAATTCTGCTCCGATTATCGTGTTTTCCTTTCTGCTAGATTATTCTTTACTTTATCGTTGTCGTTGAATCAATCATGTCCACATCTGAAAAACACAAGTTTATGGACATCGGTGATGCTTTACTATCTAATGACAATTTAAAATGTCTTACATGTGATGACGGATACTTGCCCGCCGACGTAAGTCAACAATACATCACTAGTTACACATTTATGACTAATTTTTCTTGAATTTAAATGTATTTTATCTTTAATAATAGGTACTAAATGTGCACATTTATTGTATGTGTGCATGTGACCATCTGCTTGGCATAGTCGGTGGTAAGGTATATATGGACAAAGCATTCGTCTCCATTGTGCTAAAAAGGATCTGAAAGTACATCGCCACATCATAGTGCACATATATATTTATCTAAAGCATGAAATGATGAAAACTAACTCCCTACATATGCATCTCATTTGTTATATTTTCAACACGTCCGTTTGTATGTATGGATTTTAATTCTGGGCTTTTTTTTGCAAGTGGCCACCGGTGTTGAAAATTTTAGTGGGACCCACTAGTTAAAATATCCTATTCTCTTCTTTTTGCCTCTAAGAAAAAGGTGAGACGGGTTCTTAGCTCTAGCCGATGGCTGCCGGCCGGCCCTCAGCTCCGGCTGTAGCCCCCGCATGCTAGCCTCGCCGCCGGCGCGTGTGCCCCACCGTGGCCCCTGTCGTGGCCCTCTCCCTAGCCCGCTCCCTGATACGCTCGTCGCAGCCAGTCTGTGAGCACGGGCACCGACGGCCGGCCCTCAGCTCCGACTGTATCTCCGGCGTGCTAGCCTCGCCGTCGGCGCGTGCGCCCCGCCGTGGCCACCGGCGTGCTATCCCCGACACATTCCACGGCGACGAGGTTTGTCCATATCTCTTCTCTCCCCCACATCTCCTTCTTCTCTGTGAACGCGGAGAGCTCCGGCCATGGCGCGGCTGGGCGAGCTCCGGCCAGGGGCATCCGCAGCCGAGCTCCTAGAGGGTGGTGTCGACGAGCTCGGCCAGCGCCAGGGCGGGTGTAGCACCTACCTTTTAATAAAGGTAAGATACCTGTGTATAGTGATATTCCCGGGATCACTGATAGCACACACATTACAAAATATAGTAATCATCACAATAGTATCAAATTATTACAACGTAGACCCTCAGGAGATAAAATAAAGTCTTACAAACTGCATATTCACTTGGACTAGCTCAAATAAAATGTTCAAGCAAACACAGCGCAAATAAATCTTCAATGAGCCTCCATCCTCTTCATCAGCGCTTCGTCTTCTTGGCCTCAGCAGTCCTGTTCTCAATCGTCAGCACCAACGTCTTCTGGAGTGTCTCCGCCCAGACGTTGCTGCAAATCAGTTTCTCCTCCATCTTCAATGGATCCTCAAGAAGTGTGATGCGCTTCTCTAATGCCAGTCTTCATCCATATCTTCAGCAAGATGTTGAGCATGCACCACTCTTCGGATCTTATCCTTGAGCTTCTCTTTGAGTTCCTCTATTCCAGCTAGCTGTACCCTCAGTAAGTTCTCCGTGTTTGCTGTAGAGAACCCCCTCTCCATCAGATAACGATGGATGATAGTCCACCTATCAGCTCCTTTGCGTTCAACTGGGTCTCCTTCCTCAGTCCGCTCTCCGAACTGAAAGTATGCCGAAGTCCTGCGGATGCGGTCATGATACTTATGGCAGATGCGGTCATGATACTACGTATTCGTTGAAATGGCCATGCAGGGCGCCATTGCCCGCATCTGCCATAAGTATCATGACCGCATCCGCAGGACTTCGGCATACTTTCAGTTTGGAGAGCGGACTGAGGAAAGAGACCCAGTTGAACGCGAAGGAGCTGATAGGTGGACTATCATCCATCGTTATCTGATGGAGAGGGAGTTCTCTACAGCAAACATGGAGAACTAGAGAAGCTCAAGGATAAGATCCGAAGAGTGGTGCATGCTCAACATCTTGCCGAAGATATGGATGATCAGAGACTGGCATTAGAGAAGCGCATCACACTTCTTGAGGATCCATTGAAGATGGAGGAGAAACTGATTTGCAGCAACGTCTGGGCGGGGACACTCCACTCCAGAAGACGTTGGTGCTGACGATTGAGAACAGGACCGCTGAGGCCAAGAAGACGGAAGCGCTGATGAAGACGATGGAGGCTCATTGAAGATTTATTTCCGCTGTGTTTGCTTGAATATTTTATTTGAGCTAGTCCAAGTGACTATGCAGTTTGTAAGACTGAGGGTCTACGTTGTAATAATTTGATACTACTGTGATGATTACTATATTTTGTAATGTGTGTGCTATGAGTGATCCCGGGAATAGCACTATACACAAGTATCTTATCTTTATTAAAAGGTAGGGTGCTACAAAATGGTATCAGAATCCATATTCCAACATGTCTGCCTGTGGCGCATGAAGATGATGGAGGCTCATTGAAGTTTATTTTCCGTTGTGTTTGCTTTGAACTTTATATTTGAGCTAATCCATGTGACTATGCAGTTTGTAAGACTTTATTTTACCCTCCTCTTGGATCTACGTTGTAATAAATTTGATGCTATTGCAATGATTACTACATTTGATATGTGTGTGCTATCAGTGATACCGGGAATAGCACTATACACAGGTATTTTGCCTTTATTAAAAGGTAGGGTGCTACAGCGGGCGAGATCTACGAGGGGTGGCGCGGGCGGCACGAGGGGCGGCGAGAGTGAGCTCGGCCGTGGCACGGCTAGGCGCTCTCCGGCCGCGGGCGGGCGCAGGTGAGCGTGGGTGCATGCTGTACTCTCCGGCCATGGCGCAGCTGGGCGAGCTCCGGCCATGGGCGGGCATAGTCGAACGCGGGTGCTCCCTGGACGAGAGAAGGATGGGGCGGCGCTGGCGAGCTCTGGTTGTACTCCATGGACGTGGCCGCCGCCCTGCTCCACCAACCGGCATCCCTGCCCGTACCCTCCAATCCCAATCCCGGCGCCCTCTAACGCCTGCGAGCACAGCCCGCGCTTCCCCTCTGACTAGGGATGGCGGCGACCGAGCAGGGGCGGCGGCCGAGTTGAGGCCGGCCAGAGTTGAGACCGGCCATGAGGGACGGCGGCGGCCGTGGAGTGGGATAAGAAAAAATAAGAAAAAAGGAAGGGATAAGAAAAGTAAGAAACAAAGTGGCCCACGAAATTAAAATTTATAATGTATGCAGGGATTTTTTGCAAAGTGCACATGCCACGTCAGCCTGGCAGCAGGACCCACATGTCAGTTTGGCCATTAAACCATTAATCACTGTTATTTACATGTTACCTGTAGACTAGTGGTTTTTTGAAGAAAAAAATAGAATAGTGGTGGCTTTTTGAAACCTAGCCTCTAATGTGGTGATTTTTTGTAATTTTCTTGACTTAAAAGGACCTACAGATTGCATCTCAAAGGGAGGGGTTTGACAAAGGTGAAAAGTGGCACGTCTCGATGTCACGACACGGCCAATAGGACTGATGGGTATATTGAACATTCATCAACTTTTATTATTGAATATGAAAATTATCTTGATCCTGGAGGTGGCAAATCGTTTAACATTTACACTAGACAATGCACATAGATATATATGGACCTCAATGCTTGTTCGAATAGTTGCTTTGCATCGATTTGCCCAGACAAAATCCTTCTATAAGATTTGGTAATCTTGTAGCGCATTGAGCGAGTTGTTCATGTTAAACTTTATGAAATACTACTATTTTCTTTCGTACATAATTAGTTGTATCTTGCATCTTAGATTATTATTTTCTAAGTGTAATATTTCTTACTACTTTGTAGAAGGATATGAAAGCATTCCGAAGAAAATTAGTTGTCATAATGCATGATCCAGAACTAAACAAGATAAGGGGCAGTCCGATATACGATCAATCTAAAGATGAACAAAATGGATCCAACTCTGATATACGATCAATCTAAACATGAACAAAATCAGTCCTCATCTATTCATTCCAAATTGGATTGCTTTTTAAATGCAGATTAACTATGATGGAGTTAAATAATCATGATAGTAAATCTATATCAAATCAAAAGAAATATCCAGTGTATCATTTTATATATTTGCATTGTTTTGTGTTTATTCCAAGACTCGTAATGACTTGGACAATAAAAAGGTAAAGATAGATGGAATGTGGTGTCGAGATAAATGTTACCAGCATTTTGATGAACTTCCCTGTTCAATTCTCACCAAGCATCAAAACAATCTGAGAATCGGTGAATTCACCTTGCATGGCAGTGAGCTTGAAATGCCGGTATGTCACAATCACCTTCAGCACTTCCCTGGGCTTCCTCAATCTGAAATACGATACTGACATTAGAGCAAAATTTCATCCCTGGACATGGATCTCAAATCATAAATGCAAGTTTTAGCTTAGCTTAAATGTAAATGACACGTGTCGAAGCCAAAGATTTTCTGTTGGAAAAAAATCCAGGCAGGAAATCATCGGTACCTTCACGGACCAAAAATACCATTGTAACTACACCATACTCCCTCCGTCCTCAAATAAGTGGACGTTTAGGCTCAAATTTTGTCCATGAAAGAGTGCACTTCTATGTTACCAATGCACTTGAAAGTAGCAAAAATTGTTGTTCTCTCATGCCACAGATATCAAACCCAATAATATTCAACACATGTTATCTTTATTTTCTACATGCTCTTAGCTTATTGGCGGTGAAAGAATTAAAGAGGAGAGATATGTTGGTTTGCATCTTCCCAATGCAATTGTCTTTCCACTTGATAATCTCTCTTGAAAAACACGCACATCCACTTATTTGTGGACGGAGGGAGTATGGTCCTCATATGGCTAAATGCATGGGTTCAAGGGAGCATTGCTACTACATTTCCTATTTCCATTGGTCATTTGGTTGAATTGCATGATAGTACAGAACAGAAAGACAGCAAGTGTGTTGTGAATGTGAAGAGGATATGAGGAGCTCCTAGTCAATGATTTGCATACTAACAAACCCTACATGAATGACAATCACCAATTGAGTAAAAAAAGCACCTCGAGGTTATCATCCAAGAAACGCGTAAAGTAATTCTGTAGTTCAGACCCCGCAAGTATGTAAGGACTTCCCACCAAGCAGGCGGATTCTGCAGAAGAAAGAAACTGCAAAGCTAGATAACGATATTTTCTGATGCTCATAGAAAAAGGAAGAAACTAAACAAAAAAAATTATCCCAAACAAAACTGAACCAGGTAGGAGACAGGGAATATACTTTGAATCATCCCATAACACATTTAGGTGCTGCCGCTTTTCCAGTTCCATTGGCTCCAACAAGGCCAAAAACCTGGCCAGGTCTCGTAACAGGCAACCTGCCAAGTGCTAAATCATCAGTAATTCCGGTCGTAGAGAGCATACGTATAACAGCCTTTGATCCAAGAAAAGTACCGGAGCAATTTGAAGGTGTTTGGCTCGTAGCCATGGGTGGGATCTTTGTCCAAATCTTTTTGGAGGTTGATTATTTGTATGGCATCATCAAAGGGCATCCCTGGAGCAAGGATCAGATAGCACAAGTGCACGAGAAGATTATTCTATCTGCAGTGGATAGACACACAATAGAATTCAACAGATGTATCAAGTTCAATTACAAGGCATACCTCGACGCAAATAACCGAAGCTATGACAGCCTCTTCAGAGATGAAGACAAACTTGGATGACGAATTGACTCCGATGCGATGCCTCCCTGCACGACGAACCACTGCCTTTACGTCCCCCAATCCAACCCAGCAGACTCGAGAAATTATTCCTAGAGAGGAAGCCTGGAACGGATGCAGAACAGCACATGTATCTACAGTTCTGCACTCTCCTCAGAGTAAGCACTAGCAAATATATTTCACAGACTAGGATACGAATGATCATGCCAAAACAATTAGTACTCGTATCGGTATCACGAGGCTGGCGGCTAGTCCGCGGCGCAGAATGACGTGGTGGTCAGGCCAAATGATCAGATCTGAAGGGGAAGATATGCGTAAGGAGAGATGTCGTGCCGCGGTGGTCTGGGGATTCAGTTCCCGCGTGACCGAGGCGCAAACAAGTTGATTATCAAGCAAATTGGATCGATCGAAACGGAGGCCAACCCAATTCGCCGGTGAACAACGATATGCACGCGTCGATCAGCACCGGCCAGGTCGAAGTCGCAACGCCAAGAACAGAGTTTAGGGCTTTATACAGAAGTACGGAGCGTTGGGTCCTCACCGGCCTTACGTTGACGACGGGGCAGGTCTTCTTGCACTCCTGGCGGCGCTTCTTGCACCTCTCCTCGTTAATGATCGCGATACGCGCCGCAATCTGGCAATTCGTTGCCTCGTTGGAGAGCCCTAGCAGCGGCGGCGGCGCTCGAAGTTACCTGAACCAGGGATCAGACTGCAACTCCATATAATATGGAGTTTTTTTTTTGCGGGGCAGACGAAGATATTTTGATCGAATAAAAACGGAATAAACAGATGGAAGTTTCTCTGAAAAAAAAAACTGATGGACGTTTCTGACGCAAGGAATTACAGCACAAAGTTTACTATGTCAGCGACTATATATACTGTAACTACACTGTTACACCCGAGAAACTACATTGTTACACGACCAGATTATCCGGCGCGGCGTCGACGAGGCCCATGGCGTCGGTGGCCGGACTCCGGTGGCGCATGAGGACGCGCAGCTGCGCGCGCTGGCACTCGAGGTTGGACGCCAGATCCACCCGGTCCTCGCCGCGCGGGCGCACCCGGACGGCTCTCGGGAACTCCACGGACCCCTTGATCCCCCTCCTGATGTGCGGGTTCTCGCCGCCGGCACCTTCCCGCCGGTGCGACTGCCCACGCGTCGGACTTTGCTGTCCGTGATGTCCACTCGCAGGGCTCCGCTGGCCGCTTGCCGGGCTCGCCTTGCCGCCGATCGGGCTGCCGACGCCGCTGCTCCTGCAGCAGCTGCAGGCATCGGGAGGGGCTTCGGCGGCACGTTGCCCGGCGTCGGCGACCTCCCGCAGCTTCTCCACGAAGGCGTCCCGGGCGTCGGCGAGCTTCATGCGCACCCGCTCCTCCCGCCACAGCTCCGCGACGCGCAGCATCCGGCGCTCCTCGTCCAGCTCCTCCCGCACCCTCGCGCGCTCCGCCTCGGTCCGGCGCCGCTCCTCCGCGAGCTCCGCGGCGAGCGCGTCGTTGAGCGCCTCCACCTTGCGCCGCATGCGCCGCTCGAACTCCAGCTCCGCCCCGAGCTCCTCGACCCGCGCCACGAGCTCCGACACCGACGCCACGCCGCCGCCGCCGTACCCGCTCCCCAGCCGCCGCTCCATGCCGTCGCCGTCCTCGAAATCCGCAACGATCATAGATGTTCGATCCTTGCGCCGAGGGTGGGGTGTGCTGCGAGACGGGAAGGAGGAGGAGATCTCGCCGCGCGGTGAGGAGGAGGAGTAGTGAGGGTTGTGGTAAAGCTTCCAAGAAGCAGTTGAGGCCACTCCCGCGCCATGATTGAGGAGGCTAAGGCGAAGATTCCCGGGGGCTGTCCCCGCGACGAGCGCCATGGCCACCACCACTGCCGCCACCTTTCCCAGCACGAGATCCAGTATTTTACTTGTCGATCGGGGAAAAGGGGCTCCGGCCTTTTACAGCGCACAAAGGAAGGCGACGAGGAGGAGAAGGTCACACGTCTCACATGCAACCTGCCATCCATGATCCATCATGGCGGATCATGCTCGATCGGCATGATTTAACTTCTACTGGTAGTTGTACTGTAAGGTTTAACTTCTTCCACTGGATCGGCATGCTGCTGCCTTATGGCGGGCGCGGAGGGAGCATGTGCTGGCCACCTCGCTTCACGTTCCACTTGAGAAAGCTACGAGGACGACGAGGCCCTGAATGAAATGAGTACCGCCAGGGCCTTGCATTTCGCAGGCTTAGCTGGCCCGAAAACAATTGTCGCATCTGGCCCAGCACTTGCAAGTTGGAAGGTCCAAGTTTGGCATGGGTTAGTATGCTTTCGGCCTGTCAGGTACAGTTTCAGTTTGGTGTGTCAGTGCTGAGATGGGCTGTCTTCGGTGGCCCGGTGCTCATTTATAATGAATAAGAAACACATGGTGATTTTGGGCCGCGGCCTGGTAACATGCTGCTCCTAGGGTTTTTCGGATTCTTTTTAGGTTTCGCCGGCTTTTTCTTCGGTTCCAACTTTTTTCTTTCATGTTTTCATTGTTATTGAAAAATTTGAAAATTTTATTATTTTGAACATTTTCCAAATTTGAAAAACTTTCAAATGTGGACAATTTCTAATCTTGAACATTTTTTAAACTTTGGACAATTTTAAATGTTAGCAACTTCTAATCTTAAATATTTTTTAACTTTGAACATTTTTCAAATTTTCACTTTTTCTAAAATTGAACAATTTTCAGATCTAGATATTTTTATTTTGAATATTTTTCTTAAAACTCTGCAAGTTTTGAAATATGAGGTTTTTTCAAAATCTGAACATTTTCAAATCTAGAGAAGGGGAAAAACTAAAAAGCGAATCCATTACCTGGGCTGGCCCAATAGGGAGCTCACACAGGTGGAGCGAGCATTGCTCCCGCACTAGAGCGATGAATAGGGGGACCAAAAAAACAATGCGATCATTTTGGGGTTTGCCTGTCTCTTGTAGCGGTCAATCTAATAGACCGAGGGTGAACACGACGTGGGAGTCTTTGAGGCAACAACACCAGCCCATTTGCAGAAAAACTAATTCGTGTCGGAGGGCATCGATGAGGAGGAAACATGCGACAAACATGGGTGGGTAGAAGGCGGATCCTGCGGTGGTAGCCTTTGGAGACGCATGACCAGGTGGAAATGAATCTGCGGCGGTGTGGAGAGAAGGAGACTGTCGAGTGTGGGCTCGCTAGTATTAGAGCATTTCTAAGGGACTTTATAGATCTCACTCTCCATATCCTTGCCTTTCATGCACATGTTTGCAACTAACACATTCTATGTTTTTGTTGGCCATTTGTCTGGATCGTTGCTCCATGGTTCATCACCAAGGTTCTACCGTGCCTGCCATCCCTGGCCCCCGGTCTGCCGCCATAGCGACATGGTGAAAACCATGTGGTAAATGGAGATAGAATGATTTGTGACAGTGAACCGTTATTTACACGAAATTCTAATTTGTTCTTTGATTTATCGGAAGCTCATATAATTCTGGGTCCTACTTGGAATTTCATAGGATTTAGTGCAGGATTCGCTAATGCTTACAATTTTTTCTATGGATTGCAATTGGATAAAAAGAGTGGTGCTACCAAAAAAAATCACGGATTGGGTTCATATGCCTCGTCTGCATAGGAATATGAAGATCCATCCCAACCTTTTCTAAGACTCAATGGTCGATCGGGTCAATTTACATGTGCTCAATCCACACGACTATTGAGTATTCATGTAGTTTTGTTGTGTTCTGTAGTCGCCTGTTTATTTCTATCCATTCATGTGTTTCTGAACCCCGCAATCCAAAGAGGCCCTTAGAGGATTTGAACCCCAGGGTTTTCCCCCGTGGAGATCATTTGACTCGTACGATTGGAATACTTGCGATTTGTTGTCTAAGGATTCATGCGCACTAGATTTTAAAAACTTGTTTTATCCACTCAAACATGTTGCTACAACTTACATACTCTCTCTGCAATTTTCCATTCCCATAGCACATTCGACTCAATTTTCCGCGAAATTCTAATTGTGGTGTTTCAACACATTCGAGGCTAATCTCTGCAATTTTACATTCATATAGCATTCAAGAGATGTGACATTCAGGTAAAAAAAAAATGTGTGTGACACTTTGATCACCTTTTTTTACTTCTAGTATTTTTAGAACATCCCATGAATCAAAGAGGCCCTAAAAATATTGCTGAAGATTTTTGACCCAGGCTTTGAGGACAGATCGCCGGTTAGCTTAATAGCAAAGGAATTCCATTCTCTGAAGCCTGAAGATAGAACTATAAAAATAGTGCACGTCAATAGGAAGGTTAATGGGGTTGCCCATAATCTTGCTCAATTGGGGCGTAGTGAATTGTGTGGTGCTGTTATGCTCGATCAGGTCCTGACTTGTATGTCTGAGTTGGTTCTGCAAGATTGTAAGAACAGTTTACCTGACTAAGTAATATACAACTCCTTTTTCAAAAAAAAAAAAAAAAAAAGAGGCCCTAAAGATTTGAAAAGTGCTGAAACCTGAAAAAAAAATATCGTGGAAATTGTGCATTCTGCGCAGTTACCGTGAAATCGTTGGCAGATTGAGCTGAAATTCGAAACAATCCTTATACTGTGATATGGTGTGGTACCTACTTGTAACAGCGAACCCGTTGTATCCGTTACTGCCAGTCACCGTGCAATGTGCGGGACGGGATCCTCTAACGTTAAGGTATAAAGTCAGGTAAGCTACAGTACGCTGACTTCTCTTCATCTAAATTATATGATTAAGCCCAAAACAATATAAATTATTCTACACAATACTAATTTATGTTATGCAACCAGAGTAATTACATATAGACAAAATTATGGTGCAGTAAAATTTTGTTAAATTTTTAATATCTACAGTAATTGTCTACAGTAATTAATTACATCACATAACTATGGTACTAATGCTAATTTGCTCTGACTTTACTTCATTCTTTTCCCTGACTTTGCTCCTCAACGTTAGAGGAGCCGGTTCCGCAATGTGCATCACCAGTCTTATCGCTATGGCCAGTGAAGCAGTCACCGTCCTAGCGCCTAGGGCACAGTAAATAAAAGGAGCCGCCACGACGGCACTACCGACAGTCTGCCAGGGTCTTATCCTTGCTCGTCCAAGAATAGAAGCTCCCCGCCCCTCTAGCTGCCTAGCCGCTGTCTGGTCCATGCACACACCACAACAGCTCTACCACCTACAAACTATGGCTCTTTAGAGCATCCTCACTCGTTGGCGCTCTCCACGTCCAAATCCGGCGAATTTTTCGTCCGGGAGGAAGATTTGGTGTGGGGAGTAGTAGTTTCCCAACCGCGTGCCCAGGCGAAGTCGACGAGGCGAATTTGAAAAACGGAAACTTGACAAACTACGGCTAAAAACGGGTGAATATAGACTAAATTTAATGATATTTATCATATAACGGGCGGAGTTCATACATAGAGGCCGAATTCGACTATATTTCGAATTCGGCTAGGGGAATTCAAATGCTAATTCTAAAAACACGGCGATCTACATGCCTAAATGGCGGTAGAACACCGTGTAGTCGCCGTCGTCGTCGTCGGAGCCGTCGTCCTTCGGCTGCGCGGCCTGGCTGCTTTGGCCGGCGTCTCCCCGCCGGATGGCTTGTACATATCGTCGTCGGAGGACTCGAGGTCGACGACGGGGACAACGACGCCGGAAGGAGGTGTCGCAGGACGGCGGTAGCGCGCGGCATCGACGTTGGCGGTCGTAGCGGCGCGGGCGGCGCGTTGGCGTGCGGCGGCCGAGTCCGGCGATCGCCGGCTCCGCCTCTGCGCTCCCGATCGCTGGCCTCCATGCGGCGTCGTCCGCGCGCTTCTCCTCCCAAGTCCTTCGATCGCGATCGCCTCCGCCATCGCGGCCTCCCGCGCTTCGCCTCTCGGCGAGTGGATTGCGGCGGCCTCTTTCTTCGTCCTCTTCCGCTGGCGCGCGGAGCTGTCGCGGATGACGAGCGCCGCTGCGCCCTCGGTCGGCGGCGGAGACGGCTCCTTCTTGATGCGCGGCGTCGAGCGGCGTCGCCTCTCCTTCACCGGCGCCAAGGATGACCTCGGCGCCGTCCGGAGACGACGAGCCGGCCATGCGCCGTGGCTGCCAGACGTTTCCGGCGGCGGCTCGCCGATGCCCGATGGAGCGGGCATCGTGAGCACGGTTGCCGCCCTGGATGTGCTCGATGACGGCCTCGAGACTCCGGCCGCGCGCTCCACCAACGTTTGCGGCCCGCCGAGTTGTTGCGCGGAGGCGGAGGCGGCGGGCCGTCGTCGCGGCGAGCTCCCGCTCCCGCCGCGGGAAGTACGGGTTCCACGCCGTGTAGTTGTCGGGGTGGTGGCGTGGCTCGGCGCGCTCCTCATCCGTCATTTTCATCCGCGCCTCCTCGATCTCGATGTCGAGGAGGTCGCCCGAGGCGGCGGGATTGGCACGCCGCCACGACTCGCCGCCACCCACCGCCGGCGCCTCGTGTCCGGCGGGCATGGGTACCCCGCCTGGTGGAGGAGGTGCCCCTCCCACGCGTGGAGCGAGCGGCGGGGAAGCCGTTGTTGGCTGCGCCGTCGTCCTCGGAGAATGCCATCTTCGGAGAGTTGAGGGAGAGTGGACGGAGACTAGAGGGAGGCGGAGGGAGAGTGGATCACGGAGTACGCGGCGGCGGAGCGTATATAGGGCGGCACACGGGGTTCGGCGTGGAGTGCGAAGCGTCACGGCGAGCTGACGGCGACCGCGTGGAGTGCGCGCGGAAGACGATGCGTGCGCGGAAGCGCGACATTAACTCGCCGCGTGGACGGCGAATGCGACCGGCGGCGAGCTTTACGGCGCGCGGAAGACGATGCGATGAGGACGACGATCGGTTTCTCTCGCGACAAGTTGGAGCCACCGGACGCGCGGGAGTTTCCTCGTATTTCCAGCGCTTTCGTTTCGTCCAGTCCCCAGCTCGGGGCGGGGATGGCTCGGGGCAGCGAACCGGGGCGTGGGCTGATGCCGCCGGATGGAAAAAAGCCACACCGCCTACGAACGAGTGGCTCTTTATTCCCAGATTCTCTATCCATCCCAGCGGCACCAAGGGTTTTTGGAACCTAGCCTAGTCCACCGCAAATCATCTCCAACTTGAACGACATGCAAGGGGCTTCCATGTGTTGACGATTCTAATGCAAACGCCCTAAGTTTCCTCCATCTCATGCCACCAAGCAGTGTGACATCATGGCGCCGCGGCCGGCCGGCCTCTCCCTTCTCCTGGAGATGAACATGGCGCCAACCACTTTCTTCACGGCCCTTTCGGGGAGGAAAGGTTGTCGAGCTTTGCATGCCAACGTGCTGTGCCCAACTCACACGGGATAGGTCCAAATTGCCAGCCTTGCCGATGTTCACTTCACTTCACTCCACGCAGAAACGCAAGTTGCCTTGAATGAAGCCATTATTTTTTTTCAAAAAGTCTTATATTAGCCGAAACCAACCCTTACAAAAACACCCTAAGCAAAAGAAACAAAACGTAAGTTCCTGAAGATTTCATCAGCATCTTCCTCCTGCATCCCTCGACGGCGTGCCGTGAGCAAAGCTCAATGCCGCCTCTGGGCCTCCGGCGTAGCAAAGCTCGTGTCGCGGAAATCTTGAAAAAACCCAGGTTCTTGTAGAGGTAGCGGTCAGGAAGTCATCGACATAGACCAGAAGATGCCGGTGTCCACGATCTTGAAAGATCACCGTCCGGAGAAGCCGATCGCCTAGGGCTAGCTCTCGTGAGAGGCGAAGGGCAGCGGAACCGGTGCGACGACGTGGGCAACCGAGTGTAGGAGCCGATCGCCTCTCACGAGAGCTAGCCCTAGGAAAACGTTTCGTAGAGAAGGCTTGAATGAAGCCATTTTTTGCGAAAATTCCACCGATCCATTAATAATCATCAACAGTAGTACAAAGATGCCTAAAAGTAATAAAAATTACAAATAGGTCGTTGGACCACCTAGCGACGACTACAGACACTAGCACGAGCCGAAGGCGCGCCGCAGTCCTCGCCCCTCCATCACCGGAGCCAGGCAAAACTTGTCGTAGCATGGCTTGTTGTAGTAGACTGGCGGGAAGTCGTCGTGCTAAGACCCCAAAGGTAATGCAACGGAGCTGACAACCATCGGGACTGATGAAAACACAATCGAACAGAAAGACGATCGGATCGAGGGTGATCCGCCGGGACACAACTCCACGCATCCTCCGTCGGTAGATGCACCACCGGAGCGAGGATAGGATGGGAAGGACCTTATTCTGACTTCAGAAAGTAGCCGCCGCATCACCATCCCGAAGAAGACACCGAAAACAAACTAAACGAAAAACTGAAAACTGAAACCTTTCCGCCGGCGAGAGGCCGCGGTCCGCCACACCTCCAAAGCCCCAAGGGCACCGGAGGCGGAGCGGACCGGCAGCGTCGCCGGTGAGAGGAACGAAACCCTAGATGGGTTTTAGAGCCGCCTCAAAACGCATTGCTGTTTCCGTACCGGTTCAGAACGAAGATGCATTTGAATGAAGCCATGTTAACTGGCCATGGGGTGGAAGCCATGTTAACTGAGCATTGTACTCTTTACTTCGTGGTGAAATCGTCGTCAGAATCATGGTTGGAACGCAGGAAATGTATCTCCCAGTGTTTCAAACGGTGTGGCTGAATTGCGAGGTCAAGACACCCGAAGTCAATAGACAAGATCAAAGGATCCTTCGACACAGAGCGTGTACTGGACAGAGCACATGCTCCAGCAGAAGAGATGTTGGTTTTGCGCAATGGCAGCAGCACGGCGGCGCTTAATTGCCGTGGACCAAAAGGGGGGCGGCAGGAATCAACATACATGTCCTGCGTCCAGGCAGGCAGGGTCACAGGCTCACAATAGATGCAGGATTCGGCGCTCCAGTTCACACTTCAGGCCCGAGATAATTGCTTCAACTCAACGTCAGGCTTGGAAATTTCTTCCCCCAAGAACTCTGAATCACTCCAAGCAGCAAAGGTAAGCTGAAGAGTGTACATTTCAAGTTGCAACAGATAGAAAGCGCAAGCGTAAAATTCGCCATTAGAGCGCAGCAAGGTGACCACATGTACATTACATAATCTTCCTTCGCCCCGCAAAGGGAAGAAAGAACATGAACAATCCTGGGCAAAATCATTATCTACAACCAAAATGATCAATCCCCAAACAAAGGCAAGAACAGCCAAGGGAGCCCTTCTCCCCATATTTCATCCCTAAATTTTTAACTACATATATATGTTGCATTTTTTTCCTATATAGATTACCGGACCACCCAAAGAGAGTGAGAGATAAGAACATATCTCTTGGCAATTCCAGTGGGGCTGAGAATCTACCGCACCGATCCAGCTCGCCGACAGACACCGTCGAGAGCCTCAGCGACCGTGCCCGAGAAACCAGCGATGGCTTGGAACATTCCTGGCAGGCCGGTCTGGATGTTGTTCAGCGTCATCGACCGGGTCACCTCGACGGCCTTGGCATGCCTCGATATCTCGTCCTCCACCTTGCGGCGGCATTGGGCGATCTCGGTCTTCTTCTCGTTAAGAGGGTCACGGGCATCGAAGTTGTGCCCGTCCATGCCGTCGCGCCCGCTGCCCGGAAGGCCGAGCCCCACGATCGAGTACGACTGGTAGTACTTCTTCTCGATGGACCTCAGCGAGTTGGTCTTCTTCTCCAGCTCCTTTGAGTACGTCTCTGTCCGCTTCTTGATCTTCATCTCCTCGGCCTGCTTCGTGTAGATGACGTGGACGACGTTCACGAAGCTCTTGATAGCCTCTGAGGCTACCGCGTCTGGAAGCCGGTCCAGTGCTTGCTTCCACTCATCACAGAAGGTGGTGAGCTCGCGTGAGATGAGCGTCGCCTGAGCTCCTTGTGGGGCGATGCTGTCCACCTGGAAGAGTGTGAGCTTCAGCCAGCCATAGAGAGAGCGGATGTAGTCACGTTGGTATTTGATGAGCCGGTTGAAGTTCGAGTGCCATGCTGAGACAGCGGCCTCGAGATCACGGGTTGCAAGCCTGTGAAGGTCGGACGTTGACTCTGCCATGGAGTTGTCCACCAGACCGCGCACTTGTTTAACAATCTCGTTCTGGGTTTCATGGAAGTAGTTCATTGATCTCCACATGCTCAACAACCTGTATGCCAAAATGCACAAACAATTAAGTACTTCCACAGAGCATCACAGTATCTGGAATCAGGGATGGTGGAGCAAGGCTTACGCGAAACAAAGCTCGACAAGCTGCGGCGCAAGCTCGTTGTCACGGACTCTGACGATGGCTGAGGATGTGGTAGTGGCAGCTTCAGATGTAACAACTATCAGGGATTGCAGCTTGTTGATGGAAACCTTGGTCTTGTCCAGCTTGGCACTATCCCTCCCTCTGTATTCCAAGCCTTGCAGAGTAGAAAGCTTCTTCTGATGCTCAATCTTCACGCTCTCTCTAGCCTGCAGCAGTTAAAATTAATACATATATGCTGAGCTTGGATATCGGAATAGTAGGGCTTGATAAACTGCTTAGTGAACCAAAAAAAATAGTACAGTGCAATAACTTGTAAATGGTAATGACACATCATAAACCAAATTAAGGGAACCAAATGAACAAGTGTTGGTTTCGCTGAACCCATCTAATATAATTGGCGTAGATTATATACCTACAGAAGGTAATGCCCCTACCTAAGAACTTTCTGGTTCTTAGGAAGGACATGTCGAATCCATTTTCGGCATTATCAGATATATTATGTACACCGAAGACAATTTATCGAGGTCTGAGACCTTTATACAATATATAGTACGGAATCTCAAAGAACAAGAGTAGTTTACAAAAATTAGAGCATAAAGGAAGGGGGGAATATTTGAATGTGTGGTTAGATTATCTAATCCCGTAAATCGTTGCTGCCTTTACTGAAAGCAGCTTAAATTATGAAACCAATGTCCAGCTGTTGCAAAGGAGGAAAGTGCAGGGCCTCTCTAAAGAAGCTTTCTGCAACAGGATCAGATTCTTCTTCCACAATTGCTGAACAAAAGGGGGGACTGCTATACAATGAAATTGTATCAAGACACCCAACTTCAAATCTAGAGAGATGTCACCTAATCTAGCACAAAAGGCACAATTTCTAGCCATTTGTTTGCAATAATCCACTTGTACCTACCACAATCTAGCAAAAAACGGCAAGAGACAGAACTCTCTTCTTGGTGCAAGTTGTTTCAGCCAGTTTCACTTCATCCTTGATCGTAGGGTTTCTCAAGGGGAAAATGTACAACACCTTATTCTACAAGCATTGTTATATACTCAATTCATTGCTTTATAAAACTTGGTCATGGGATGGATGAAGAAATTACCTTGACCTCCTCGTAAAGCTTCTTTTCCCAGGCCAGAAGCCGCTCCAGTGTTGACCCATGGCTCTTCCCTTCCATTGAGTCCATCTCATGAGCGTCCATCTTGTAGCGTACAGCCAATGGCGGCTTTGACGTCCACGTTGACGAAAGTGCTGATAGCATGCTGTTCGAGTGGTACACCGTCTCTGCGAAAGGAGAAATCAGCATTACGAACATTTGAGCGATAAAGCTTTGCGTATTGTTAAAAAAGAAATCCTAAAGCACTAATAAGAGCATTTGAATCGGATTTTGGGGCGCAATTTGCGCAATGGCGATTACTACTTACTTTTGAGCTGGCGGAAGTTGCGGTCGAGCTGGGCGCGGCTGGCCTCGAGGAGCTCTGACACGCCGTCCCCGGCGTCGGCCGCCTTGACGAAGTACTCCTCGATGGCGGCGACGATCTCGGCGAGCGTGCGGTGGCGCACGACCATCCGCATCTCGGTGGCGGCGGTGACGGTGGAGGAGGAGTCCCCGGCCTCGGAGCGGTCGGCCCTCCTGAGCTGCATCGGCATGGCCATGGCCATGGCGGCGTACTCGGACGGCGCCGTGCCGCCGTACTCCGATCTGGCGGCGAAGCCGCACTCCGATCTGTTCCCCAGCTCGTCCCCGTCCGATCTGGTCTCGGACGTGGTGGTGGACGCGTAGTGG
Source organism: Lolium multiflorum (assembly GCA_030979885.1). Taxonomy (NCBI): domain Eukaryota; kingdom Viridiplantae; phylum Streptophyta; class Magnoliopsida; order Poales; family Poaceae; genus Lolium; species Lolium multiflorum. Next base: position 149,062,399 of record CM061747.1, read on the forward strand.
TCCTCCTCGTCCTCCCACCCGCCGCAATGCGCGTCCTCTTCCCTCTCCTCGTCGTCGTCGTCCTCGTGCTCGTCGTCCTCTTCTTTGAGGTGGCCGTGGAGGTAGCCCCGCGCCTTGGCCTCGTCGTCGAGCTCGCGGAGGCGGGTGGCCTCCTCGAGGTCGGTCTTGCGGCGGTCGAAGAACTCGGAGTCGGGCGGCGACGGCGGGTAGAAGTTCTCCCAGTCCCAGGCCGACGACGAGGACGGGGTCCCCGCCACCGGCGGCTTCCGGAAGGAGGACTGCGCCGGGCTCGCGACGCTGGAGTCGGACAGGATGTGGGGCACCTTGAGGCGGCGCATCCTCGGATCCCTGTCGAGCCTGACCGCGGCAGGGGCCGGCGGAGGCTGCGTCTGATGCTGGTGCTGCTGCTGCTGCTGCGGCGGCGGCGCCTGGTGGTGGCGAGGGAGCGGCGTGGGCGGCGGCAGCGAGGAGGAGGCGACGGAGGAGGAAGCGGCTGGTGGCTGCGGCGCGGGCGCGTGGAGGGCCGGCGGCGCGGCGGTGGTGAGGAGGACGGGCGCGGTGTTGTGGGAGACGGCGAGGGAGGGGTGGCCCTGCGCGAAGCGGGAGAGCGCGGCGGCCGTGAGGCGGAGGGAGCGGAGGTAGTCGGCGTGCGCGGAGGCGAGCTGCTGGCGCGCGGCGACGGCGTCCTTGATGTTCCGCCGCCGCTCCTTGCAGCGGCGCACCGTGTCCTCCTGCTCCACCTTGGACGCCGCGCACCCCATCGCCTCCTCCCCGGCGGCAGATCTCCCTCCTCTCCTCCTCTGTCTTCTTGCTGCCGCTGCTCTCTCTCTCTCCACTTCCGTTTCTTGCTGAGTGAGTTCTTCCTCCCCACTGTGCCGTCAGAGTGGAGAGCGAGGAGAGGAGTGTACTTGAGTGTGGGGAGTGAGGTGAGGTGCGTGCGTGCTCCTTGCTTCGGTTTTTCTGTTTTTCTTGCTTTCTTTTGGCGACGGTGGTTTAATTCGTCTCTCTTTTCTCTCTCTTCTTAACGGGCCTCTTTTCGGTCGGTTTTTCTATCTTGTTGCTTTCGTGTTCCCGGGCCCGACTACCGGTACGTGTGAAGTGGGCCTACCAGACCACACGCTTTACTTGTTTGCGTAGACAGGCTGAGCAAAAAATTCCACGTCACTGCTATATATCGGAAGCAACATTCTACCTTTTCTACCCAGCGCCTTCTTTTCTGCAGAAAAATAGTTCCTTTTCTTTCCTGCTTTATTTGCTCCATCTTCCACGTCGGCACAAGGTCCCTTGGTATGGGCAGGATCTTCCCACACCGGCGCTCCCGACATGACATTTCTTCATGCATGGAGAGGAAAAAAGTAAAACTGGTTCGGCATCTGATCAAGTTGGGTAAGAGGTCTATAATGATCAAATGGTCATTAAACACTAGTTCTTTCGCTTAATCTCGATGATTGTAGTGTGCAAGACCGGGCGAGAGCTAGCTATGTACCGAATAATGGTAAAACGTTGCTGGAGCATACCGAATGCCCGCTCGACATTCTTGACATGCCTCCTAGCATTAAGAAAAATAAGATATCTTCTCTCTAGCAAGGTCGTGGATTGTATTCACAAATGTAGACCATGCTGGATAGATACCATCGGCTAGATATCACCTCGCGTCATATGCGTCGTCGTTGATCTCATAGTTTATGGTCGGACCATGTCCCTGTTGGCGTCAGAAACCCCGGCGGGCAGTGACTGGCCAACACGGTAGAGCCGGAATGACTAGGGCTGCGGCTGGTCCCTCGGACGCGACCCGCAAAGCCTCTGATCGCGCGTCTTTGGGTCGAGGCGTGCCACGACCTATACCAGTCGGAAGGTGTGGATGATGCCTCGCTTAGTTTTCTCAGGGCACACACGTACGTTAATACGAGCCTCGATCGGCTCTCGGGTTGTCCTGAATCGGCTCAAAGAGGCGATTCACCCACCATTCGTCCAAGGTGGCCGAATATGTGGTGGTCTGCTTGATCATGGTAGAGCTAATGAGATCCACGACGATGTAGGGTTTTCACCGCATAATCGGATCGTCCTACTCTAGGTTGGGCCTCGCGCTCACGCACGGTGATCGTAAGCTTGCCCTAGACGAGGCCTAAAACCAACACAAGGTTGATCCTCGGAACATCCCGTCTAGGGCTCGCAAACGACACCCTACGTGCCGTGGATCCTCCACCCCTTTGTAAGGCCTAACTATTGCAGATATTAAACTAATCCTGTAGAACAAGGAGTGATCGTAACGGATCGGATCTACTAAACTATGATCAAGCGGGGTGCCGCCCGCACCCATGATGAGGCACAAGGACGGCTAGATGCGCAAGGGTTGCACTACGAAAGCATGCGGCATGAAGAACAATGCTAACCCTAACACATCTATGATAACTACGTTGCTCGCCATCAAAAGCGCTTCATACGAGCAACGCATGAACAACGACGAAGGTGTTGCCTAGATCGCAGATGCGATCTAGGCAACGCTACGGTAGAAACCCTCGAGACGAAGGAGTTGGCGATGCGCCGAGATTTGTTTGTGGTTGAACGTTGGTTGTTGTTTATTCCATAAACCCTAGGTACATATTTATAGTCCAGGGGACTTTCTAATGTGGGCGTGCACTAAACCGTGCACGAGACAAACTCTAATTTCTAAACTAAGATACACGGGCTAGCTAGCCCAAACTTGGTAAATAAGGCCGATTCACATATCTCCACGCATATATCTTCAAGTCCATCTTGATCGCGGCCCACCTCTGACTTGGCCAAATTCTGGTGATAACACATGCCCCCCTGGTTTTGGAAATAACATTTCTAAAATCATCACGCTTTCCTTCGTCGGGTCATGTCATGATATAGCAGAGTCGTCGCAGCATCCGTCATCATTATGCTTTGTCAGCTCTTCTGGAAAACTCGATAGCTCTGCATCACTTCCTTGGAAACTGTAATGGCGTTAAATTTCCTCCAAGCTTCCCATTATTCAACCGTGCTAATTGATCAACCCTCTTCATCCTCTGATCTGGCCACCGACATTTCTTTCCAATCTATTCCCCCAAATGAGCCAATGTTGGAGTCCGAGCGGGACTTTAGTGAGGACGATGACGATGACGCAGAGGAAGAAAAACTCCAGTCACAGGCTAGAGCAGCGGTGATGAGGCATTCTCCGGAAACAGTGCTGGTGACAGCTACAATGCTGACGACGAAGGCAGCGAGGACTAGTGACATAGCACCAGCAAGATGCGAGCAATCGGCTCTTCTTCTGTTCCTCTTTGAACCATCGGCTCTTCATTGCAACAAACCCTCCTCTGTCAATGAAGAAGTATTCTTCAATCAATTGTTTTGCCGATGGTCAAAGTCACGCAGTCTCCAAAGAGAGCCGATGGCATTGCATCGGTCTCTATTATAAAAATACGAGGAAAGTCGATCTAGCCGCCCTTCCAAACGGTAACCTGCGACCTCCATCTGAAAAGGCGAACTCAGATCCCCAAATCGCCGCCTGAATAGCTCCAACCCACAACCATTTACACAGATCTCGGCCACGCCGCCCCCAGCTCCTTCAACGTATCCCATGGCGGAATCATCCAACACCGATACCACAGCTTCCGGACTGAAGGTAATCTTCAACCCCCTCTCGCTGTTCGACTTGACATGAGATTAATGGCACACTCCTGAATTAATGTTTCGCTCCGCTACTAATTTAGGCTTCAGATATCCTTCTGCCACACCCTTCTCTCGCAAATTCGATGTGCCTTGGTCCTCGTTCTTCTGAGAGTCCTGCCCTGTTAATTTCGTGCGAAGCTAACAGAATCCCCTTTGTGAGCCAAAACCTAGATCTAACTACCTGACTGCCTACGAGCCTGGCCTAACCCTCCTGAAGGTTGGGTAGCATGGTACAATAGAGTATCAAAATCCCACTATGCCACTTGGGAAACCATAGGGATAGCCGATGCCCTGTCACTATCATTATCTCCTCTTGGGAAGAACGAGAATATCTTGAAAACCATCGGCTACTTCTGGTCTGATGCACTGAACTGCTTTATGTTTGGTCATGGCCCTATGACACCAACCTTACTGGATGTGGCCATGATCACGGGGCTGGACATTGCATCCCCCAGCCCTTCTGCATTCAAACTGCCAAAAGTCCCTTTCACCCTCTCCTCCAAAAAAGAGTGTACCAGCTGGGGTGCCTACCTCAATCGTTACATGAAGAATAAAGGCCCCGTGACAGAGAGGGAGCACACAGCCTTTCTGAATTTCTGGTTGGAGCACTTCATATTCTGTGGCCCATCACTTGCTCCTACCAAGAATTACCTCTCCCTGGCTTATGAACTTGCTAAAGGCACCCATCTCGGCCTAGGCAAACTATTCCTTGGAGAGATTTATCGATCCCTCCAACGATGTCTGTCAAATTGTTCCATCGAAAGATCAAAACTGGCGGCCCTGTGGTTCATTCAGGTGTGGGCACAACTATACTTCCAAAACCAAATACCAGACTTCCCACCACTGACCACCTGCACCTTTCCGGATGTGAATGGAAAGGAAATCCGATGCACCAGCTACGGCCAAGCCCTATATGGTCTCCCGGGCAGCAGGCTGATCCCCAAGGAAGCAGCAGGGTGGTTCAAGATTTTCTTCCAAGGTCTGGACAACCCCCTGTTTGATCCTTATACTGAATCGGCAAACTTTGAAAACCCCGTCTCTTTCCGATTGGGTGACCTTGCCGATGACGCCGGCACACATTTGTACTCCATCATGATTCGCCCTTGCTTCCTCCCTGTTGGCATGAGTACCTCAAACCGGATAACAAAGCCCGGTTATGAGTGCTACCAACCGGTAGTGGCGGCGACAGCTTGGTCTCGGACAGTGCCTCACTTCTTCTTACATCATCGACAGCAAGTAGAGCTGACCTGCCTGACATCATCACCGCCCAAAGGTGTTACACCTTCTTTGATGCTTTGGCCATCCCAATTCCTCACGACCTCCGCTTCTCCTTCACCACCGATGGTTTTGAAACTTGGTGGTCTATGTGGAAGACCCACGTCTTCCGGAGGCTCTAGGACCGGCTGGAGAGCTCGACGCAGTATGACATCCCTGGGACCGGTACCACAAGCATTTCGTATCCGCCTTATGGTGATTATCGTGACCTAACTCTTTCTCCTGGCAGCAACAAGATGGTCCGGCTCCCACTCAAGCCGGGTTCCCCTTCGTATTCCTCCCCCGCACCGGTGGTTCTCTTCGCGAACTCGCCACCTCGAAGAAAGTCATAATGCGGGGTCGGCCGATTTGCGAAATCGGCTCCCAAATAAAGCATTTTCGGGACCGGTTGCCCCCGAGCCTCGACTCGGCGAGGACGTCGGTGAGGAAGGTGGCTGCCAGAAAACCCCGTAAAGCTCCGGCTCACGAAAGCTTGCGTGTAAGTCGGTCTCAACCCTGCAGACGTTTGTCCGCTTTCAATCATTCGTGTATGATACGCTTGTGTTCTTCCCTACAGCCCTCCACTGAAGGAACCTCCAGCAGCTGAGGAAACCAGTCAAGGGGACTCAAGCTCGGGCAATTCCGAGAGGTCCACCACCCAAAGCCAGACGGCTTCACCGGCGCCGGCTCTTAAGGAAAAGTTGAACACTGAACCTCCTGCCCCCCAAGCCCCGAACAGATCGGGGTCACGCACAAAGAAGCGCTGTGTCAAAAGGGCTCGCAAGAACCCACGACCCTCTTCATCAAGCCAGGAGGTCTCAAATGTAATCATCTTCTTGGTCATGCTTAATGCTTTTCCCGTCGTTACATATAGATCGGCTAATCATTTCCTCTTGCAGGCCGAAGAAACTTCTAGCGGAGACGTTGAGGAGATACAGATTCCGTCCGCCACTCTGGACCTGGCCACCCCGGCGGCTGCCCAAATGGTTAACCCATCTCAGTCCACAGAAAAGCCGATCGTCACTGCATCGGCTGTTCCCCCTTCCTTGGGAGAGGTATGTCTTTCTTTCTTGGCCCCATCAATTCCACCATTGCCTGCTAAACTCACTTTGTTTGCTCTGCCAGGGTTATGATCTCTCGAGCTTGCTTTCGTTCGATCCAGACTCCATCGAACCAACTTCTTCCAAGGCAGGTGGGGAGCCGATCCCTAGTACGGTCCGTGGTCCACTCCAACGCCTCAAAGATTTGCTTTCCCCAACTGAGACTTTGATTGAAGATTCCGCGGAAGCCAAAGGCATTCTCGAGGATATCCAGCTTCATCTCCCTATGACCCGCAAGTGAAGCTCTGGCCCGCCTTACCCTGCCGGTCTTTAAGTCAAGGGTGCAATCGGCTCGCCAAAGGATTGCTCTTCGCCGCTCCCAACTTCCGCTGAGGGCCGATATTGCCGAAAAATGTCGACGGCTCAATGAGAAGAAGGCTGCTCTGGACGCCAAGATGGATACCTCTGCTACTCGTGCTGAACTCGAGACCCTGCGCAAGGAGCTGGAGGATCTTGAAGAGAGGGTAAGGGTGACCAAACAGCTCATCCAGGACAAGGAAGCCCTTGTTGCCCGTTCTCAAGACGAAGCAAAAGGCCTCACGGCCGGTCTGAAGACCGATCTGGCTGAAATCCGTACCCTGAGCAATCAGGACGGGTGACGAGGACGACAAGGCTGAGATTGCTGAGGCGGACCGCGTTCGTGTCGACGCCATTTTCGCCCTCGGTGTGTTTCTTCAGTAGGGCCTTCAGAGACAAATGATGTTTCATTGGACTGGATCTTTCTGTACTTGCTACATTTTTTTTTTACTGGCCGATTTTCCATCAGCTCCCGACATTTTCTTGCCCATGCGTCTGTCTGATAACCGTATGCACCTCCCCCGAGCCGAATCTGACAGGTGATTGCAGATATCGGCTTTGCATTATGTCAATGCGCCGTACTCGTACCTCGGCTCCGTTGGGATTCGTGTAGCCGACGTGGCCGCCGGTCGTTAGATCACCGTTGAAACCACGCAGACCGTGTAGTGAGAATAATCTTGGCCGACTCGCTGGATCGAAGCGCTCCGTAAAGGTTTCGTAATATCCCTCATGTAATGCTGGAGCACTAGGCCCCGTCGGGAGGACGAGCCCCGTGTTCGTACCAGCCGATGTTTCGTCATCGGCTTTCTGTCCCAGGCGTGCGAAATGTGTTGGCGTCGAAACCCACCGGCGGGCGTGGGCCAACACGGTAGAGCCGGGAATGACTAGGGCTGCGGCTGGCCCCGATCCCTCGGACGACGGCCCGCAAAGCCTCTGGTCGCGCGCCGATGGGTCGCAAGGGCGTGCCACGACCTATGCCTCGGGAAGGTGTGGATGATGCCTCGCTTAGTTTTCTGGGGCACACACGTACACGTTAAATACGAGCCTCGATCGGCTCTCGGGTTGTCTGTGAATCGGCTCAAAGAGCCGATTCACCCATTCGTCCAAGGTGGCCGAATATGTGGTGGTCTGCTGATCATGGTAGAGCTAATGAGATCCACGACGATGTAGGGTTTTCACCGCATAATCGGATCGTCCTACTCTAGGTTGGGCCTCGCGCTCACGCACGGTGATCGTAAGCTTGCCCTAGACGAGGCCTAAAAACCAACACAAGGTTGATCCTCGGAACATCCCGTCTAGGGCTCGCAAACGACACCCTACGTGCCGCTGGATCCTCCACCCCTTTGTAAGGCCTAACTATTGCAGATATTAAACTAATCCCTGTAGAACAAGGAGTGATCGTAACGGATCAGATCTACTAAACTATGATCAAGCGGGGTGCCTGCACCCATGATGAGGCACAAGGACGGCTAGATGCGCAAGGGTTGCACTACGAAAGCATGCGGCATGAAGAACAATGCTAACCCTAACACATCTATGATAACTACGTTGCTCGCCATCAAAGCGCTTGATACGAGCAACGCATGAACAACGCAGCTTGTGCTGCCTAGATCGCAAGATGCGATCTAGGCAGCATGCTTACCGGTAGAAACCCTCGAGACGAAGGAGTTGGCGATGCGCCGAGATTTGTTTGTGGTTGAACGTTGGTTGTTGTTTATTCCATAAACCCTAGGTACATATTTATAGTCCGGGGACTTTCTAATGGGCGTGCACTAAACCGTGCACGAGACAAACTCTAATTTCTAAACTAAGATACACGGGCTAGCTAGCCCAAACTTGGTAAATAAGGCCGATTCACATATCTGTCCACGCATATATCTTCAAGTCCATCTTGATCGCGGCCCACCTCTGACTTGGCCAAATTCTGGTGATAACAGTCCCTCAGCTAACCTTTCAAACATTAGAGAGCGATGCAGCACGTTGATATCTTGGTGAGTTCATGACATGCTAAAGAAAGTGTGCCAACTCCTTGTTCATCCTAAATCGTTGCCAAAAAAATTGGCGGTATGTGTTTCATCATTGATCTGCTCTTGGAGACGGAGCATATTGGTCAAGATCAATAGCTGTTGTTGTTTGTCAGCGGCGGCATTAACCTCCCCCTTCATCAACATCTCAATCGTCATCTCGTCATCACTGTCCACTGCAACAAAAAGTAAAACACCTTGTCGAAGAGGAGAACAAACGGTGTCGTCGTCTGCCGCTGTTGTGCCAACGAGTCGGGGTCGAAGAGGGCGTGCGACACCGATCTAGCGGTAGAAGTGTGGGGGTTAGGCCGCACCATCAGATTGCTCTCCTCAAAGTACAGCGGAAACAACATTATCGGTTGTTCCGGCCAAACCACGACGATAGTTGGCCGGAGATGGAATTGTCATCGACGGCGGTGGGGATTCTAGGTAGGTGGGTGGGAGGCAAGCACGGTGAGGCGGCTACGATGGAGGGGATGGAGATTTAGGGGGAGGCGGATCGAGAGGGGTGGAGGGTAAGGGGAATAAGCTTTCTAGTTGCTAGGCAGGGCACGTGCAAGAAATTCGACATGGTGAAAGGTGTCGGTACTCTAGCCTAGCCCTTGTAGGTAGGGCCGATGTGGAGTTGTCGTCTATTGTATTGGACTTCAAATTGTGCCACCTTGTTTTGGGGGCGCGGTTGGGACAACATTTTTTGGCAGGTACCTCAACAGGTGTGTTGGAGGAGCTATTTGGGCCACCAGTGGAGATGATCTTATCACCATGTGTGTGTTCGAGATGATCTTAGCATCATGATCTTATCACCCTGAACTGGTAGTGGATAATTCAAATTGTCCGATATTCATATTCTAGAAAATGAAAATGGTCATGGTAATATACAAATCCTAGCGAACATGAAAATATATATGGTAAATATCTTGATTTATTTTACAAATACAAAAAAAATGATATTTTATTTTAACTATATGTGGTTATGGAAAAAGATATACCTGTATCCAAATAAAATTATGTTGGCCTATTTTTAGAAATACTAACTCGATATGCCAATTATTTAACCAAAAATACTAGTAACAAAATGGTCAAATGTTTTTTTTTCTATGAATGAAATTAGAACTATTGTGTATTATGTCATTATAGAGTTGACTCACTATAAGATATAAGCATATTATTTCCTTATTCGTACTCATTTCGAATTGAGAAAACATCCATTTTGTATCCGTATTCAAGCAATATCCGCTATGCATTTGTATTCGACAACATCTATATTCATATTTTTTATCTATTTAAAAAATAAGAAAAAGGATATGAGAAGAAAATATTATGATTGCACACGGCTTAGTGGCATCTGGCATGAGTACCCACCAAGCACGTTTCCCACTCTACGATCGACATTCACAATGTCTAGTGCAAGTAGCACGTCGAAGGCAGTACGCTCGGACCGTATCCCAACTGTTACTTTTCCAATCAAAATAGTAGTCGAGGCGAGAACACGATCAAGATTTAGATGCAGCCATTGTCAGGCGAGAACATGTTCAGTTTGCGCGACGGCGACGACGACTACGACGACGGGGAGGCCAAATCGTGCGTCAGCTAATTAAAGATTAGAAAGCGCGGGGGGACAACGTACGGGCATCGCGCCGAGGATACCCTCCACGCCCGCGTGCCGTCTCCGTCTGTCTTTTATAATCTCCTCTCTGCTCGGAAAGGAAAACTGGGGGAGCCGTGTCAATGGCGGAACGGGTGGACGCGCGCTGAGCCGGTTGAGTCATCTCCAAGTGGCCGGCTGGCGTCTTCTCCCAACTGATCTGGGCGTGCCTGCATCTGGATGCGGCCGCAGTGAACGCACGATCTTGGTCGGCTCCTTTTTTGTAATCCGCGTGTCGGCGCCTTTAATCTACTGTTCATCGTCCCTCTCGATGCGAACAGTTTGGATCGGTAATTTCCCACCTCTCTTTCCCTGAGCAAAGCGAAGTTAAACAATGCGAAGTTTAATCAAGTTGATACAAGAATTACTATGAACAAATATAAGTATTTTGAATTGATAAACGGCCTAACTCAACCAAAAGTCAATGGCATTATGAATCGACACTAGTAGAAAACGGGCATTTGACTGAGTTAGAGCTAACCTTCTAAATGTTAGCACCTCTTTGAATGCACCGGTTATATTTTTATGAACCGTTTCCAAACTCTGCAGGGCAAAGAAAATGAAAAGGGAAGTTATTAATTACTTGATATCAGAAAATGAACAAAAGAGGCTGATATAGTGCGCAAATGATCCAAAATAATTACTTTTGCAACATTGCTCTTATGCCGCACCAATGCTTTGGGTCCATATTCAGAGAGTCCATGATTCAACTCTGGAGTTGTCAAATTGAATTATTAGCAGAATCCAGTGGAACCTGCGGACACGTTACATGCACAATCATGCACAACTCATCGATTACACATAACATGAAGTAAACAAAAAAGAATGTGTACAAGACAGAAACACTCACCCAAAATTGTAACGAAATAGAATGTCACTTTTGAGTTCCTGGTTTTTAAGAAACATGTACAGGTCACTCTCCACGTCTTGGGGGTGATTTTGTAACACCCGGGACTAAAGGCCCGGCCGTAGACCCACTGTCGATGGAGGCCGTTGGTTCCGGAGCTTTAGTCACGGTTCCCCAGCAGAACCTTGACTAAAGACACCATTAGTCTCGGGTCAAAATGTTTGGAGACTAATGGGTTGGGATGGAAGGCCTCTTTTCTACTAGTGAGATACACTGCCCATTCATGTCTCCCAGTCAAGCAGTTCCTCGGCGGTCGGCAACGTCCCAAATTAGATTGACAAGCTGTACAGACCATGGCTAAGACTCCATTGTCGCCACATGAGAGTAGGGATAGACGTCGGCACCAGGTGCAAGGATGGACTGTACAACATCTGGAGCTGCCACCATTGATGTGGGCTTCGTGGATTTGGGAATTAGGGTTGAATAGAACGGGAGCAGGAAGGTACATAAATGCACAGGACAACGGGGTCTTGTTTGCATAATGTCCCGCCTACTCTAGGAAACCCGATCTATACCACAAGTTCCACATCTCATGGTCCAAAATACTAGATCCTTCAATCGCATGTGGTGCCCACATCTCATACAAGTCATGCTCCTAATGTACACGTGGGCATTCCTCGGGCCGGACCAGGTTTTGGGTCGAGCATTAAAAAAACCCAACCCTAAATTCCTAGCCCGAGCACGGCCCAGCCCGACCTTCGAGCTTAAAAATCAAGCACAGACCTTGATCGAACAGAGGAACGCATGGTCTGGCCGAACTAAGCCTAAGGACGTGATTGGTTGCTAACAGTTTGTTTTCTCGCATCCCGTGAGACAAAAAAAAACGAGAGTTTGGATGGCCATGGAAAAAAAATCCCTGCATCGCACGAACTTTAAAGCACCCAAAAAGTTGTATGAGGGGAACACTTTATTCCATCGTTTCTGGCCAGCCACCCTCGTCTCGCGCTTACTGGAGAAAAATTGCGCCGGGCTGGTGCGAGGGAAGGATGGCGGGAACCCGCGCGCGACGGGGAAAATAAGGCAGAAGAAATTCACTCACCTCCCGCCACTACTCCTCGCCTATTTACACCTCCCCGCCTAACCGCCCAAAGCCGCGCCACCATTATCGAACATCCCAAAATTTACCATTTTGGAATGTTAAATAAAATAAATATTTATTGAATGAGTGCTTTGATGTGTGTTGATTTTTCGAAGAAATTAAAACATTTTGAGGGCTAATTGAATTTTCTTCTAAACCTTGTTTAAATCAATGAACAAAGGGGGAGGAACTTTTATACTTAGTCCAATTGGATTTTTATTTGATTGCTTTTGGATTTATTGAATGTTCTTAAAACTTTTTGAAATGTTCGAGAGGGGGGATGAAATGACTCCCCCAAAGGTTTGCAAAAGAAATGTATTTATAAACTTTCATTAGTGTTTGAAATAATTTAATACAAAATTCTTATACCTTTTTTTGAGCTTCCAAATCGTTATGGGAATATTTAAAACCCTAAACCTATTTCAGGGAATGAAATAGAGCCATGATAGACTATAAGTCAATATAGTTCCAAAATTTAATCTTGGCTAGAAATAATATTTATGGGTGCAATATATAACTATCTTGTTACTTGAAGAAAATTTTCAGAAACTAGGTCCATAGGATATGACATTGTATGCCATACTTACTCTGTATGTATAAGAAAAAAATAAACAGAAATATATGTACAGAAAAAGGGCAAACAACTAAAACGTAGATCAAGCTGGCTCAGACGTTCCTCACCCACGCGCACGCCAAGCAAGCTGGCCGCATGGAAAGTACGACCCAGAGCTGAGCTAGCTCGCATCGGCCCGCTTCTTCCTAAATTTTTCTTTTTGCTAAATATAACATCTGGCCCACAGATAACTCCAGCAAACGGTTCACGCTGGGTTCATCTTCAACCTCCAGTCGGCCGCCTCCGCTTTCGCCGCGACGGAATCCCCGCGAGCGCCCGTGCACCTCGGTCTCCCTGCGTCCAGGTGAGCCCCCCCTGAGGTGGATAAGCACGCAGCCCCCCTATCCCTCTTTCTTCGCGCCTTATCTCGCCGCCAGCTGCGAGCTCGCTGTACCAATCCGCCAGCCGGCGCCGCATTTTTCTCCTCGGCCGCTCGCCCCCGCGGCCTATAAAATGAAGCCCCGAGACCCCCTTGACCTCCACAACACCACGCCCTACTCCCATATTCCCTCGGGCTCCCAGTAGCCCGAATTTTGTCGAGGAGCCGCCGCCGTTTTCTCCGACGCCGGCGACGAGTTCCGTCGGTTGGCTGTAAAGGTTGCCTCGTCGTTCTAACGCCTCTCTGGTCTTTTCCGTGTCCTTCCGCGTCTCCCTAATACCCTCTTTCTTCCATAGGAGTTCGGGAGCATCCGCGACAACGGGAGCCGAACACGCCGGCGCTGCGGACGTCGCTCTCGTTGCTGTCCAACCTCGCCGGGACCAGCTGACCGCCGGTGGAGCTCCGCCACGTTTACCAGCATCGCCTCCAAGCCTCGCCCAAACCATCCGACGTTTGAAGCTTCGTCTTCATCCCCGACCGGAGTTGCAAAATCCATCGCCGGCCACACACCGTGAGCACCTCAACGTTGCCCCTTTTTCTTTTGTTTCGTTTTTGGTTTCAGCCTAGATCAAAAACCGATGGCCTATAGTTGATTCCTGTAAAGCTGTACGAGCAGACAATGTATGGCGATAGCCCGAAACCAATTTATTTTACAGATTTTGGCCAAACTTCAAATGCACGTATCTTAGTTAGTTTTATTCAAAATTCAGAATTTCTTGTTGCAGTGGCTTTACAAATTAAAATGATTCCTTTTGAAACTTACTATTTCACTTTTCAAACTAATTAAAATTGTTTAGCTTGAACTTAAGTTGGAAGCTATTATTAGCCGTACCTACATAGGCGTGAACTCTTTCTCCGACCATTCTCCTTCCTAAGCCTAAACAATAATGAAAGGACTAAAATAATGCTAACTTAGTAATGTTTTTGTGGGGTTTCTCTTTGCATGTTTGGAGTTGGTTTCTTTTCTTCCGATGGTTGTTTATGCAATGTTTTACTTTACGTTAGATTGTCCGAACTGCGAGAGCGATACTCACGAAGAAGTAGGAGGTCATTGCTGCTGCTCAGGCAAGTTACATCTACATGTCTATCCCATTTATTTTTGCTATGCTATTTTGATTATAAAAGTAGGAATGCATGCGATAGTTTTATTTTGTTAGCCAAGTATTTTTAGAAATGGCGATGTTTTATAGTTATGTCCTATGGTAGAAATAAGCCGTAGGGATTATCACCCACTTTGTAACCTTAGGTAAATATATGCTAGATTAAGTTCTAGTAAAGTTTTGAACTATATAGTTATGCTTAGTCATGCTAAAATAAAATCCGTTGGGGGGTTCAAATGAAATAATGTTTACGAAATAGAAATGGTTTGTGAAATGTGTTTACCAAATTAAAATGTAAAATTATTTCATCCTGGGCGGAGTGGTATGATGGGTCATCGCGTGTGGAGCTGTGTGCTCAAATTGGTTGGGTCCGCCGCCCAGGGACCCCTAAAAGAACAAATTCATGTTTAGAATTGCTCAGTTGTTTCGTGCAACCACATGTCATATGGGCTCTGGCTTGGTTGATTATCTTGTGGAAACCTACTTAAGGACCGTCATCGGTATGAGACTTTGTGTCTATTTTGGAGCGGGCGTGCCTGGAAATAAGTAGTTAGCCATTTGGGAAAGACCTCGGCATAACCTTCGGGTTGTGCCATGTGGTGAAAGTGTGCAACCCCTGCAGGGTGTAGAACTAATCGATTAGCCGTGCCCACGGTTACGGGCGAAGCTGAGTAAACTTTACCTGAAGATGTCTCTTCTCAACTTTGTCTTTCTAAACATAAATTAAATTTCAAACCCTATGTCCGTGTGTCGTTCATAGGTGGGATTTTGGGGAAAGCCCTGTGTTCGTGTGTCGCTCACGGGTACTTTCATCTAGGCTAGTTGGACTGTGTGACCTCTAGTCATATATTACTTGATAAAATTGTTTATTAAAGATAGGACGAGTTAGAACTTTGGAAATGTTAAAATGTGATTTATTGATGTAAAATATTGTTTTGCGCAAATGTTAAACCTATAGCCATTTCCTTTGATATCCCTAAGCATGTAGAAATAGGTATATTATTGCATTGGTGTAACTTGCCACACATTCAAAGTGTTGACCACTCTCGTGGCTGCAACGTCTCATGTTGCAGGTTGTTCCGATGACGAGTGAGATACGATGTTAGGGTCACGATGCTCCAGTCGATTGCCTGTGGCACATTTGCTGGATCCGCCGCTTTATTTGTCTTCCGCTGTTCATTTTGGCCTACGGGCATTTATGTAATAAATAACTATGTATCGGATTTGATGCGTTGTAATAATGATATGACTGTGATATTTATCTCGTGAATGTGCGTACTAGCAAATCCTTGGGACTAGTACAGTGGATGCACATAGACTCCGGATCTCTCCAGGTTCGGGTCGCCACAGATGGTATCAGAGCCAGGTTCGACTCTAGGTCGTGACCCTAGGTTTGGAAACCTTAGGAAATATATTTAATAAGTATCTTTAAAAAAAAAATCTTTGATACTCTTGTCCATCGATTTCTAAAGTTAACTCATTCTCTTCCCTTTCAAACTTGTAGATGACCAAAGTCCCTGCCAAGATCTCGCATGGAGTAAATGCTGGTCGTTGGACTCGTTTGCTATGGGATATGATATCTCACCTTCGGATGAAGACTCGGCCGGTGTATCAGGGATATCTCTTCACCGAGGCAGGAATGGAGCTGTGGAATGTGGAGGTGCACATCTACTCGACTTTGGAAGATGCGAAACCACTACGTGTCTTTGAGGCACCTATCCCTCGTGACAACTTCAACGCTGGTGTCGAGGATGCCGCCCGTGAAGCTGTTCGTGGGTTGATGGGGCTCTATGAGCCAATGTTTGAGGGGACTCGCTTCGAGTACTTCCCCACGCAATACTCGGATGACACCTTAGTTTACTACTCCCCAACAACAACTGAAGACAACCCGAAGCTTGTCCAACAAGTGGATCTGACTCGAGCCTTTAATGATTCCCTAGAGGACGCTGTGTACGAGATACGCCGCACGAGGAAGCAACTTCGTGATGTGCAAGAAGAGTTGGATACTCTCAAGGAAGAGCTGGCCCTCAAGAAGCGCAAATTTGGGAACGCTTGATAGCACTTCACTAGTTCATGTGATCACGCATCTTCCGCTTAGATGTCCATTTTTGGCTCAATAGAAATAAATCTTTAGTATGCGCTTGAGTTGTAATCCATCATTGTCGACATCCATGTTTAAATTTGTTCTGAATGTTTGATATATTTATGAATGTGTTATTTTTGAAGTTTTTACAAAAGTGTTTTGGGGTAGTTCTCTTCCTTTCTATCTCGAGTCTATCTCTCCTTACTCTCGCCAAATACCCATCAAATGTCTCGCCTTATATTATTCTCATACCTAACAGATGGTTCGCAACAATGAAGTGTCTCCGGCCATGGAGCAACTCCTCCAAGGTCAAGCACAATTGATGCAGCTTCTGACTCAGCATCTGAACCAGAACAACAATAACAACAACAATCCCCCACCTCCACCACCTCCCACTGATCGCTTGACACGGTTCTTGCGACTCAAGCCTCCCACCTTCTCAAGCTCTATCGAGCCTATTGATGCTGATGATTGGCTTCGCACTATCTCCAACAAGCTTGACACTGTGCAATGCTCAGAGCCAGAGAAGGTTCTCTATGCAACTCACCAGCTGGAGGGCCCAGCTGCAGCTTGGTGGGACAACTACAAACTCTCTATCGCCGACATCAACAATGTCACTTGGGATGACTTCAAGAAAGCCTTCCGTGGCTATCACGTGCCAACTGGGATCATGGAATTGAAAAAGAAAGAGTTTCGTGCGCTGCGTCAAGGCTCGCGTACCGTGGCTGAGTACCTAGATATCTTCAACAAGCTAGCTCGCTACTCCCCTGAGGACGTGGCAGAGGATGAGGGTAGGCAGGAGAGGTTCCTCGATGGTCTGAATGACGATCTCTCCTTCCAGTTGACCTCCGGTGATTTCAAAACGTGCCAGGCACTGATCAACAAGGCAATCAAACTGGAGGGAAAACAAAAGGAGATTGAAGGTCGCAAGAGGAAGTTCAATACCCATGAATCTCATACAAGAGACCTTTCAAAGGTTGCAAAGACTGGTTCACCACATAAGCACAAGGAAGTTGTGGAGGGGCACAAAGGACAAAAGGAGGAGCACCCTTTTGCCCCGGGAATCACTTGCTATAAGTGCAAGGAAGTTGGTCACTATGCGAAACAGTGCCCAAACAAAGATCAAGTCGACACCGAGAAATGAAGCTAACTTCTTTTCTACCTACTTTTCCCGAGAGATTCATGTAATAAGGAAAACAAGTGAGAGACGAGTGTTCTTTCTTTCTAGCCATTCCAAATCTCGAGGACGAGATTTTTCTTAAGGGGGTAGATTTGTAACATCCCAAAATTTACCATTTTGGAATGTTAAATAAAATAAATATTTATTGAATGAGTGCTTTGATGTGTGTTGATTTTTCGAAGAAATTAAAACATTTTGAGGGCTAATTGAATTTTCTTCTAAACCTTGTTTAAATCAATGAACAAAGGGGGAGGAACTTTTATACTTAGTCCAATTGGATTTTTATTTGATTGCTTTTGGATTTATTGAATGTTCTTAAAACTTTTTGAAATGTTCGAGAGGGGGGATGAAATGACTCCCCCAAAGGTTTGCAAAAGAAATGTATTTATAAACTTTCATTAGTGTTTGAAATAATTTAATACAAAATTCTTATACCTTTTTTTGAGCTTCCAAATCGTTATGGGAATATTTAAAACCCTAAACCTATTTCAGGGAATGAAATAGAGCCATGATAGACTATAAGTCAATATAGTTCCAAAATTTAATCTTGGCTAGAAATAATATTTATGGGTGCAATATATAACTATCTTGTTACTTGAAGAAAATTTTCAGAATCTAGGTCCATAGGATATGACATTGTATGCCATACTTACTCTGTATGTATAAGAAAAAAATAAACAGAAATATATGTACAGAAAAAGGGCAAACAACTAAAACGTAGATCAAGCTGGCTCAGACGTTCCTCACCCACGCGCACGCCAAGCAAGCTGGCCGCATGGAAAGTACGACCCAGAGCTGAGCTAGCTCGCATCGGCCCGCTTCTTCCTAAATTTTTCTTTTTGCTAAATATAACATCTGGCCCACAGATAACTCCAGCAAACGGTTCACGCTGGGTTCATCTTCAACCTCCAGTCGGCCGCCTCCGCTTTCGCCGCGACGGAATCCCCGCGAGCGCCCGTGCACCTCGGTCTCCCTGCGTCCAGGTGAGCCCCCCCTGAGGTGGATAAGCACGCAGCCCCCCTATCCCTCTTTCTTCGCGCCTTATCTCGCCGCCAGCTGCGAGCTCGCTGTACCAATCCGCCAGCCGGCGCCGCATTTTTCTCCTCGGCCGCTCGCCCCCGCGGCCTATAAAATGAAGCCCCGAGACCCCCTTGACCTCCACAACACCACGCCCTACTCCCATATTCCCTCGGGCTCCCAGTAGCCCGAATTTTGTCGAGGAGCCGCCGCCGTTTTCTCCGACGCCGGCGACGAGTTCCGTCGGTTGGCTGTAAAGGTTGCCTCGTCGTTCTAACGCCTCTCTGGTCTTTTCCGTGTCCTTCCGCGTCTCCCTAATACCCTCTTTCTTCCATAGGAGTTCGGGAGCATCCGCGACAACGGGAGCCGAACACGCCGGCGCTGCGGACGTCGCTCTCGTTGCTATCCAACCTCGCCGGGACCAGCTGACCGCCGGTGGAGCTCCGCCACGTTTACCAGCATCGCCTCCAAGCCTCGCCCAAACCATCCGACGTTTGAAGCTTCGTCTTCATCCCCGACCGGAGTTGCAAAATCCATCGCCGGCCACACACCGTGAGCACCTCAACGTTGCCCCTTTTTCTTTTGTTTCGTTTTTGGTTTCAGCCTAGATCAAAAACCGATGGCCTATAGTTGATTCCTGTAAAGCTGTACGAGCAGACAATGTATGGCGATAGCCCGAAACCAATTTATTTTACAGATTTTGGCCAAACTTCAAATGCACGTATCTTAGTTAGTTTTATTCAAAATTCAGAATTTCTTGTTGCAGTGGCTTTACAAATTAAAATGATTCCTTTTGAAACTTACTATTTCACTTTTCAAACTAATTAAAATTGTTTAGCTTGAACTTAAGTTGGAAGCTATTATTAGCCGTACCTACATAGGCGTGAACTCTTTCTCCGACCATTCTCCTTCCTAAGCCTAAACAATAATGAAAGGACTAAAATAATGCTAACTTAGTAATGTTTTTGTGGGGTTTCTCTTTGCATGTTTGGAGTTGGTTTCTTTTCTTCCGATGGTTGTTTATGCAATGTTTTACTTTACGTTAGATTGTCCGAACTGCGAGAGCGATACTCACGAAGAAGTAGGAGGTCATTGCTGCTGCTCAGGCAAGTTACATCTACATGTCTATCCCATTTATTTTTGCTATGCTATTTTGATTATAAAAGTAGGAATGCATGCGATAGTTTTATTTTGTTAGCCAAGTATTTTTAGAAATGGCGATGTTTTATAGTTATGTCCTATGGTAGAAATAAGCCGTAGGGATTATCACCCACTTTGTAACCTTAGGTAAATATATGCTAGATTAAGTTCTAGTAAAGTTTTGAACTATATAGTTATGCTTAGTCATGCTAAAATAAAATCCGTTGGGGGGTTCAAATGAAATAATGTTTACGAAATAGAAATGGTTTGTGAAATGTGTTTACCAAATTAAAATGTAAAATTATTTCATCCTGGGCGGAGTGGTATGATGGGTCATCGCGTGTGGAGCTGTGTGCTCAAATTGGTTGGGTCCGCCGCCCAGGGACCCCTAAAAGAACAAATTCATGTTTAGAATTGCTCAGTTGTTTCGTGCAACCACATGTCATATGGGCTCTGGCTTGGTTGATTATCTTGTGGAAACCTACTTAAGGACCGTCATCGGTATGAGACTTTGTGTCTATTTTGGAGCGGGCGTGCCTGGAAATAAGTAGTTAGCCATTTGGGAAAGACCTCGGCATAACCTTCGGGTTGTGCCATGTGGTGAAAGTGTGCAACCCCTGCAGGGTGTAGAACTAATCGATTAGCCGTGCCCACGGTTACGGGCGAAGCTGAGTAAACTTTACCTGAAGATGTCTCTTCTCAACTTTGTCTTTCTAAACATAAATTAAATTTCAAACCCTATGTCCGTGTGTCGTTCATAGGTGGGATTTTGGGGAAAGCCCTGTGTTCGTGTGTCGCTCACGGGTACTTTCATCTAGGCTAGTTGGACTGTGTGACCTCTAGTCATATATTACTTGATAAAATTGTTTATTAAAGATAGGACGAGTTAGAACTTTGGAAATGTTAAAATGTGATTTATTGATGTAAAATATTGTTTTGCGCAAATGTTAAACCTATAGCCATTTCCTTTGATATCCCTAAGCATGTAGAAATAGGTATATTATTGCATTGGTGTAACTTGCCACACATTCAAAGTGTTGACCACTCTCGTGGCTGCAACGTCTCATGTTGCAGGTTGTTCCGATGACGAGTGAGATACGATGTTAGGGTCACGATGCTCCAGTCGATTGCCTGTGGCACATTTGCTGGATCCGCCGCTTTATTTGTCTTCCGCTGTTCATTTTGGCCTACGGGCATTTATGTAATAAATAACTATGTATCGGATTTGATGCGTTGTAATAATGATATGACTGTGATATTTATCTCGTGAATGTGCGTACTAGCAAATCCTTGGGACTAGTACAGTGGATGCACATAGACTCCGGATCTCTCCGTTTTTACGTTAGATTGTCCGAACTGCGAGAGCGATACTCACGAAGAAGTAGGAGGTCATTGCTGCTGCTCAGGCAAGTTACATCTTCTGTGGCGACCCGAACCTGGAGAGATCCGGAGTCTATGTGCATCCACTGTACTAGTCCCAAGGATTTGCTAGTACGCACATTCACGAGATAAATATCACAGTCATATCATTATTACAACGCATCAAATCCGATACATAGTTATTTATTACATAAATGCCCGTAGGCCAAAATGAACAGCGGAAGACAAATAAAGCGGCGGATCCAGCAAATGTGCCACAGGCAATCGACTGGAGCATCGTGACCCTAACATCGTATCTCACTCGTCATCGGAACAACCTGCAACATGAGACGTTGCAGCCACGAGAGTGGTCAACACTTTGAATGTGTGGCAAGTTACACCAATGCAATAATATACCTATTTCTACATGCTTAGGGATATCAAAGGAAATGGCTATAGGTTTAACATTTGCGCAAAACAATATTTTACATCAATAAATCACATTTTAACATTTCCAAAGTTCTAACTCGTCCTATCTTTAATAAACAATTTTATCAAGTAATATATGACTAGAGGTCACACAGTCCAACTAGCCTAGATGAAAGTACCCGTGAGCGACACACGAACACAGGGCTTTCCCCAAAATCCCACCTATGAACGACACACGGACATAGGGTTTGAAATTTAATTTATGTTTAGAAAGACAAAGTTGAGAAGAGACATCTTCAGGTAAAGTTTACTCAGCTTCGCCCGTAACCGTGGGCACGGCTAATCGATTAGTTCTACACCCTGCAGGGGTTGCACACTTTCACCACATGGCACAACCCGAAGGTTATGCCGAGGTCTTTCCCAAATGGCTAACTACTTATTTCCAGGCACGCCCGCTCCAAAATAGACACAAAGTCTCATACCGATGACGGTCCTTAAGTAGGTTTCCACAAGATAATCAACCAAGCCAGAGCCCATATGACATGTGGTTGCACGAAACAACTGAGCAATTCTAAACATGAATTTGTTCTTTTAGGGGTCCCTGGGCGGCGGACCCAACCAATTTGAGCACACAGCTCCACACGCGATGACCCATCATACCACTCCGCCCAGGATGAAATAATTTTACATTTTAATTTGGTAAACACATTTCACAAACCATTTCTATTTCGTAAACATTATTTCATTTGAACCCCCCAACGGATTTTATTTTAGCATGACTAAGCATAACTATATAGTTCAAAACTTTACTAGAACTTAATCTAGCATATATTTACCTAAGGTTACAAAGTGGGTGATAATCCCTACGGCTTATTTCTACCATAGGACATAACTATAAAACATCGCCATTTCTAAAAATACTTGGCTAACAAAATAAAACTATCGCATGCATTCCTACTTTTATAATCAAAATAGCATAGCAAAAATAAATGGGATAGACATGTAGATGTAACTTGCCTGAGCAGCAGCAATGACCTCCTACTTCTTCGTGAGTATCGCTCTCGCAGTTCGGACAATCTAACGTAAAGTAAAACATTGCATAAACAACCATCGGAAGAAAAGAAACCAACTCCAAACATGCAAAGAGAAACCCCACAAAAACATTACTAAGTTAGCATTATTTTAGTCCTTTCATTATTGTTTAGGCTTAGGAAGGAGAATGGTCGGAGAAAGAGTTCACGCCTATGTAGGTACGGCTAATAATAGCTTCCAACTTAAGTTCAAGCTAAACAATTTTAATTAGTTTGAAAAGTGAAATAGTAAGTTTCAAAAGGAATCATTTTAATTTGTAAAGCCACTGCAACAAGAAATTCTGAATTTTGAATAAAACTAACTAAGATACGTGCATTTGAAGTTTGGCCAAAATCTGTAAAATAAATTGGTTTCGGGCTATCGCCATACATTGTCTGCTCGTACAGCTTTACAGGAATCAACTATAGGCCATCGGTTTTTGATCTAGGCTGAAACCAAAAACGAAACAAAAGAAAAAGGGGCAACGTTGAGGTGCTCACGGTGTGTGGCCGGCGATGGATTTTGCAACTCCGGTCGGGGATGAAGACGAAGCTTCAAACGTCGGATGGTTTGGGCGAGGCTTGGAGGCGATGCTGGTAAACGTGGCGGAGCTCCACCGGCGGTCAGCTGGTCCCGGCGAGGTTGGACAGCAACGAGAGCGACGTCCGCAGCGCCGGCGTGTTCGGCTCCCGTTGTCGCGGATGCTCCCGAACTCCTATGAACTATTAAGACGCGGAAGGACACGGAAAAGACCAGAGAGGCGTTAGAACGACGAGGCAACCTTTACAGAACCGACGGAACTCGTCGCCGGCGTCGGAGAAAACGGCGGCGGCTCCTCGACAAAATTCGGGCTACTGGGAGCCCGAGGGAATATGGGAGTAGGGCGTGGTGTTGTGGAGGTCAAGGGGGTCTTTCATTTTATAGGCCGCGGGGGCGAGCGGCCGAGGAGAAAAATGCGGCGCCGGCTGGCGGATTGGTACAGCGAGCTCGCAGCTGGCGGCGAGATAAGGCGCGAAGAAAGAGGGATAGGGGGGCTGCGTGCTTATCCACCTCAGGGGGGGCTCACCTGGACGCAGGGAGACCGAGGTGCACGGGCGCTCGCGGGGATTCCGTCGCGGCGAAAGCGGAGGCGGCCGACTGGAGGTTGAAGATGAACCCAGCGTGAACCGTTTGCTGGAGTTATCTGTGGGCCAGATGTTATATTTAGCAAAAAGAAAAATTTAGGAAGAAGCGGGCCGATGCGAGCTAGCTCAGCTCTGGGTCGTACTTTCCATGCGGCCAGCTTGCTTGGCGTGCGCGTGGGTGAGGAACGTCTGAGCCAGCTTGATCTACGTTTTAGTTGTTTGCCCTTTTTCTGTACATATATTTCTGTTTATTTTTTTCTTATACATACAGAGTAAGTATGGCATACAATGTCATATCCTATGGACCTAGTTTCTGAAAATTTTCTTCAAGTAACAAGATAGTTATATATTGCACCCATAAATATTATTTCTAGCCAAGATTAAATTTTGGAACTATATTGACTTATAGTCTATCATGGCTCTATTTCATTCCCTGAAATAGGTTTAGGGTTTTAAATATTCCCATAACGATTTGGAAGCTCAAAAAAAGGTAACTAATGAAAGTTTATAAATACATTTCTTTTGCAAACCTTTGGGGGAGTCATTTCATCCCCCTCTCGAACATTTCAAAAAGTTTTAAGAACATTCAATAAATCCAAAAGCAATCAAATAAAAATCCAATTGGACTAAGTATAAAAGTTCCTCCCCCTTTGTTCATTGATTTAAACAAGGTTTAGAAGAAAATTCAATTAGCCCTCAAAATGTTTTAATTTCTTCGAAAAATCAACACACATCAAAGCACTCATTCAATAAATATTTATTTTATTTAACATTCCAAAATGGTAAATTTTGGGATGTTACATCCCCCTTTCGAGCTCTCTGTCCATAGTTGTTCATTGACAACCGGGTAAGGGGCGGTCTTTTCTCAGGACGACGGAGCTCCGCCGAGGTAGTTCATCCTCTTCCACCTCGCCAACATGTCGTTGTCTTCCTCCACCGGGTCTGACTGCTAGATCACTGTGAGTACCTTCCAGCCCTCGCTTAGATCTATACTACGGCTGCTGCTATCTGTAAGGCCAGAGTAGCTTAACTTAGTTTATGGTTCGATCTGGTAGTTTTCTTTAGTTCTTGCTTCGATATGTAAGCCTTTGAGTGAATTGCTATGATTTGGAGTCGGCATATTTGCGTAGAACACAGGGTTATGCGTTCTTCTAAGCTGCGTCGTCCACGTATAAGTGTGATAGTTGGCACATGGTTGTACGATGTGTGCAACTTCTCCATGTACCAGCTTCGCTCTTATACATGACAGTAGGTAGAGAAGATTAGTACTCATTGTACCAGGAGTACTGTCTTATGTTCATAGTGTTTGCACATAAGGTGTTAGCTAGTTTCATGAAGCTTTGTGGCATGCCAATCTTGGTAGTATGCATGCTAACAAGGTGTTTGGTAGGTTCATTAAGCTTGTTAGCATTGTCAATGATGTTGTCATGTTAGCTTGTAAGTATCAAACAAGCAGCTTGCTTACCATTGTTCTTGCACTTTAATACTTTGATTATCTCTATATGACGAGACCTTCCCTAATATGTCAGCGAACTCCGTGCTTCCAGCTCAGCCACTCGGGTACGTCTCGATGCATCATGATAAGGGATGTTTCTTTGTCCACTTTCGTGCTGAACCATGTGTGCTAGTTGGTCAAAGAAGGGATGACCGGAGTGAAGTTTTTTTAGGAACCGCTGAAAGGACATGGAGTGTCCACAGGCAATGCTTGATCCATATGTTTGTCTCAAGCTTGCAATGAAGAAGATCAAGTGCAATGTAGAAGATGGATGAAAACGGTGTTGAAGAGGGGTGAAGACGATGTAGAAGATGGATGAAGACGGTGGCCTGTATGTTGGATGAAGACGGTGGCATGTGCAATGTTGAAGAGGGTTGAATATGGAGCTTACCGGATCCAGTGGAATGCGCAAGGTTAAGGTTTGTTCTTGATAGGATAGTTGGGCTCTCGGATGAATCACTTGGTCGCATTATTCAAAGAGAGCTCAAACCCTTGTATGCACTGCATCGTGTTTCTTGGTTGTTGTTGATTCTTATCCATGAGATATTTTAGATCTTGTGTTCATTCTCATGACAAGATCTAGCTCATCAGAAACGGATTCTGGATGCATCACATGTTGCGTGTTAGAGTTGGATGATTTTCTCGGTTTACCTTATTGAGAGGTTCCACCTCTAAATTCATATAAAATCATCCTCCACTTGTTTCCATGTTTTCACCCTGTATGGAGTTAGATTTTGTCGTCCTCTTTCCAGCGAAATTGGTTTCACCGCAATCGGAGTTTTCAATCTTGAGATTCATTAAATCGGTAGCTTAGGCATTGCCTATTTACATTATGGGCATCTTCAAGCTCCCCGCTGGCTTCCATGATGATTATATGCAACTGATCAGGAATTTCTGGTGGGGAGAGGAAGACGGAGAAAGGAAAGTTCATTGGTCCTCCTGGGATAATCTCATCAAACCGAAAAACCAAGGCGGTATGGGGTTTAGAGACACAACTCTTTTCAACCAAGCTCTCCTTGCCCGCCAAGCTTGGAGACTGATCCAAAATCCCAACAGTTTGGCCGCAAGACTAATGAAAGCTATTTATTATCCTAGGGGAAATCTCATTGACACTGTGTTCAGAGCTCAAGCATCTCCTGTTTGGCATGGGATTGAACATGGTTTGGAACTTCTCAAAGAGGGGGTGATTTGGAGAATAGGCGATGGGAAAAGTATTAGAACTTGGAGAGATAATTGGATTCCGAGAAACCATGCTTTAAAAGCTGAGCCAACCAGAATACCAGATAGACATAGGCGTGTACATCAGCTGGTAAACACTGCGGACAGTAGTTGGAAAGTGCAAATCATTCGTAGAAATTTTCAACCCCATGATGCTGAGCTTATCTTGCAGCTGAAACCCCCGGATGCATCAAAAAAGGTTTTTCTTGCCTGGCATTATGAGAAAAATGGAGTCTTTTCGGTTAGAAGTGCTTACAAGTTAGCATATTTTCTGAAATACAACCAAATATCAAAACCCAGTTCGAGCTCAAGAGAAGAAGGCACCCGAGCCTTGTGGAAAGTTATCAAACAAGATTAAAAAATTTGCTTGGCGAGTTGCTTGTGATAATCTTGC
Source organism: Lolium multiflorum (assembly GCA_030979885.1). Lineage (NCBI taxonomy): Eukaryota > Viridiplantae > Streptophyta > Magnoliopsida > Poales > Poaceae > Lolium > Lolium multiflorum. The sequence goes on from CM061747.1 coordinate 149,088,984, forward strand.
CACAAAAAGCAATAAATTCAAAAGAAACTTAGAGATAGACTGCATTTGCAAGATATGTGGTTGCAAAGATGAAACAAGTTACCATGCCACGGTTGAGTGCACAAAAGCTAAAGCTTTAAGGCAGGAGATGAGAAATAAATGGAGCATTCCTGATGAGGACAACTTTATGTATACTGGACCAGATTGGCTTCTTCTGTTGTTGGCAAACATTAGTAATGACAGGAGGGGCCTTATTCTTATGATCCTTTGGAGGTCCTGGCATCTGGGTTGTGATGTTATTCATAACAAAGGAGAGTGTAAAATTTCTGACTCCGTACAGTATTTGGATAGATACTTACAGGATCTTATGCTAAATTGCAGGAAACATGACAACGAAAAAGGCAAACTGCCTATATCAAATGCAGGTACGCCCATTGCAGCCTGTCATGCGTCTGGGATTTCTGCTGGAGGGAAGGACACCAAGGAGTGTTGGAAGCCACCTAGACCTGGCTGGGTAAAAATCAATGTCGACGCTAGTTTCACCAGTGAAGACGACAAGAGCTATATGGGATGTATTGCTAGAGATAATACTGAAAAAGGTTCTTTGGGCAAGTTGCAGAGGCACTGGGACATGTGCAAATGCAGAAGAAGCTGAAGCTATTGTCTGTCTTGCATCGTTACATATGATTCCTAATCCTGACAATTTAAGCGTGGTGATGGAATCTGACAACGCTGCTGTTGTGGAGGCGATCAAGAAAAGAAACCAAAAGTTGTCGTGCATCTGGCGCACGTATGATGAGATCGAGACCTTTCAAGCGAGATTTAGTAATTTCGAAGTTTGTAAAATTAGAAGAGGGAGCAACCAGGTAGCACACGAGCTAGCCAAATTATCTAGGTTATATGCTATCAATAACTTCTGGATGGGGCATGTCCCAGCAGAAGTTGATCGTCTTGTTTTGGATGACATTGTAAACTGTGATATTAAGATGCAATGAAACTCTCTCTTCCCTCAAAAAAAAGAGATATCGCATTTCTCGTGTTGCAGTTTTGATAAAAATAAAAATAAAAAGAGAACCGGCACTACCACGTGGGCTTCCGGCCCAGGCCGGCCTTCACCTGTTTCCACCTCTAAATTCATATAAAATCATCCTTCACCTGTTTTCATGTTTTCACCTTGTATGGAGTTAGCTTTTTTCGTTCTCTTTCCAGCGAAATTGATTTCACCGCAATCGGAGTTTTCAATCTTGAGATATCGCATTTCTCGTGTTGCAGTTTTGATAAAAATAAAAAGAAAAAGAGAACCGGCACTACCACGTGGGCTTCCGGCCCAGGCACCGGCCGGCCTTCCCCACCCCCTGGAATCTGGCTGGTACTGGACCGGTATCGGGCCAGGTAATACCGGCAACCCACTTCCTCTTCCTCCTCCACTCCGCCTTTGGGCCGCCATCATCCGGCCGGCCCAGCTCCCCGTCTGGCTGCCGTCCAGCCCAACCGTGCCCAGGTCGCGGCCCAGCTGCACCCATAAGCTGGCCTGCAGCTCACGCGAGCTTCGCTCGCTCGATCGCGCTGCGCTGCGCTGCTCCCGCGCGCATGTGCGTTGACCCGCTCGCCCATCAGATCCCAAGCCACGCGCCTCACCGTCGCTGCTGCAGTGCGCGCACGCGGCCGCTCTGCCCAGCTGCCTTGCTGCTCGCTGCGCGCTGCACTGTCCGCCGGCCGGCTCCTTCCTCTCTCTCTCTTTCTCTCTTTCTCTTTCTTTCGAGGGCATCTCTAACGGGCAACGCATTTCGGAGATCCAAATTATCCGCGGGCGTCCGTTTCCGTCGTCTAGCGGACGCGGAAATGGTCGTCTAGAGGTGGCTCCAACGGGCCGACGTATTTTCGGCGAGACCAGTTTATTTTCAGGAAATTCAGAAAAGAGGTTGTAGCCTTAAATTAGCTCAAATTTGCACGAAATTACAGCCTCAAATTGAGGTCTGAAATAAGTTCATCACACTTTGCACATGGTACGGCGCAAAGTGGAGTCCAAAAGGGGCACAACAAGGCCTAAACAGCATAAAAAGTCCAAAAGGAGGCCAAGGTGCTGGGCGCATGGCGTCGGCGATCAGGCGTCTCGCGCGCGGATTTCGGCGCGCCTCTTCATGAACCAGGCCCTGGTGTCATCGTCGACGCTGCTCAAGTCGGCTAGCATGATCCTTGTGTCCTCTGCACGGGTCTTGGCCTCGGCGTCCATTCTCCTGGCCTCGACGTCCATCCTTTGGACCTCCATGACCTCTTTCGTGAGGTTGGGGTAGATGGCGGCTACAACCTCTTTTTCCAGACGCCTCTTCTCGTCCCTAGGTTCTAGGCGTCCAGTTGAGGTCGGGAACCAGCGCCCCGTTGAACTGCACCGGCGCCACGCCGGTGGACATGCAAGGGAGCGGGAGTTCCAGGACGTGCGGGAACTTACAGAGCTCACCGACGAGGCCGGAGGAGCGACCGGCAATCCCTCTCCTCGAGCATGTAGGCCTCCGCTAAGCTCGGATGGAGGCCTACTTGCGCGCGCCGACTTTCACCTGCATTTGCCACGCTGCTGGCCGGCAGCCGCTGCATTCCTCTCCTTCAGGTTCCTGTGCCGGCCTCGACGCATTTCTCCTCCTTGGACAACACCTTCTTTGCCGCCTTTGGCTTTGCGTCCCGGCCGCCGGTGGCGGCCCGTTTTGCTTCCGCCGGAGCTGCAACCTCCATTGTGGCTATGGTCGTGGCTACGGGGGAGTGTGGGGCGGCGGTGGGTGCGAGGGTTACCTCAGCATCCATGGTGGTGGCTGCGGCGGCGACGACGTCCATCGCTTATGGACTGCTCGCGCCGGTCTACGTTGATTTTTCGCGCGGGGAATGGCCACTGGCGGGAATGTTATCGGCCTCCCTGCCACTGATGCGCGGCTCCTACATCATTTTCGGCGGACACTCGGCGTGACCGCGGAGCGGCCACAGAGCGTCCGAGAGACGTAAACCTGACGCATATTTGGGCCAGGTTTGCGTCGCCGCGGACGTCCCGATCAATTTGCGTCGCCCTGCTGGAGCAGGGCCTAGACGCATTTTCGGTCACGGCGGACGCAAACAGTCGCTCAGCGTTCGTTTGCGTCGCCCCGTTGGAGATGCCTTGATTACTTTCTTGCTTAGATTAGCTATTTTTGTGCAACCGGTACTACCGGCCCCGTAACCAGCATTACTGGTTAGGATCATCTTTCTGCCTATTTATTTGTCTGCTTTCTGCGCGAGAGGTAGTACAAGCCCAACAAGAGGTGGTACCGACAAACATATTTCAGTGGCCCCTATATATACCCTTCTTCCACCTCTTGCATAGTTAGCTCTTTCCCATCTATTTTCTCCCCTCCATTGTTGACCTAGAAGAGCTCGTTCCTTCTCTTGATTTCTCCTATATTTGTTGCATATTTTTGAGGGAAAGGAAAGAGGAGATCTAGATCTAGTGCTTCACCAATTGAATCCCTCTCCGTGTGAGGGGATCTTGCTAGATCTAGATCTTGGAGTAATTTGGTGTTCCTCCTACTATTTTGTTCTTCCTCCCTTATCCCCCAATAGATTTTGTAGCTTTTTTGGAATTTGGGAGAGAAGGACTTGGGCATCTTAGTGGTGTTCTTAGACATTACATTAGGTGCATCGGTTTGGGTTCTCTACGGTGTTTCGGTCTCGTGCTAGTTCGTGTGTGTTCCCTCTAGGATTCTTGGAACCCTAGACGGCTTGCTGACCTTAGTGGTGTTGTTGCCTTCGTGGCTTTGTCGCCTTTGTGGCGTAGTAGCCTTTGTGGCCTTGTCACCTTTGTGGCATTGTTGCCCTTGTGGGGCGTTAGAGCCTTTGTGGCCTTGTAGCAGTGTGTGGCGTGTTGCAGCCCCTTTGTGGCCTTGTACTTGAGAGCCTCCGGTGTTATGGAGTTTGCCTCAGGCTTGATATTTGGGTGTTTTCCCCAAGCTTGTACGGGTTCGGTGACCACCCTCAAAGGTCCCTTAGTGGATCGAGGCTTTCCCTTTGGTGGGAAAGGTTTGAGGAGAATACAGTGGCCTTGGTGGAATATTGGAGTGCCTTTTGCCTCCACAATGCTCCAACGGAGAGTAGCACCAGCAAGGGTGTGAACTTCGGGATACATCGTCGTCGCCTCGTGCACCGGTTACTTCTTAACCCGAGCTCCTTTACCTATGCGCTTTACATTGTGATAGCATCCGTGCTTGATGTTCTCTATATCTAGTTTGATATCACCTTGTTGCTTATCTTGCTTAGCATAGGTTGTTGGTGCATACATGTGTTATCACCAGAATTTGACCGAGTCAGAGGTGGGCCGTGATCAAGATGGGCTTAAAGATTATATGTAGAAGAAATACGTGAATCGGCCTTGTGTACCAAGTTTGGGCTAATTGCCCGTGTATCTGTAACATATTAGATTACGAGTCGGTTAGGAGTCAGTTTTACGTGCACGGTTAGGTGCACGCAGAATTAGAAAGTCCTTTGGACTATAAATATGTATCTAGGGTTTATGGAATAAACAACAACCAACGTTCAACACAAACAAATCTCGGCGCATCGCCAACTCCTTCGTCTCGAGGGTTTCTCCGTTAAGCACCATGATGCCTAGATCGCATCTTGCGATCTAGGCAGCACAAGCCTGCCCACGTTGTTCATGCGTTGCTCGTGTTGAAGCCTTTTTGATGGCGAGCAACGTAGTTATCTTAGATGTGTTAGGGTTAGCATTGTTCTTCGTATCATATCTTGTCGTAGTGCAACCCTTATACATCTAGCCGCCCTTACACCTATCTTAGGTGTGGGGCGGCACCCCGCTTGATCATAGTTTAGTAGATCCGATCCGTTACGGTTGCTCCTTGCTCTGCAAGGATTAGTTTAATATCTGCAATAGTTAGGCCCTACAAAGGGTTGGAGGATCCAGCGGCGTGTAGGGTGAAGTTTGCTAGCCCTAGACAGGATGTTCCGAGGATCAACCTCGTGTTGGTTTTTAGGCCCTGTCTAGGATCGGCTTATGATCACCGTACGCGAGCGCGAGGCCCAATCGTGAGTAGGATGATCCGATTATGCGGTGAAAACCCTAAATCGTCGTAGATCTTATCCGCTTTACCTTGATCAAGCAGGACCACCATATATTCGGACACCTTGTTCGAATCACGGGTGGATCGGCTCTTTGAGCCGATTCACAGGATCTTTGAGCCGATCGAGGCTCGTATTTAATGATTACGTGTATGCCATGCAGGAAACTAAGCGAGGCATCATCCAACACCTTCCTGACCAGGTATAGGTCGGGTGGCACGCCCTTGCGATAGCATCGGACGTGTGACCGGGAGGCTTTGCGGGCGTCTACGAGGGGGCCAGCCGCAGCCCTAGTTGTTCCCGGCTCTACTGTGTTGCCCGTCGCTGCCCGCCGGTGGGTTTCTGACGCCAACACATTCTGGCACGCCCGGTGGGACCACCTTCGATATCCACCGCATCGCCATCTACATCCGAGATGGCGGAGAGCACTCCGGTCAAGTGCGAGGATCTGCCTGACGAGCTCAAGAAGAAGCATGACGAGATCAGGGCAGCCCTCGAAGCCGAACTCATCGGCTCCTTCGAGAAGACCCGTTCGCACGGTATCGAGCTCAATGGAAACACATGTCCGTTGCCTGGCGTCAATGTGGTGGATCTCAGCCACTCCATATGCGAGCCAGAGTTCTCCTTTGGTGTCAACATGGCAGAGCTTCCAAGCCGCCATGGCAAAGATGAAGCAGAAAACAGCCACTCCCGTGGCAAGGATAAAGAGGAGGCCGATCCACACGACCGGCCCCAAGATGATGACACACGGTACCTGACAGAGGAGGAAGTGAGAAGCGTGCGCTATCAACGTCCACTCTTCGTGCATCTCCTCAACAAATATGAGCAGCAGTACGACCGACGTCGGCGCTACGACGTAGATGATGAGAGGGATTGTCGGTCTAATGCAGAGGACAGGAGGTACCGTCGGCATGATGGAATCAACGACGGTTACTAGCGTCACGCTAGAGGGAGGTCAAGGGGGCAGGATGACATGGATAGGCACTGGGACTGTCCTTTCTTCAAACATTGCTGGGACTCAGGAATGAGCCGATTGCCAACAATCGGCAACTGCCCAGAATGCAAACAGAAGAATAAGGATGCATCTAACGTGTCTGTGTTCAAACGCCTAGGGCCTCTCCCGCCTCGGTACAAGCATGCTGAGTCCGTTCGGGTGGAAGATCCCGAGGAACTGGAGGACGATGATCAAGGAGATAAGTATCATCGGCCAAGGTGGTGCCCTGATGGGCTCGGCCGCTCCCGAAGCGAAGGGTTCAGCGTGCGTGGGTTGGAGGAAGGCTGAAAAATTGTGCACACGTTAAGGAAGGCACGGCCTGATCGGCCGCCAAATCGCGAGGACGAAGAAGGTCGGCCACAAAGAAAAGAGTGGCGCCCCAAGCAAAGGAAAGCCGATGATGATACATCGGCTGGCACAAACATGGTCTTCATTCTTCCAACGGAGTTTAGCGCTCCAAGATTATATGAAGCACCTGTGGCGCAATTGGACTGCGGCCCACGGCCGGTCATCTTTGAGAAGCCACGAGAAAGAAGTTACAGGCATCTGAAGGCCTTGTACTTGCGAGGTTACATCAATGGGCAGCCTGTCAACAAGATGTTGGTAGACACCGGAGCGGCATTAACATTATGCCATACTCCATGCTACGTCGGTTGGGACGCTCAGCTCGGATCTGATCAAGACCAATGTAACAGAGCGATTTCAACGGCCAAGCATCGGCGCACAAGGTGTTACGAATGTGGATCGACCGTAGGAAGGAAAACTGTTCCTACGACATTCTTTATTGTCGACGACAAGAGTACCTATCTTTGTCCTACTAGGGAGATTGGATCCACATGGTGCATTCCATCCACGATGCACCAATGCCTAATACAGTGGGATGGGGATGAAGTAGAAGTCGTCCATGAGATGATTCGTCGAGATTTCAACAGTGGCATGGACGTTTGGGAGACATCAGGCCAAGAGCCACTCTCGAGGCATCAATTTGGACGGCTGCGAGCGACGTGAAAAAGAACGGGGTTAGGCTGGTTTATCCACCGGCCTGACCGTGTGACAAAGCAAACGTCGATGAACGAACGTGGCGAGCTGATCCTTGTGATCGGCCCCAAAAAGTTTATGAAGGAACATTACAAAACCTTCATCGAACAAGCAACGTGGAGGCCGATCCCAGCAATCGGCCAAAATTATCCTCACCTTCTATTCTGCTTGGGTTCAACATTTGGTCCAACAGGGAATACCTAAAGAGCCGATACCATCAATTCTCTTGACAGAATCGGCTCGGGGGGGGCATCTAGGTGGATAAAACACGAGGATATGCAGTAGAAGCGTCTCATCCTTCGATGATGAGTATTGAAGTATGGGGGCCGATACATAAATCGGCCGTAAAAAATTCAAAAAAATTTAAGCATAGCCGATGCATGGCCATCGACTCAAGAGGTGTAACTGTTACAATCAGAGGGTCAATGGAGCAGGAAGAGGACCCCGAAGAGAGACTCTAATGGAAGAACTCCTCAATGGAGTGGTTTAATGGCTCGGGTCCTCTCTTCAAGAACAATGCCAAAAGCAGCATGGATGTGCAGATCAGGCTAAAGGTGGGTTGCCCCAGATCCCCCAAAAGAAAGGAGCCGATTTGATTTGCAAGGCGCGAGAAGTGGACTGAAGAAGCTCGGGGGGAAACTCACTCTGAAGGTTCTCTGCTCTGGAGAGCCGATTTTGTTAAAATCGGCTGGCTCTGCATCATGACTTGGAAACCGATGGCGACACGTTTGGTTAGCCCACTGCTATGCTCGCCTTGGTAGAGGCTCGGGGGGCAGCTGACTGCGTAGATATTCTGTTCTTAAGAAGCCGATCGGGGTTTCATCGGATAGCCCTCCATCATAACCCTTTTAAAAGGGGATTGGGCAGGTTTGAAGAGTATTACTGAATATCTGAAAATCCAGAGGTATCGACTTCAGCATCAAGTCGTTTCAGCAGTGGTTCTGGGGCTCTCGTAAGGGTGTTGATCTGCCTGGTTGTCCACCAGAACTCAAAGTCATCGGTTGGAAAAGGCGAAAGATAGATCGTGAAGGATTGATATGTTAACCTCAGCTTTCGGGCATTGATCAAATTCACGATCGCTCCGATGTCAAAGGGGTGAAGAATGGGTCATGAGAAACCGATGCGTTGTCATCGGCTCATTAAGCATTGGCTAAGTGACGATCGGCAGAATCAGTATGAAGGGAAATCGGCTGAATTGGCATCGAGGGAATCGGCAAAATCAAATTGGGGAATTTCTTCATTGATAAACAGGATTTCTTACAGAGAGAGAGCCGATCGCTCAAAGAAGGAAGAACAAAAGAAGGGTCTATTGACCAATCTACTACCGCTAGGCCTACGCTAGTAGATCCCAATCTACGGGCCATCGCTGCCCTCGTCGTCATCCTCGGAACTCTCATCGGCCTTGCTGCCGATGGGCTCCTCGTCGCTACTCCCGTAGCCCTCTACGGGAGCTTCATCCCCGTCTTCATCATCGCTGCTGTCGTCGTCCCACCAAATGCGGAGGCGTTTTGCCGGCGGGTAGCCCTCGAGGGAGTCGTCGTCTTCGTCGTCGTCTTCCTCTTCCTCTTCTTCAGAGGTGTGGCCGGTCCGGGAACCGGTCGTCCTCGCTTTGACTCCAGTTCCCCGTCGGCGAGGCCGAAGATCTTCGTCCCGGTCAAGGACTTGTCGTCCTCGGACCGGATGGAGGAGTCTTTCTCGTCCCATTCTTCTGGGGCGCGGATGTCCGGCGGCGTCTCGCGGGAGGAGGAGGACCCGTAGGAAAGCTCGGAGGAGGAGGAGGAGGAGGAAGAAGACATGGTGGCACAGGAGGGTTTTTGGGTGCTAATGTGAGAAGGATGAAAGAGGAGCGAGCTGTTTAGAACGGTTAAATAAAAGGGATATGGGGGAGATTCAATGCCACAGCAGTTTCCGAGGAGATGATGCCCAACAGGAAAATTTTGCGGCCACGTGGAGAAGTGGAAGGGGCAAGGCATCATGATGAGGATTCTGCGGCGGTTTCTGCCCTGCCACGACATGACCCGACGAAGAAAGCATAATGATTTTGGAAATGTCATTTCCAAAACCAGGGGGGCATGTGTTATCACCAGAATTTGACCGAGTCAGAGGTGGGACGTGATCAAGATGGGCTTAAAGATTATATGTAGAAGAAATACGTGAATCGGCCTTGTGTACCAAGTTTGGGCTAATTGCCGTGTATACGTAACATATTAGATTACGAGTCGGTTAGGAGTCGAGTTTTACCCGTGCACGGTTAGGTGCCTTTGAATTAGAAAGTCATTGGACTATAAATATGTATCTAGGGTTTATGGAATAAACAACAACCAACGTTCAACACAAACAAATCTCGGCGCATCGCCAACTCCTTCGTCTCGAGGGTTTCTCAGTAAGCACCATGCTGCCTAGATCGCATCTTGCGATCTAGGCACAAACTACCCACGTTGTTCATGCGTTGCTCGTGCTGAAGCCTTTTGATGGCGAGCAACGTAGTTATCTTAGATGTGTTAGGGTTAGCATTGTTCTTCGTATCATATGCTGTCGTAGTGCAACCATATACATCTAGCCGCCACACCTATCTTAGGTGTAGGGGCGGCACCCTTGATCATAGTTTAGTAGATCCGATCCGTTACGGTTGCTCCTTGCTGCGCAAGGATTAGTTTAATATCTGCAATAGTTAGGCCCTACAAAGGGTTGGAGGATCCGGCGGCGTGTAGGGTGAAGTTTGCTAGCCCTAGACAGGATGTTCAGAGGATCAACCTCGTGTTGGTTTTAGGCCCTGTCTAGGATCGGCTTATGATCACCGTGCGCGAGCGCGAGGCCCAATCGTGAGTAGGATGATCCGATTATGCGGTGAAAACCCTAAATCGTCGTAGATCTTATCCGCTTTACCTTGATCAAGCAGGACCACCATATATTCGGACACCTTGTTCGAATCATGGGTGGATCGGCTCTTTGAGCTGATTCACAGGATAACCTGAGAGCCGATCGAGGCTCGTATTTAATGTTTACGTGTATGCCATGCGGGAAACTAAGCGAGGCATCATCCAACACCTTCCTGACCGGGTATAGGTCAGGTGGCACGCCGCGATAGCATCGGACGTGTGACCGGGGAGGCTTTGCGGGCGTCGCTCGAGGAGGGACTGGGGCCAGCCGCAGCCCTAGTTGTTCCCGGCTCTACTGTGTTGCCCGTCGCTGCCCGCCGGTGGGTTTCTGACGCCAACAACATGCAAACCCTAGTTTGTAGGCTTTGTGCTTAACAAGTAAAACATAGTTTTATTACACCTTGTTAAGCCCCCAAGTAGAAGTTTTATAACTCGCCTATTCACCCCCCTCTAGGAGACATCCTTGGACATTCACCATGACCTAAAAGCAATTGTTGAGGCTGTTCTCAAGTTCACCGGTCGTGAAGTTGGTTTCGACCAGCTCTACAACCATTTGAGGCACTGAAGAGCAAGGTGGGTTCATGTCTCCAGGCTGAAAATGCTTGAGGATGTGTGTTGGGTGGAGAAGACATCAGCAATCATGATGGACAATGATGCATACTATGCCCACATCAAGGTTAGATTAGTGCACCTTTTGTTTCACTTCATTCACTACATGTCTTTAGCTTGCCCATGACGAAGAACTAAGTAACCGCATCATTGTAGACTCACCCTAGGGATGCGGACCCCATCAACAAGCCAATAGAGAACTATGCTCAGATGAAGATGATCTACGTTGGGCATGTTCCAGTTGCTCCGCTCACTCTCGTTGCGGTCCACCGTGCTCTGAGCCACCTCATGGATCACAAGGCACATGCGAACATGTATCTTGCAATGACCCCTGCTAATATGATTGCCTTGTTCACTGACTTCCTGACGAAGTATTACCTCTGAGGAGTCTGAGCATTGAATGCTTGATGTCATGCTTGTTCTGCTGCTGATGATGAACACTTCATCCATGGTGTATACTTTGGGAGTAGCTAGGTTTGATCTGAACTGATGGAAAGTCTGTATATTTTGTGAGGTGGTATTTATGCAACCCCTCGGTTGATGAACTTATGTTGCATCATGAGTTGTCGTTCATGAACTCATGGTGCCACACTATGATCCACTTCTAAAACTATTATCCGAATGCTAGCATTGCTGTTTATGTGATCTACGCTTGTCGTCCGATCATTTCCTATTGCATCGAACACCTTGTGGGCATATATGGTGAACTGGGTAAGCTCACCAAGAAGGGTAGGAGGTGATTATATTCAGTAAATAGGAAGTAACAAAACAACCATGGCATTTGTTCAAACACAATTTTGGGGCAAGCAAACACTAGGGACTTTGCTTCACAATTGATGTCGAATAGGAATTATTTGCAACCAAACAAGTTGCACAACCTGGATTAGAGGTTGCATTACCTCGGACAGCATCCACGAAGCCATGTTCCACATATGCGTGAAAACCCTGCTACGTCCTAAATCATGTTTTATGCAAGCCCGAGCCTAGCATGGCCCGACATTCGGGCTCCAAATTCAGGCCTGAACCTGGCCCGACATGCAAGCCCGACCCGGCCTAGCCTTGTGTTTTCAGGTCGATCTACCCATGTCCAGCTGTACCCTAATGGCAGTCCAAGACTCAAGACTTAACGAAGCACGCGCACACCGAAGACCCTACTGGGATGGTAGCAAATTTGTCGGGGAGGCGATCCCCGGTAGGTCAAGGGTATGGCAGAAGTGCCTAAGTCAAGTGATTAGAAACCGATTTACACAAGTAATCCAGACAATTCTAGTTGTCAACAAAGATAAGGACGATCGGATTAAGGGTCGCCAAGAATGTACGATCCGGCATACCAGGAGGGGTATGCCGGAACAAGGGATACCGGTATGAACTAAGCCGGACGAGTCAAGGATAAACCAAAGCCTCATAAAGGACAAGAGGCAAAGCTCCGTTGGATAAAACTATATGGGATCCGACATAGGGGCAACGGTCATATGCCGGTCCCTGGGTCAAAGATCTGGTCCTGTCGCTACAGGACATTGAGGAGATACGTAAGATCAACTTTATGATGAAGCCCCGCTAGTTTCCAACTGGAGCCAGAGCTCAGAGGTGAAGAAGGTGCTACAATGCGCAGACCAGCAGAGGACACATGCAAGGACTTCACGGGCACATGGTCAAGGCTACAGTCCAAGACCAGCTGAAGTAGACCAAGATTCCCCCTTTTCCCTAGTTCCTTCTCTTGTAAGCCTCCTTTCCACTATATAAGGAGATGGGCAGCTCCCTTGCAGGAGGAGGTTCCTGCTAGCTCTACAGTACATCCCACTTAGGGTTTTCTCCCTTTAGACATCATCTTCTACCTTTGGCCAAGAGCTGAAGAACACCATTGTAGTTCCATGTTGAGCTCATATAGTACATACATGCAGGAGTATGGGTTTTACCTCCTCACGAGGACCCTGAACCTGGGTAGATCGTGTGTCCCGTGTGTGTTTGTGTGTGTTTCTCCTTCACCCCCCCCTCCTCCGGATCCCTCGGTGTACATTTGGCCCCAACATAAGCCTACCCATGGCATCTTTTTGTTCACCACGACGACAAACTAGCAAGGTGTAGATATATCCATCTACATTCACCGGAACAAAAAATCGAACACAAGAGTTGTGCGGAATGGTGAGGTAAAGCTACTTCGCAACAGAAATTTCAAACGGGCGACCGTTGATACGTCTCAAACGTATCTATAATTTCTTATGTTCGATGCTACTTTTATGATGATACTCACATGTTTTATACACACTTTATGTCATTATTATGCATTTTCCGGCACTAACCTATTGACGAGATGCCGAAGAGCCAGTTGTTGTTTTCTGCTGTTTTTGGTTTGAGAAATCCTACAAAGGAAATATTCTCGGAATTGGACGAAATCAACGCCAAGGGTCTTATTCTTCCACGAAGCTTCCAGAAGACTGAAGGGATTACGAAGTGGGGCGGCGAGGCGCCGCCACCATAGGGCCGCGCGGCCTGGGTGGGGCCCGCACCGCCATATGGTGTGGGCCCCTCGCCAGCCCTCCGACTCCGCCCTTCCGCCTACTTATAGCCTTCGTCGCGAAAACCCCAGTACCGAGAGCCACGATACGGAAAACCTTCCAGAGACGCCGCCGCCAATCCCATCTCGGGGATTCAGGAGGTCGCCTCGGCACCCTGCCGGAGGGGAATCATCTCCGGAGGACTCTTCATCACCATGATCGCCTCCGGATTGATGTGTGAGTAGTTCACCCCTGGACTATGGGTCCATAGCGGTAGCTAGATGGTTGTCTTCTCCTCATTGTGCTATCATGTTAGATCTTGTGAGCTGCCTATCATGATCAAGATCATCTATTTGTAATGCTACATGGTGTGTTTGTTGGGATCCGATGAATATGGAATACTATGTCAAGTTGATTATCAATCTATCATATATGTGTTGTTTATGTTCTTGCATGCTCTCCGTTGCTAGTAGAGGCTGCCAAGTTGATACTTGTGACTCCAAGAGGGAGTATTTATGCTCGATAGTGGGTTCATGCCTCCATTAAATCTGGGACAGTGTGAGAAAGTTCTAAGGTTGTGGATGTCTGTTGCCACTAGGGATAAAACATCAATGCTTTGTCTAAGGATATTTGTGTTGATTACATTACGCACCATACTTAATGCAATTGTCTGTTGTTTGCAACTTAATACTGGAAGGGGTTCGGATGATAACCTGAAGGTGGACTTTTTAGGCATAGATACATGCTGGATATCGGTCTATGTACTTTGTCGTAATGCCATGATTAAATCTCATAGTAGTCATCGTGATATGTATGTGCATTGTTATGCCCTCTCTATTTGTCAATTGCCCAACTATAATTTGTTCACCCAACATGCTATTTCTTATCGGAGAGACACCACTGAGTGTGGACCCCGTTCCATTCTTTACATCTGAAATACAATCTCTGCAAACTTTGTTCTTTCTGTTCTTCGCAAACAAACATCATCTTCCACACTATACATTTAATCCTTTGTTCAACAAGCCGGTGAGATTGACAACCTCCTTTGTTAAGTTGGGGCAAAGTATTGTGATTGTGTTGTGCAGGTTCCACGTTGGCGCCGGAATCCTGGTGTTGCGCCGCACTACTCCGCCACCAACAACCTTCACGTGTTCCTTGACTCCTACTGGTTCGATAACCTTGGTTTCTTACTGAGGGAAAACTTGCTGCTGTACGCATCACACCTTCCTCTTGGGGTTCCCAACAGACGTGTGTCAACTACACGCCAGCAACCGT